>JAMZEH010000072.1:2560000-2900894 GCA_024699665.1 Ostrea denselamellosa
ACGTTTTTGTAAGAGCATTTTTAATTCAGATTCTCTCTCTCTCTCTCTCTCTCTCTCTCTCTCTCTCTCTCTCTCTCTCTCTGTGTGATAAGGGGATATATTATCATGTCCACCAGCACTTGTGGGTTAAATAGGGAAGAAGCCACAATAGTTATATTCTATAAGTTACGCAAATATACAAGTATGGACTTGAGCACAAAATGTAAGAATGTGGCCAATGGGCCTCTTAATGTTAGTATTTCATCTTAAGGATAGTAAGTAAATATTTAGTAATATATGTGTGTGAATAGAAATACTGACAGACACATGTAGGCGCATGTAATGGGTGTGTTGTGCACCACTGGCCAAGCGCGGATCTAGAGGGGGGGGGGGGGTTGGGAGCCCCCCCCTGGAATTTCCAACTGAGAGAAAATATAGTCATTTTTCACCCTAGCATCGCGTTTAATATTGCTTTTTTTTTTTTTTTTTTTTTGGTCTTAAATGCCCCACATATGCCTTTATTTTCGTTGAACACATCTGCATCCAAAATTGAACGCTATCTGTAAAAACGTGGAAATTCCGGAGGCTTCACCCTGGAACCAGGTTCCAGCAGATCCCCGGCCTTTTGATGAAAAAAGGTGGATCCGCGCCTGACTGGCGTTACTTTTGTTGTAAAGGTCATCAATGATACCCTGTTCTTCAAAAATATGCATATTCCCAATCATTACTTGTATTCAGGAATGTAATGATCAGATCAAAGAGTTGTCCATACATTTCAGGAGTGAATTATTTCATTTTTACTTTTACATGTGAGGAATGTGGTCAGTTGGACATCTTTTGTATTTCCACACGTATAATTAGTCTGAAGCACAAGTAAGCTATTAGCGTTTATAAACTTTTTAAATTAATACCTCCTCCAATTAAAGAAATATTATTATAACTGTGAATTGAAATTAAATAACCTTTTGTTACATAATCGATCTTCTGTGGGAAATTTATTTAATTCCAATATATACCTGTACTTTAATTTGCTTGTAAGAAGTGAAGCATGATAAAAATGATTACAAATTTCATGCATGACGAAATCCTTCTGTGAGAGAAATAAAAATCTTTATTTCTTCTGCACACTTTTGAAGGAAAATGTATCAACAAGCCAAAAGTAAAAGAAAAATATTTGAATTGATCTGAATAAAAAAATATGTATACGTAAAATAATGATTTGTTACAATCTAAAAATTGTTGTTGGTTTTGTTTGATTTTTATTTGGTTATTTGTACAATTTCACGAATGTTTTTTGTTTTTTTTTTTTTTATTAAATTAAAGACTTTAAGTAAATGACAAATTCTAAAATCTGTAGAATTTTAAGTACTAGTTATTTCCTGGTGAAACTGGTGTTTGCAGGCGGAACTGATCATAATAATTGAAACAGAGGTAATAAATGGTCTACCACCTACATCATCATGATTATGGAAATCTATTCCAAAACACTCAGTTCCATATTCTGCATTGTCTGTGCCCATAGGCTTCGGGAACAATTTTGTTGTGCTCATTCTGTCTACTACAACCAAGGCATCTTGCCAAAATTTCAATTTCTTGTTTATAAATGGAATGGCTAATTTAGAACTGCTGTTTGCAGATTATCAAGTGGATCCAAAATCCCATAATCCTCCATGTGGTACAATAAATTGTAGAAAAGCACCAACACATCATGATACCATATATCTCTCCATAAAAGCTCAATTCTTTGATTGTGCACACTTTTAGCAGCAAGCACGCTTCTTCGACTGGCAATGTTATAGTCAGCTACAGCAGTACTATGAATGGAAGACCAAACAGAAAAACGCCCCAATATAGCATTTCAACAAAGTTACAGCTTTATTATTGTCGATACAGTTTAAATAAAATATCAAACAACTGACACCATATATGCATCCTGTATTGATCGAATGTCACTGGATGAGTTTATGATTGGTATCTACGCACCAAAGATGATTTGGTCCTTTAACATCATCATGATCATAGACTGCGTTTTATCTGTCCCTTTTTCTTTTGTTCACACCTGTTTCATTCAAACGATGCAGGATATCTATAAAACATCAGCATTGGGTATTTATAACGTTCTGTTTTATTATTTATTCTAAAACGTTCTCTCCGCAATATGGAAAGTTTTCTTATGCACCCACATGTTTTTTTCTAGTTCAATATCGGTTACTAGTACATACCAGGAAAAAAAAACTTTGCTTGAACATTCTTTGAACTTTCTCACCCTGCGATATATCATGTTTTCAGATATCGAAAGTAGACTTGATATTTCTTTAATTAAAGAGTCGTTGTTTAAAAAGGTATTCTAAGACTTTTTGCGAAATTACAAATTCCATTGGACAAAATCAAGTCGTGTTCGGGACTTTTGGGGCCATATGAAACGTGTATATCTCATTTTAACCATGTAAGTCCCGAGTAGTTCATTTCTTCAGCTGATAATAAACCCACAACAGAAATATCCTGCTCCTTCGGGTGGAGACTTTCATTTTGTGATGCGATGCACGGCACGAATTACTATGATATCAATTGCCAGTGTTTCTAGAGTGCCTTAGTAACCTATTCAAGTGGGCTGTGTAGAGAATATTCCTAACGACCAGGGGAAAGCACTGGTGTGTGAAAACGGGCATATGGCGTTTGCGATAGGTTTTTGAGTATTTTTGAGATATCGATGCAAGTAGGACGTGAATGCTGAGATAATTGAGATAGATGAGCGAACCCCCACAATACTGTGAAAACGGGCATATGGCCTGTGCGATAAGTATGGGTGTAGGTTTCTGAGGTGGGGGTGAGATATCGATGCAAGTAGGACATGAATGCTGAGATAATTCAGATAGATGGGCGAGCCCACACAATACTATGAATACAGGCATATGGCCTGTGCGATAAGTATGGGTGTAGGTTTCTGAGGTGGGGGTGAGATATCGATGCAAGTAGGACATGAATGCTGAGATAATTCAGATAGATGAGCGCACATCTACAATACAACACTAGAAATAAGGTGAGATGGGGGCCTCAATTCTAATGTCATTTGAAGTCGGGAAAGGATCAGATTGGAATCGTCCCGTGCGGAGAAGCTGAAACCTCGTGGAAATCGCTTTATAAATGAGTTTTAGGCGTGTGATTGAAAATGAGTGACAACAGTGGAGTGTTTCCATTGTGACGTCATAATTTTCTCTTAGATGTACGAACAAAGGTTCCTAAAAGGAATGATATCGGATTGATTAATTCATCATATTTCCTTTCTTTTTGATGCAATTTGCTGCTTGAAACGGCGTTTAACACTCAATCGACCGCCCCATTTAGTCGCCTTTTACGACAAGCTAGGGGTGCTGAGGATCTATTCTAACAACCCGGATCCCTGCGGGGCACTTGAGATGGGGGCCTTAATTCTAATGTCACTAGAGGTCGGAAAGCGGTCGGATTGGATTCGTCTCTTGCGGAGAAGATTGCTCACTGATGCCATCACCGAAAACCTCGTGAATTAATGAGTTTTAGGCGTTTGATTAAAAATGAGTGACAACAATGTAGTTTCCCATTTTGTCGTCATAGCTCCCCCCCCCCCCCCCCCCCCCCCCCCCCCCCCCCCCACACACAGACAATTTAAAAAAAACCAAAAAACAAAGAGAACAAACAAATAAATGCACACTGAGTGTAATAAAGCAGATATTTTTCCTAAAGTACTCTTAAACTGCTTCAAAGACATTTTCAACAAATTACCAGGGGCCTCCGTGGCCGAGTGGTTAAAGCATTGCGCTCAAAATCACAAGGCCTCTCACCTCTAGTCGGCGCGGGATCGAATCCCACTTGCATCGATATATGCCAGTTTACTTTCGGAAAGTCGGTGGTCTCTTCCTGGGTACATTGTATCTGGGTTCTCTCCGCCACCTACAAAAACTGGACGCCACCAGATAACTGAAAAATTGTTGAGTGTGGCGGAAAACAAACATACAATCAATCAATCAATCAACAAATTAGCACTTGACAGAAGAAATTATAAAGAATGAGAAGAATTTTGTGTGCACCATTGTATATTTTGTCAATTATACTTAAAACTGTATTTGGTCTCAAACGCTGTGTTTAAATTTTGGTACACCACTTGAATTTATCAAGCTGACATAAACAGTATTATCTTTATAAATCATAATTAGAAAACTTCAACATTTGAAAGTGTAAGTTATTCATTTAAGATAAAGAGTAAATATGTAAACCAAACGTGATCATTCTAAAGAATATATTAACCAAACATGATCATTCTTGAATGTAAATATTTAAACCAATGATAATTACAAAGAGTAAGTATGTAAACCAAACATGAGGATTCTAAAGAGTATGTTGACTAAACACGATCGTTCTAAAGAGTATGTTAACTAAACATGATCATCCTAAAGAGTATGTTCACTAAACATGATCATCTTAAAGAATATTTCAACTAAACATGGCCATCCTAAAGAGTATGTTAACTAATCATGATCATCCTAAAGAGTGTATTAACCAAACATGATCATTCTAAATATAAAGAGTATTAAACAAACATGATCATTCTAAATATAAAGAGTATTAACTAAACATGATCATTCTAAAGAGTAAGTATTTAAGGTATTACGCAACAGGTAACACAAAATTTTCTTATAATTCAATTTTTTTTTAACATACAGGACTCTTTTTTTTATCATTTTAAACTGCACCTATTTGCAAAATTTAACTGAAATCGGACCCGTAGAATTTTTTTTACAAGGGTGACAAATCCATTCTTGAACGCCTTCAGTTAAATCCATTAATTTTCTTTAAAATACACGTTTTGAAAAATAAATTGGGAAGAAAATGTAGATTTTATGAAACAAATTTATTAACAAGAGGTAAATAAAACAAATAAAATAATAATTAGAGTCACAAATTAATTTTTGTGATTATTTAATCACACGTGAGAATATGTTCGAAGGTTAAATTTGCAAGTTATTTGCCGTACTTAGTACTGTATAAAAAAGAATCTATAATTCAGTTTTAAAGAAAAACTAAGAACTGACATTTCAAGACATATGGAATCAACAATAAGAATATTGCAAAAATTCTACCTAGGGATTTAAATTTAACAGGCGTTTTACTATCAATGACAAGTGATCAGTATTGACTGTTAAATTCTATGCCAGTGTATTGTTTTAAATATCATTCCTTTTTTACTTTTCATATCAATTTGAACACTGCATTCATCAATTTATTTACCCACTCCCCTATCTCTATTAGTTGTTTTTTAATCAACCTGTGAAGCAAACAACAACACATCCATATTTCGAATTCAATAGGGGCCTCCGTGGCCGAGTGGTTAGAGCATCGGGCTCAAAATCACAAAGCCTCTCACCTCTGTCGGCGCGTGTTCGAATCTTGGCGCTATGTGAGCAAGTTTGCCAGTTTACTTGCGGAAGGTCGGTGGTCTCTTCCCGGGTACATTGTATCTGGCTTCTCTCCTCCACCAACAAAAACTGGACGCCACCAGATAACTGAAAAATTGTTGAGTGTGGCGGAAAGCAATAAATAATCAATCAATCATAATCGAATTTAATAACAAGCTGTAAACGTATAAACTCACTAAATTCGCTTTGGATGTATATACTGGGGAATTTTATATGAATGTACAAAATTATGACATACATGTAATTCATTCGTCCATACCGTGTTTCTTTCAGCGGGGATGCGAGGTGAAGCGGAAATTTGCAGACTTGGCAAAACATTTGATTAGCTAGGTGGACTCAGTTCAGTGTGTGTGTGTGTGTCTTTTAATCACAATGACTCGTGGATAGGTTGCCTAGTTCAATGATTCTCATCACCTCACTCCAATCTTTACATGCACTTGTGTCATGACCAATCTCTCCACTTCACTTCCAATGTCAATATATTCATCAGTAACACATTCAGCATCAGTATGGCCAGTTTCGATATCAGATGATAATAGTGCATAATTCTGATCTTGAATTTCTAAACCCTCGCTTTTTTTTCAAATGCAACCATCGCTTGGGTTTAAAGTGAAGTACAGTGTATGCCGGTGTAACGACGAAAAATGACCCCCGTAGAATAATGACCGGGGGTCATTTTTCTACGTAGAAATTTTACCCCCTGGTCAATATTCTACATAGAGAAATGACCCCTTTTTTCGTAGAAAATATGGCTTTGGGGTCATTTTTCTCCGTGTGGATTGTAGAAAAATGACCCCGTGGAATAATGACCCTATGTCATTTTTTGATGCAAAAGGCTGGTTTTGGTAAGAATATTCTTGTCAGAAAATAAATAGGGGTAAAATCACGCAGTCTTCTGATATGAAGTGTTAATTTCATGCGTTCTACCCACTATACCTAAAATCAATAAAACAAGATGATTTATCCCAATTAAAGGAAAGCGAATAACAGTTCCATGACTATAGAGCAAGAATACCACGTTCTTAGATTTGTTTTATCAAATTTAATTTATAAAATATATTTCCATACTTGTTATTATTTTCAAAAAAATCAAGATCATCCATAAAAAAAAATGTTCAGTTTCAATAATTGTTATCCTCTTTGATTTTACTTTGGGTAAATTATGTGCAAAATATCCCCAAAAAAGTCTCATTTTTTTTCTTCACAAATTACAAGAAAAGTTTATGTTTCTGAACCACCAAATTTGCATGAAAAACGGGCAATTGTTGAAAAAAATTATATCTCATAAATATCTTCAACATCAGGGGCACAAACTGTGATTAACTTTTCTGAGTATAGTATTTTATTAGAGTAAATTTTCTTTTAGATGTCCCCCCATCCTCTGCTAATACACGTTCTCTTTTTATTGCTTCAAGGTTGATCACTAGGAAGTTCCAGTATTTGGACAGATAATGATTTTTTGTCTTTTTTCCCCCTGAGATCCCTCTTTTTTATACCTGATTATGTCTTTTGTCGTTTGCTAGTATCACCAAAGCACAAACAAATTGAGACATTTTATATCAAAAGATTTGATGCATATAAAAGAAGTATTTCATATTAAAAAAAAATTACAGAAGTCTATACACAGTTATATTTGCCTTTTTCCTTTTTATTTATATATAATATTTTTTACCAATAGAAAAACCGAATGTCTACAGCATAAAAAATCTTCCCAGTCTAATATACATAATTTTTTCCCGAGTATGATTAGCAATATTACAACATTTGATGTTGGGTGTGCACGAATATAAAACATTACTTGTTTTTGAATAACTGATTCAATCGGATGAAACATTTTCTTGGGGGGGGGGGGGGGGGGGGGGGGGGCAAGGGATACCTAATGCATGTACATAAAATTATTATTGCTAATCCGAGATTTCTTATATCAATGTAAATATGAGCTCCACCCGATATTGGGGCTCAGACTAAAGCAATTAAACTTCATATTTTCAATTCACAAATTCCTTTCAAATTCTAGCGTTTTATTTATTTTGGCTATTTTTGATCGTTTACCAGCTGCCTTTGTTAGTGATTGTGACAACACAGTCTGATTTCAAAACTTTGCTCCCATGGGGAAAATATTATAGGCTTAAAACACCAATCACTTTGTTTAGGATAAAATGATGCCATTAAATAGGCGGGGTTCTTTGAAGTTTCAAAAACAACAATTCTGTTCGTCATTTTGCGGTTCTTTGAAGTTTCAAAGGCAACAATTCTGTTCGTCATTTTGTTTCACACCATGGACTCGAAAGAATATACGGAAATATCGCTTTTCGTGGAAAAATCATATCACAATGATGTACGAAATAAAATTGTTGGCTTTATGAAGGAGAATAAACTTCTATTGCAAACCATGGAAGCGGATCCAAAATATTTGAAACGTTCGCGGATGGAACATGAAGGTTCCTGGGGTACTGATACAGAAATCCGTACATTCGCTACAATTTGCAATACAACGATCTTTGTTTACTGCAAGCACGGGATGAATAACAAAAATAACGACAATTACGTCTGGCTGCCGTACCCTCCCCTACACGAGGGAAAAAACGAATCCAATTCGAAATGCATTTTTATTATGAATATTGGAAACCATTACGAACCTGTATTGGATGTAACAGAGGATATTTACAGCAGAACACCTTACATCTACATCAAAAACTTCGTGCCAAAGAAATGCCACCAGTATATTTCAAAAAGAATGCTTGAAGCTGCACTGGTAAACAATGAAACCGACTCCAATATTGTCAGAGAATTAGAAAGACCAGAAGACGTATACGTATTGAAGTTCAAAGATTTTCCCCATCAAGTAAAAGGTTTAGAAAAATTAAGTGAGGAAATAGATCCAAATGTGTTCAATTTATTGTGTGAATGGGAGGATTTGGAAGACAAGTTTGTTGCAAAAAAATCGAAATATGATACCCCTTAGTAAACGTTGAAAATACATTATTAAAGTTAGTGGCAAGTTTCTGTGCTCTTTTTATAGTTGTAGTTGTAATAAATAAATATATAAAAATATATATCAATTTGGAATTCTTTAATGTACTTTAGTTGCTTTGAAATGAAATCAAAGAATTGTGATCTCCGCTTCCGGTGTCAGTGGATGGGAGACCATTATTTATGGCATGTTGTGTCAAATATAAACACCCTATCATATAATTATGTCATTCAAAAGTAATTTCCAGCGATTTTTTGGCAGATTAGGTCAAACATGAAGGTCAAGGGGTAAAAAACCATAGCATGCTCGAGAACGTCTTGTTTCAGGAATACAAATACGAAACCCCTATCTTTTCCCAATCTAGAAATATACAGAAATATACCATCCTTTCTAAAACTACATTTTCTGACCCTGTGACCTAGACCTTGAAGGTTGACCTACTTTTCATATATAAAATGATAGCCATATCTCTTTCTTTTTTAAAAATCATAGTAAAATTTGGTAAGATCTTGTAGCAGGTAATATACATGTGAAATACGAAAGCCCTATCTCATTCAAAGGTTACGACAAAGGTTAAAGTTTTTGTGACAAATTTAAACAGACAGACTTGTAGACGAATGAGATTAAATGTCCCCTTGTCCCATTGAGGACACCAATGCCAGGCTCTTTCATGGGATAGATTGAGGGGGGGGGGGGGGCGTTATCAGGGGAAAATGACAGCTAAAAAATTTTATTAGCTCGCACCTCCTCCTTCCCAACCCCGTACACATTGAAAGTCATGTGCAGATAAATAGAAGTAACATTTTTCTACATTGGTGAATCTCAGCCAATCACAAAGAAATAGGAAATTGTTAAATCATATTTTATGGGGCCCATATAAGAAGTGGTGTTAAATTTGCTTCCACGACATTTAAGGATATTTTAAAAAAAAACCAAAAAAACCAGGAGACACAGTTATCTTCACCGACCCTATCCAACCCTGGGATGAACGAATATTGAGTATTACATCTCATTTCATAAGATATTATTGTATAATATAGTGAAAAAGTAGGGGGGTCATATTTCTATGGGGGTCATTTTTCAACGTGTGTGGTGTCGTAGAATAAACGGTCTGGAAGGGTTTTCTCAGTCGAAAAATGACCCTACTTGCCGTAGAATAATGACCGGGGGGTCATTTTTCTACGTAGAAATTTGACCCCCCCCCCCCCGGTCATTATTGTACGGGGGTCACTTTTCGTCGTTACACCGGCGTGAAGCGTTGCAGTTCACACCCTCATGCATTCAAAAATTAAATTCATTTATTAAATAACACGTGTTAAGTGTTTTTATTTTGAAACCAAACTTAAGAAGATCAAATATTAATTTAAGGAATGTTGAAGTTCTTTGTAACATGGTGATATACATGCGAACTAGAGTGTTTATATTTTGTAGCATATGGATATCAATTGAAAGGCAAGCTGCACGTTTATCGAGAAATACAGGTACATTACATTTTTAAAAACACACACGTAGTTTTTGTTAAAATGTTTATTAACAACGCAACATACTCTTCGTATCAGATTGTTAACAGAATATAGAGTACAGTACGAAAAGACCACTACGCATAATGCATGTATTAATCAGGTTTACAAATATTGATAGATTGTGTAAAGATGATAATCTCTATTACATTTTTAATAATATATTTTAAAATCTATAATACACTAGGCCTGCAGTACAACTAACCTACAGTCTGTGACTTGTTAGAATTATTATTATAAACAAAATCATTAAATGAGTTAAAATTCCTAGGCATAACTTTGCTCATCAAGATAAGGTGCAGAGGTACACTGTACATTTCCAATTTTCATAATATATGCAATTTACCTAGCAACAACACGTGGATCAACTCTATGCATACATGTAGGTCTACAGGTGTTGATTTTTCAGTTACCGGTTAGAAAACCATATCTACTTGTACCTATAAGGCTTTCACCCTATTGGTGGATATAAATTGGGTTAGGGGTGCATCTCCCTTTGATTGAAAATACACAATGCAAATAATGTTAATGTTTAAAAAATATGATACAAACGATTGATGATTTCTACAGTAATATTTGAATATCCATTACCCAGAATCTTTTAGCACTGAAGTTAACAGATTGTGTAAAAGAAATCAATTGCAACGTTTACGTGAGGTCCTACAGAATATGTTGAATATGGAAAAAATATCGACTCTGAAAAAAAAGTCGAGAAAAACAACTAGTACACCTGATTTATCTAAAACTACTTCTTGGAAGATTTTTTTTCTCGCTTTCTTCTTATTTATTTATTTTTATTTTTTTAAATTAAATTTTTGCATATTTAAAAAAAAAAAAAAAAAAAGGATGGAGAAATATATTTTACTCTGAGAGTGATTTATTGATGAAAAGTTATAACCGAAATTTTTGATATTTTATTCCAAATGCTCATTAATCATACAATTAACCGTGGTTTATAATATGGCTCTTGAATATGATGTTCTACAAAACTGCATTGGTTTATCACATAAAGATTTGATAATCTTAATTTCACTGCATACAAATAGTGTAGAAAACAATAGGAACTGTTTGCCAAATTTCTTTCATACACAGTCATTATTCTTAGGTGGACCACAATTAAAATAATCAAAATGAATATATTATTTTTTGGTAAAGAAATTTGTATTTTACAATTTCAATTAGAAAACATTTCAACATTTTCTATCACAGTACTCAATCAATGTATCACATGACAATCGTCCTCTCTCATCCAGAAACCTGTCAAATCTATCATTATTCAATAAATATATCACATGACAATCGTTCTATTTCATCCAAGATCCAGTCTAACGTTCCTTCTGTAAGTTTGGGATTTGATATGGCAATCCTGAAGAAATTTGGTATGTCACCAAGCGGTTGGTATGCTAACATCATACTTCCCTTTAAAGTCATCGATTCTTTAATAACGGGAGCTACCTGAATATAACAAAATGGCAATAACGATTAGTCAAATTTGACGAATTGATCGTTTGATTTTATAAATATTTTTTATCATAGCACAAAAATATGGATTTCGCTTCATTCAAATTAGAATAATCAGAATATAATTGTTTAATATATCAAACATATTTTATAATCGGGGAAATTAGTAGACATAAACGTCTTTTGAAATTTTGGTTTCTTTTAGATGAAAATTAAAATACTTTGTTTAAAAGTGTCCTTCTTTCTGATGAGCTAAGGTTCGGCGTAAAGATCTGTGGAGGCTCATACCAGAAACATACACTGGGACCCTCAATCTAGAAAAAAATATGGCATGACAGAGTGACCAAATAGGATGCCCACAAGGTGTGCTCATTTACGGTACTATTATTACCAATTTAATTGTTACGACTTTCAAACAAAATTTCGAAATTCTAATCATTTCAAATACATGCATTTGTTGAATTCCTTTCTTATATAAACATATCCACCCCCCCCCCCCCCCCCCCCAAAGTTTCAATTTTCAGTGATCAAAAGTCAAAGGTCATAACGTTAGATACCTGGCTCGAAAAGACTCATATAAAACCATATGATTAGCGGTAACAATGATTTATCAGTATGTTATAAGAAAGGAATGCTAACTCATTATGATCACAATAACAAATCCACAGCGGCACAGTTGAGAAACACGAGACTGCGTCCCACTGGAATTTTCAAAACTTACTTTGTCCCAACCAGTTATCTCAAATACATAGATACAAATACAACATGCTCTTTCGAAATGATGACAACGGAAATCCTTAGCAAATAAACAAAAAGAAACAATTCTAAAACAAGTTCACCATAATGCTTAGTGTACGGCAGGTAGTTAGTGTCATATAATAAAATCGTCAGTTCGTCTTAAATACACACATTTGGTCATACAAGAAAATTACCAATGCAACCTTATTGTGTCTGCTTCACACGATGAAATACTTTATGCATTCAACAGATCGAGCAAACAGTGCGAGTCCCTTCGAGACGTAACCAAAAATGAAATCTTTATCAGTACATGTATATTATAAAAACCCTACCTCATTTATAACAGGTGTAAAATGCTTTCGTTCTTTCACTTTTCTTTCAAGATACCTTTAAAAAACAATTGAAAACAAATTCAATCATAAAGCAGATATACATTGAAGGCGTGGCCAAGTCAGTAAATGTTCCTACAATGTATATACATGTACAAAATTTCAGACCATTTCCCAATTTATTAATGACCCAAAATCTCATGAGTTATCAGATCTACATACTTTAGATAATGAAAAATTGTTTGGTCTTGGAGAAGGATTATTCGCTAACTAATTTACGACTCAGATATGGAACTCGAACCCAGGACTTAATATCTACAAAGCGAGCACTCCACCAACTGTGAAAAATTTTATTGGTGTCTAATACACACACACAATTTACATGCACCGGTATGTGCAAAACATTGTTGATGGATATACAGATGGCCATACCTACTAGATGAAAGCGGTATATTTCCTATAACTTTGTGATAAGACTGTATTTTTTAACTTAAAACATTCCGACCTGTGTATGTACTCCTCACAAACGTTCGAACGCTTTTTATAGAAAACAAGAGGCCTGTGGGCCATAAATATCACCTACTCGTGCAGTTTTTGGTCTTTGGGAATCCCTTTTTTCCTGTGATATATATATATACTTTGTACTAGATGATAGATATACATGTATTGGTATAACTATCATACACAAATGATGATTTACAATTCACTCTTTTATAGTTTTATAGGAGAGTAAGTTTTATTACATCACAGCGAAACGCGATTTTCTATTTGAGTTCAAAAAGGCTGAATATTCAATACATTTAGCAAAAAAACCCAATCCGGGTTAAAATAGATCTCCAGTACTCCTTGCTTGTCGTAAGAGGCGACTAAATAGGGCGTCCTTCGGATGAGACCGCAAAAACCGAGGTCCCGTGTCACAGCAGGTGTGGCACGATAAAAATCCTTCCTTCTCAAAGGCCGTAAGCGCCGAGCATAGACCTAAAGTTTGCAGCCCTTCACCGGCAATGGCGACGTCTCCATATGATTGAAAAATTCCTGAGAGGGACGTTAAGCAATATACAGCCAATGCTCATAAAGATACATAATTTGTTTACTTGATGTATACGAATAAAGAGGACATATTAGAAAAAAAAGTTTATGCATTTGTCAATATTAGATCAATACAGTCCTATACCCTGGGATCAGAATCTCGGTTACTTAAGGGATATGAATTTCACAAGTAGAAGGCATTTGCTCATTATTATTTGCTTAGCCTCAGTCCAGGTTCTATTTTCGTAGAACGAAGAGAGCCCACTGTATACTGAATATTATAATCATACAAACAGTTGACTGCTAGATGTCCAGAAGTAAAGACAGCAAACTGCACCTTCATATATGATTAGCTTAGCCCCACATGGGACCTGAACCCAATGGAGAGGATTTTGTTTTACTGCAATTTCAATATATAATATATCTTATCCCACCCTGGCACGTGAACTCTCAGAGGTCATTAATTTCACCATATTTGTAGAGTGATCATTGCGCATAATATGCAAACATTTTGCCTTTTTGGTGTTCAGAAGTAAAGACGATTTTTAAAGATATATATGACCAACTTGGCCCCACTCTATGGCCTGAACCCAAAGGTAATGGATTATAGTTTTGGTAAAAGGGATCAGTGCTCAATATAATCATGTCCACAGTTGCCTGCTTGATGCCCAGGAGTATAAAGGAGATTTTCTAAGATACATGTATAATGTACTATCTTTACATTATCATGGTCAACTTAGCCCCAGCTGTGGCATAAACCCAGGGGTAATAAATTTCACAGTTTTGATAATAGTTTGACTGCCTGATGTCTAAGAGTAAAGAAAACTTTTGAGGATTACATAATTTTGATGGTTTGGGCCAATTCTTCGGGCCCCTTGGGGGCAGAGGCCAAGAATTTCTCAAATTTTGTTTCCCTTGACACATAGATGCTATAGTACAATATTGCTTGAAATTGGTTCTGTGAATCTGAAAATGTTCAAAAGTTTACGACCGACGGACGATAACGGAAAACGACCTACGAAAACAATAGGTCACCTGAGTGATTCATTAGATAATCCCGAAGAATGAAAAATCGAAAAAAGAAAGATCATTGTAATCGAGGATTAGAGAAAGCCAACTACATTCGCAAAAACATGTGGATGGACAGGGTAAATATGGTTTAAACTAGAGCTTTCCTTAAATGCATACGATAATTCTATTCCACAAATGCTTTGATAAATCCGTTTATAATATAAAAAAAAAACCCAAAAAACAAACCGAGATAATTGAAAATTCTTGTTTACAAAATCTTCAAAGCCAGCGTCGCCCTGCCATACGAAAAAGAAAAAAATATATTAGAGCAAACATGTAATCATTATCATTTTCATTTAAAAGAAATGATTAGCGTGAGAGTAAGTGTTCTAGAGGAACTGAATATAGATGATACGTGTTTTTTTTTAAATGTGAACTCACTTTAGATCTCCACATTATCCATAACTTGAAGACGTCATTATGTCGTCCACATTGAATGGACCTATCGCCAGTATCGTAGGTAATGTCATAAAATTTGTCCGTTTGGTAAAGATAGTCTGCACATAACTCGTTGGCACTCTGTAGCTCACCCTAAAAGTACATTATCGAACACTACTAAAGTGTACAATCAAAATCAAGAATGTGTGTGTGTCCGGCAAAAAGTTAGGCAACACTAGTCAAAGGTGAGCACTCATTTTCATCATCAGAAGTTTTACATTTAAAAACAAGCGACTTAAAACGTCGCAAAATCATCTGATAATGAAAATGAAAGCGCTCACGTTTTACTAGTGTTGCCAATGTAAAAAATCAACGTGTGTGTGTGTGTTTAAGCACACTGAATATATCCCGGTCGGTGTATATATATATATATATATATATATATATATATATATATATAGATAGATAGATAGATAGATAGATAGATAGAGAGAGAGAGAGAGAGTAGTAGTAGTAGTAGTAGGTAGTAGTATACTAAAAATATCACAATGCTGATTGAATATTTTCAATATATTACTTTCATTCTTCATCAGGAGTATAATAAATTGCTTGGTTACAAATGAAAAAGCGTCACTATATTGTTACGATTTAGTAAAGTCCGCTATAACGTTATTTTTAAAAAAAAAAAATAAAATAACAGCACATGTAAATTGCGGGGGAAAGTAAATAAAGCTGAATTATTATTATTATTATAATATATATATATATATATATATATATATATATATATACACTGTTTATTGTTAGTTACAAGTTCTTTTTCTGTTGTCTTTCATATAAATCGGGAAAAAATAAAATTCTGGTCAGCATGTCTAGTACAATTTCCAATGTGTTCGCATGGGTACATTGTTATTTAAGTTCTGGGATCGGTTGTTGGTCAACTGTCATGAGGTCTCTTGTCTGATCAACGTACTTCTCACCGCATCCGGTGCAAATAATTACATAATACGGCAATGAGGTGGTACTGTAAATTTACTTCCGTTTTTGAAGAAAAATTCCGACTCTTGTATTATGTACGAACATGTAGGGCATCCTGGTTTATTGTACTGTGCTGTAAATAATGCGAGTTTGAATAACGATAAATATAATAACAATATACGCCTACCGTCATGTATTTTGAAAACTGAAATTCATATTTTATGTTTGCATTCTACTTTCATTTCTGTCGGAATTGATAGACGCACTAATTAAATTTTCATAAAAAATCTCACAACTGCACTGCCTTCGTGACGACATGGCAATCATTACAATTTGTAAAGATATCAAAGGCAGAAACACTGGAGAGAGACGGAGAGATATATATAAAAGGAAATTTATCCAGTATAAGTATTTTTCTCATGATACAGTAAGTAGTTATAACCATTATCGTTGTGCATTTTTCAAATATAAGACAGAATTGTGAGTAAAATAAGTATAATAATAATAATGTACTTATATAGCGCCTTATCTAAATATACTCTAAAGCGCTTTACACTATACTAAAATGCAAATCAAAATTATACAGAATACATAAAATACTTAATAATGCCAGATATCAATATCAATACAAGTATGATAGAATTGTACGAGTAATCAGCTTATAATTTTTCAGTTTACCGATCTGCGGACTAAGATAACTGAACATTGCAAAGGAACTCCCATCATTTTATGTGGATTCCACGTCATGGAGTCGCACCTAGTTCAAAGAAAACAAGAATGGTTTTTATAAAAATTCCTCTATAAAAGAAATATACAGAAGAACAACAAACACATGTAACAAAGAGTTCCTCGTATGTTTTCATGAGTTTTGACTTAAATTCTAAAATACTAATTACTTTGAAAACGTAACCTTGAAATTATCAAATGAATTACAATTTTCTATACCTATGAACTCCATGTAACAGGTGCTTGTATTTCTTTGACAATAACGCTGAACCTCCCCATGCACCCTGCAAAAAAAAAGTACCTTTAAGTTTAATTGTGCTTGATCTTTGTTTGGAGGTAGGTGAGTTAGTGTGGCTTTTCTTTATGAAAATCTATAAAATCTCATGAACATGAAAAAGAACACAGATAATACTCATTATCTTGTAAAACTCACATCAACATGTAGCCACACATCGTATTTTTGACAAATATCTGCTATTTTGTCCACGGGATCATAGGCTCCTAACACTGTAGTACCACACGTCGCATTCACCATTAGAGGAATCCCACCGTTTGAGAGGGTATTTTGTATTTCACGATCCAGGTCACTAGTCCTCATTTTCCCTCTAAAATACAGCCAGGCGATATTATATTATCTTAAAAGAATTCCACTGAGTATCTAAGCATTGGTATTGTCTATAAAAACTTTTCTATCTATCAAAGCGAGAATCAAGCTAACAAAATATTGTATTTCACCTATTTGGTTTTCACAAATCAGGTTACACATTTAAACAATGCATACATTTAGTAAGGTATATACTTTTTATTGCAAAACTAAGATGATAAAGGGGTGAAAATTTTATATTATTATAATAAATACAATGATTCAATTTTTGGACACATTATTCATGTTATCTTAGAGTCAGACTATCCTCTTCTCTATCGATTACAGCTAGACAATTTTCTTTGCGCTCTATCTAATCATAGAATTATTATGTCCCGGTATTGTAGCGTAAAATACCTCCCGCATACCCTGGACAAATCAGGCACGTATCATTTTTAAATGATGATACGAGAGGAGGCAGTCGTTACTTTGTCAAAAAATCTTGACAAGTAAGAGCTCGTATTTCGCTAATCATAATTTTAAGGTCATTCACTATTACGATTAAAAATAGTGGTGGCGGGGGGAGCAGTTACCCAATATATCTTTATCTGCAATAGAAAATGACAAATAATCATCACCCTCAAAAAGTAACCTGATTCTACGTGCCTGAAAACAGGCACGAATAAGATGTCCGCCATAGTTTGCGTGCGTGGTGCGTGTGTGATCTCGTACGCATTGGTAAACACAGTAACATCATGAAATTTCGATCCCCATAAAGACAAACTTTAACAATGCGTACGAGATCACACATAGAACCTAACACATTTAATTTTCCTTATATAAAAAAAAAAGACATTTATTATCCACCAGGTCGATTAATTAAAAATTTTAAGACATATCGTCGGTAGGTAGAGAAAATGTTTTCCGGACAAAAGCCATTTTCGACTTCAAGACTATTCTTATTTTATATATTTATTACTTCTTGTTTTATGTAACAAATCAAAACTTGCATGTCCTCAGCTAATGTTGAAAGAAGAATTCAATCATTTATATTTTACAAAGCTTTAATTTCTTCAAATTTTTTGCATTAATTCGAGAATTATTCTAGAATTTAGTCAGTTTGACTTAGAGAGAATCCAAAATGTAGTATTGTCTAATTATAGTATTTTTCAATTGCGTAGCAAGAGTATCAACACTGGTTACTCATTTTGCAAACAGTTTACATTAAACTGATTTATCTTCTGTAGTAAAAATCGAACCAAAACTGGATAACCGCTATGTGGGGGTGGGGGGTGAATGTCATTTAGGTGGAAATTCTACTTTACTGGAGCTGTTTTTTCTACAGGAGAACAACAGGTTTTTTTCCTACAGGAGGGCCCCGTGAGGATCCGGGTTAGAGTAGGTCCTCAGTACCCCTGCTTGTCGTAATTAGCGACTAAATGTTGCATACGAGCAAACTCTATAGGTGTCAGGCAGGCAGAGAGAAAGACACTTTACTATTACACACCGGTAAACACTATCTAAAGGTGTCAGACAGAGAGACATTTTACTATTACACACCAGTAAACACTATCTAAAGGTGTCAGACAGAGAGACATTTTACTATTACACACCAGTAAACACTTTCTAAAGGTGTCAGACAGAGAGACATTTTACTATCACATACCAGTAAACACTATCTAAAGGTGTCAGACAGAGAGACATTTTACTATCACATACCAGTAAACACTATCTAAAGGTGTCAGACAGAGAGACATTTTACTATCACATACCAGTAAACACTATAGGTGTCAGACAGAAATATTACTATACCAGGAAACCTTTCTGGATTTCGGAAAGATTAGAGATTATAAACCAAAATATTTTCCTTTACTAACATTTTGTTAGAAATACATCTTTGTGGTTTTCTTGTTATAATTTTTCATAAAATGTACAAAATGTTTTTTTCTTCAATAAACAGTTTACAGGCAGGACACACACGTTCTTCTTTTTCTATTATTGGTTTATAGTGCCTTCCGGTTTCAATTAACAAGTGAGCACCCGTTAGTTTTGATTTTATCAGTTGTGGTTTTCTAACATTTTTCCCCTTGGGAAATTTTTACATAATCTTTTATTTCTTAATTATCTTGGTTTAAAATACTATTATTTTTCAAAGTTAGATACTGGTAATAAAGTTTTGTTTAACTGTTCACAAGTCATATATGCAAAGGTGTTATGAGAGGCATTTAAGGAAGGTAAGTTTAGATTTGTTGAAGAACAAAGAGTTTAATTTGCCATGAAGGGAAATTTTTGGATGGAAATGTTTTGTATTCATTAAAATCTACCATTAGTAGTGTATCGTTGATTCAATATGTCTCAATCAAAGATGATAATTATAAAAGGTAGTACACTAAATGCTCAATAATAAATGCAAGCATTCCTTTCTTATAATAAGTATTACAAACCTCTCATCACAAGGAATACAGCACACATTGTTTGTTCCAATACCAAGCATGATTGCTGCTTTCTTGATCGAGAAATGACTCTAAAACAAAATAAGAGAGGTACTAAATCGACAAAGGACGCGCACAGTTATTACTGTCCTTACATTTCAAACTCTCAACAATGAGCGATTTATCTAAAAAATTAATTTCGATTTTGAAATATACATGAGGGTATGAAATGCGATGCTTCAGGCCTGCATACTTCATGAAGCATTTTAACATTTCATGAAGAGTATGCCAGCGTGAAGGTATCACACCGGTAATTATTACTACAGATGGAAAAAATCATTAAAATCAATTTGCAAAATTGATGCCAAATAACGCAGTTGGAAATGTTCTGTTACCTGTCTCATCCGCCGACAGCAGAGAAACAACACCCTACACGGCATTTTCTAAAAAAAAAGATTTACCCGCAAAAAAGACTACCCTCAAATCCACGTGTCTTTCACATTGTGTAAACGGCCTAACTGCACATCAGAAGTAGCCTCAGCTACCAACATGAAATAGTTCCTTTGTAAACAATTATTTCCATAAATTACACAAAATTTCCTATTAGGGGTACAAAAATTAAGAGAAAAGAAGATAGGGAAATGGGAAAAATGCCCCACAAAAAAATATTCTTTTAGATATAGGAACTACATTTGAAGTTGATTTTGATTGGACAATTACCGATGTGATACCTTGAAGCGTTGCTGTTCATACCCTCATGCATTTTCAAAAATAAAATTTATTTCTTATATCTACATTCTATGTTCATTTCTCTCAGAATTCCCAGTCGTTGATATAGTTGTACTATATTTATCAAGACTCATACGCATATCATTACTTTCATGAGGAGATGACTATTTTGAAGCTATCGAAAGCAAAAAACACTGGAAATGTGAATATAATAAATTGATGCTGTGGAGAACGAAGTTATAATATATGTGTTTCTACACTGCATTATTGTGTGCATTAAACATCACATTGCGAATGAAGTATGCATGGTCAGGCGTTGAGAGTCGCGTCCCTTGTTTACATATAGCTGTGTTTTAGAAGTTAGGGTTTTGAGTTGCGTATTTAAGAAGTTGGGTTTGCGAGTTCGTGTTCTAGCGCATAGTGTTTGAGTTGCATGTTCCAGAGGTTTGAATTTGTGAGTTGCGTGTTCTAAAGGTTAGGTAGATAGAAGAATCTGTGTCTGGGAACAGGCTATCACCAGAATTAGAATGCCTCCCATATTTCTGTAATTTTGTAGAAAATTGCAGAATAATTCCGAAACAATTGTATTGATTGATTAAATATTTTTTAACGTCCCGCTCGAGAATCTTTCACTCATATGGAGACGTCACCATTGCCGGTGAAGGGCTGCAAATTTAGGCCTATGCTCGGCGCTTAGGCCTTTGAGCAGGGAGGGATCCTTTACGAGCCACACCTGCTGTGACACGGGACTTCGGTTTTTGCGGTCTCATCCGAAGGACCGCCCCATTTAGTCGCCTCTTACGACAAGCCAGGGGTACTGAGGATCTATTCTAACAACCCGGATCCCAACGGGGTCCGAAACAATTATAAAAATCACCAAAGAATAAAAGCGTCAACTATGAAAGTTAAATTTGAATACAAGAAACCTCAATGACAGTCCTTTAAGTCCTTAACACTGTAAAATATCGCAAACTGAACACTTTGAAATGTCACTTTTATCGATTCAAATTCAATGCCATTCATCGAAACATCTTGCTGTTTTCGAATGCTCAATGAAGAACCGCCCACAACTAGTATATGTATATCATATATGGAAAACAGTGAAATGTTCTTTTTGCTAAGGACTTGATTAATTGATTGTTGTTTTTCGCCACACTCAACAATTTTTCAGTTATCTGGTGGCGTCCAGTTTTTATTGGTGGAGGAGAGAACCCAGATACAATGTATCCGGGAAGAGACCACCAACCTTCCGAAAGTAACTGGAAAACTTTCTCACATATATCGGTGCGAGCGAGATTCGAACCCGCGCCGATTAGAGGTGAGAGGCCTTGTGTTTTTGAACGCGATGCTCTAACCACTCGGCCACGGAGACCCCCAAAGAGCTTGAAGACAATAAGTATACTATGTACTGTGGATGCATAATTACCCTGTGGAATTGAAAGACGAACAGGCAGGAATAACCTCTGCAGTCCTAGAGGGAACAGATGTGTTGGTTTTTGAGTTTCGTGTTCTAGAGACTGGTTTTGTAAGTTGATTGTTGTAGAGATTAGGGTTTGTTTTGTTGCGTATTCTAGAGGTTAGAATTTGTTTGTTGCGTGTTCTAGAGGATGTGATTTGTTTTGTTGCGTGTTCTAGAGGTTAAGGTTTACTTTGATGCATGTTATAGAGGTTAGAGTTTGTTTTATTGCGTGTTCTAGAGGTTAGGTTTGTTTTGTAACGTTTTCTATAGACTGGATTTGCTTTGTTGCGTATTCTAGAGGTTAGAATTTGTTTGTTGCGTGTTCTAGAGGTTACAGTTTGCTTTTATGCGTGTTCCAGAGGCTAGGATTTTCCGGTTGTTTGTTTTAGAAGTTATGGTTTGTCATTTGCATATGTTCTAGAGAATTGTTTGTTCTAGAAAATAGCGTATTGTAAAGAATTGCGAATTCTAAAGGTTAGGATTTGTGGGTTCGGTTCCAGCAACAGCTAATGATATTTATGTGTCTTACATTTAAGACTGTGTTCCAAACCTTCATTTTATACTTTTAACTTTAAATAAAACCTCTTTCAAAGTAAAATGTTTAAATTTTTAAAAACCGTTAAGAATTACTTAGTGGTTGAAAATACTTTCGAATCAAAAGATATTTCGCAAAAGGCATACCTCACGTTGAATTAAAATGACTAAGGAGAAATTGAATTACTATGAAGAGGTTGGATGTGCATGTACCTGTGCCGAGGTATATACCACGAGCTTCTTCCCAGAAAACATTCCATTCTCTTTCATTTCTGGAAATTTCCTATGTCTCGCTAACATCAAAGCGTACAGGTTGGAAATCGTGCCACCTACAACACGTACAGCACAAAGTCAAAATATTTTCGTCAGTGACGTATGTAATAAACCAGTACATGTGTGTATAAAATTTCCATGACATTTTTACCAGACAAACGTTAAACCTTTTTGTGTTAAAGACATTATTTGATAGCAAATACCTTACCAAGGGATGTTTTGTATTTTAAAGTGAGTATTTGCATTATCAACCGATCCATAACACACCACACCTACCAGGGGTGAAGATTCCGTCACCTCCATCCTTCCAGCCAATAAAACTACGCATTCTACGCAGGATGATATCTTCCATCAACACAAATACAGGACCAACTTCAAACGTGAACCTATGAAAAGCAAATGTGATGTATGTAGCAACCATAACAATGATATAAAATCCACTAATGATAAATTTTGCATTAACGAATGTATTTGCAGTTGCTAATGCAAAAAATTATATCATTAATGATGCACCATCATAACCATTAATGATTAATCGTTCGTTAATTAAAAACTTTTTTCATTAGAGGACAGACGAATCGTCCATTAATGATAAAAATTGATAGAGGAAAATGTGTACCGTGTTTTCCACTAATGATTAAAAAGAACATTTATTTCTATCATCAATAAACGACTCGACTATCTTCTAATGGTATGTTTTAGTGGTTATGAATAAATGCTTCCTCCTTTTAACTACAAACGCATAAAAGGACTAAATGCGGTATGAGCCATTATGTGTCCCCAGTTTATGTCGTAATGTGAACTTGGAAAGTTTCAATGTTTTCGGAAATTTTCAATATTTATCATTTTCCTCGGTTACTATTCGATAAATTAGGTATAAACTCATGCTTGCTCAGGTCTCATACTTTTGTAGAAAAAAGATATTTTATATCCAAAGAGATGATTTATATTCGGAATTATAAAATCTGCCCCTTCTGGTTATGAATTATTATGCTAAAATTACTTCCTATACCAAATATTCGTGCCATATTCGTAAATTTACTTTGCAAGTCTCCATAAAAAACGCACTAAAACATAGTACGCCGAAGGCGTCTAGTTTATAATATGTAATCGTGTTAGCGATTGCCATACTTGAAAAATAAGCGGGTTTTCCTCCCGGTTTTTTGCCGCAAAAATTCGTTTTAAATAATATTTTTTTAATTGGGTTTTTAAATACAATCTATAAACTACGTTATTTACACACTTCTCCCATATTCCTGAAATATGGCATCCGATGTTAATTTTGCGCGTGCCGATTCTTCTCAAATTGTGTATTTACGACTTTGACTGTTCACCATGTGTTCAAAGAAAACAAATATGCCAATGAAACTTAAAGATCTTTAAAAATATGTGATTCTGTAGAGAACATAATTACTTCGTTAATACTAGCAGGTTTTATTTATCAATCTTCGTGCCTGCATTTGTAAATCTTGTGGATTTGGAGTGTTTGGATTGCGGAAGGATTCTTCTTTTTGTAGATGCAGTAACAAGAAATGCAATAGGAAAGTATCCTTTCAAAAATCATCTTAGTTTGAAAATCACAATTTAACAATGGGAAAAAAATATTATCACGTATTTTTGGGTTTATAAATGTGCTCAAGATTTCGTACTTCATGAATTAGAGATTTCTCAAAAAACTATGACAGATTGGTATGATTTTGGACAAGACGTGTGTGAAATTTATTTGGAGAAATACGGCAGTAACATCATTGGATGGGTGGAGAGGAATTGTTGTAATTGATGAGTGAAAATTTGGAAAAAGGAGATATTACAAAAGAAGACGTGTGGACAGGTGTGGATGTTTGAGTGAATTGAAAGAGACTCTAAAAATTGTTTTTTTTTCGTCAGTGTGGTAGACATGACTGCAAATACCCTTGTGACTATAGAAAAGAAATACAGAAGACCGGGCACCACTATAATAAGTGACTGTTAGAAAGGATACAGGTCCCCCAGTGAAGAAGGATCAAACATTTACTGTAAATCTCGGCGTTAATTTTGTGGATCCAAGCTCCGGTGGTCATACAAATAAAATCAAGTCAACTTGGAGGACACTTTAAAAAAATCTTTGCCAACACACGGAACCCAGAGAGTCCAATATGACAGTTACTTTGCTCAGTACTGTGTCAAATAAATATTTCTAAAGAATGCACGGGTCCATTTCTCGCTTTCTGTAATATTATAAAAGAAGTATATAGTCTGGAATCGGCAATATCAGACTTTGTAACAGACACGAAAACTATTCAATTCCAGCACCCAATCCTCCAAAAATCTCGAAAACTCTACCTTTATCAGATATTACTAGTGCCATAAATAACTGTTTGGATGATTTTCAGATGCAAGGTAAGTCATTTAATATTATTACATTATGTTGTCTTTGGTCTAGTCACTGAAAACAAAAAATGGGTAGAAATGTGTTAACTTTTCCATTGCAACCAGGATGTGGATCGCTTGACATGCGCATTGCGTTAACTTCTGGGGACCGGCAAAGTAAATGCTACTGTCGCAGAATCTTAATAGATGGGACAGATTCCAGATATCAGACTCAAGCCAGCACCACCATTCTATTTCTATGCTGTAGATCTATTTGGACCATTGATTATCAGAGACACTGTGAAGAAAAGAACACAGGGGAGAGGCTAAGGCGTACTTTTCAATTGTTTGGTATCTAGAGCTGTATATATTGACTTAGTCGAGGGTTACGATGTTGCAAGCTTTATGACGGTACTACACAGATTTGTGTCAGTTTGCAAAAATAAAAATGATATCAGATGCTGGAACCCTACTTGTTGGAAAAAAAGTTAAGAGCAATTGTACATTCATGGGAATGGGACAGTATTAAGAAATTTGGGAAGGAGGAAGGCATGGATTCTGAAACAACTAAGGCAGCTGATGATTCTTGGGAAAATAGATGTAGTGAATCCTTCATTCAATCAACAAAACTCTGCTTAGAATCTTCAATCGGATCTTCATTCGTGACATTTTCAGAACTTCATATAGCCGTCTTTGAAGTTGGAAACCTCCTCATCGAGCGTCCAGTTGGAACAAAAAATTGTGATCCTGTAGAAAGCACTTATTTTTGCTCTAATGATTTATTACTTGGATGTGCCAATTCACGAGTTCCAGTCGAAAACTGGAATACGTGCGTAGACTCCAAGATAAGATGGAAATTTATGCGGTGTGTTATTGATACATTCTGGAAACGGTGGATGAGAGACTATTTTCATACCTTTATTATTAGACAAAAATGGCACACAGAAAAACGAAACGTTCAGGTTGGAGATGTGGTATTTGTGCAGGATTCAAATAACATACATGGACAATGGAAATCAGCTCAAACTCTGGAAGCTACATGGGAGTGGATGGAAAAGTTTGTGATGTAAAATTAGATACGAGAATGTCAGTGCAGGACGTATTTATCGTGGGTGTCAGGACTGTATTGTATGCAGATCTGTTCGCCGTTTGATAGTCGTACTACCAACAGAGAAAGAGTAGTGATACGTGCTTTTGTGTGGTGGGAGTGTAGTAAGCTTGTTCGGAATTATAAAATCTTTCCCTTCTGGTTACGATTCATTGCGTTAAAATTACTCCCGGTTCCAGTTATGAATTGTGACTGAATGGAAATTAGACCCGTCAATGTGTAAGTTGTTATATATAGTGGTTAACGCATTATCACTATATCATTACTAACATTTGTGTGAACTTGTGTATTTATTTAACAGGTTGAAATCAATAGAAATGATAAATATTTGACGGATCATTGATTACAACAATTTAAAATTCTTTCATGAGCAAGCATGCATTCATTTCTCAAATTAAACTCTTATTACGATTTTTATGTGCATGACCATGACGTACGCCAACGCAGAGCCGAGGAAATTTTGTCCCGTGTAACAATTTATAATTTACTTGGGAAATGTGTAGCACCTCCGAACGGTAGCTGTTTTTACCAGCAATATAATCCAGTATAATTGATTTCAAAACATTCTAAATTATTGTGGGAAAATAAAAATATTCAGATCCCGACATTCACCAAATCAGTGATGCCTAAAACTTTAAACTGAATACACGAATGTAAACAATGCAGATGAGATATATGTATAACTGCAAGATAACTGCCAAGAACATCTCGGAATACAATATGAGATTCATAATAATGAGAAATGAAAAAAATATTCACACTGCATATATACTTTACACACACGCTTGATCTCTAACGTTATATATCTACATGTTCATATTAGTCATCAGCTGGTTTATGTTGTAGCACACTTGTAAATCCTAAACCTAATGTAGTGTTGTAAACTTAAATTGCCTTTTCTTAAACCCCGTGATGGATATATATATATATATATATATATATATATATATATATATATATAGGCTTACACTTCCGTAGCTTTCATGTATAGAAATAGGCTATCTAACATAAAGATTACCCGTGTAAATGAATGAGCTCTTGCTAGGTAACATGACGTCACAACAACAACAAAAAGTTTTAATTGAAAAGCCTACACCCAGTTGATCTTTTAGAGTGAACATTGCTGCTATCTGAAAAGGGGGGGGGGGGGGCATAAAATAGCCAATATTGCATTTAGCCCTTGTTGATGCAGCATTTATCAAAAAATATCATGCATGGTTACTACAACGCATTTTCTTTGGTGAATTGTATTTTTTTTTTGTTATATGCAGCATACTTGCGTATATATGTAATATACTTTATATCTGAAATTATTTGTCATGGTTTGCAAGCATCTTCAGGTAGTATAGATTCAAATCTTCAGGTAGTATAGATTCAAATTGTTCAAATTATAGCCCCCCCCTCCCCCCCCCCCCCCTTGGGGTTACAACTGAGGAACAAAGTTTTTATGTGAATACATAGCATTCTATTATAAATGAAATTTGTTTGCCAAGTGCTGTTATGTATATATTGGTGTAGAAGAAACGCCGGCATGTTGTTCTTGATAACATACATTCTGTAAATGTTGATGTTGACAGAAATGCTTAATTTGATAACATATTGCCTTTATGTAAATTTGATAACTTACTTGCTGGTATTGGTAGGGAATTTACAAGATGGTGTTATGTGAAATCCATGTTGAAATTTACTTATTGATACTGGTACTTACATGTTGGTGTTGACAACTGCTGTAAGCCATTCCCCAGCCACGCCCACCACATCCAGTCCTGTTGATAGCTGATTTAAGAAATGGGGATGACCTGTATCAAATGCACAGTGAGATAAGACAAGGTCGTTTAAGCATGGATATGTGTATTTCAAACCTTACTGAGTGACGCGACATTTTCGTGTACTTGTTTTCACTAATGCCTATATGCGTACAATTCAACCATCTATTCAGATAGGTATTGCTCATTTAGAAAGCACTATAATTCATTTTTAGCGAGCTCTAAATAATTTCATTAGGCATTTCCATGGCATCACTACAGCCACCACCAATTTGCTATATTTAGTGGAGTTGTTGTTTTGATTTTGTTTTGGGGGGTTTTTTTTGGGGGGGGGGGGTTATTTTATTTTTTTATTTTATTTTTTCTTTCTTTCTTTCTTTCTTTTGTTTGTTTGTTTGTTTTTGTTTTGTTTTGGGTTTTTTTTTTTGTTTTTTGTTTTTGATTTTTTTGTTTGTTTTTTTTTTTTGTTTTTTTGTTTTTTGGGTTTTTTTTGGTTTTGGTTTTGCTTTGTTTTTCTCTCATAAGTAAAACAATTGTAGCAATCTCTAATCATTCAAAGATTTTCCTATTGAATCTTCGTTGGCAGTAATTCCATTTGGACTTTGAATGGTCATGTGATCAACTACCGCGGAGACCAAAAAGAACTTCTTGATATGAATATGATTGTATACCGATAGGCTGCAATACTCAAAGTTAGTATTAGTTAACTACATACATAATGTGAATAGCCGTTGATGACCTCTGGCCATTTTTTTTTCATTTACATGAGCATTTGCAGGAATTTGAATAAATTCTTAATGGTATATCTATATTGCAAAATATCGCAAAAGTAAAGTACTTGTCTAAAACAAAAGAGCAATAATTCCGTCAATCAGCTATCATTTGGAGGTACGTACAAGCAATTACGCTGCAATGATATACCAATATGTGCCACGTAATACAATATCATTTTAAAGAAATTTTGATAGAATAAAACTGCGCATAGAGGATCGATGCACTTTCTGCTTTGTTTGCATGACATATCACACTATCTTCACAAGAAATGTTAGGTCAGTATAAAACCTTTATATGTATACAACTTCACGATCAAACACAATTTTTCATATTGATAATGAATTTTAATAAACAATTCAATCCCCTGACAAATTACCTGATTTTACACAGTATTTCAGTGTTTCCTTGCAGTCGCTAAGGACCTGGTGGAGATCTCGAGGGTCGGCGTCCACGGTCAGGCAGTCGTTCAACATTTCCCGGAGTTGATGGGGATGGTGGAAATCCACAACCTTTACTTTACCTTTGAACTGGTCAGTCATGTAAGTGTTCAGAAGTTTCGCTATTTCTAACAAGAAGTCCTTCTGGAGTTTACTATCCGTGTGTAAATCTGGTAAAAATAAACTTGAGTGTGTAATTGTTTAATTTATATTTGCTTGTTTGCTGATTTACATTCTATTTCTGTGCGATTTTGTTCTTTCCATTGCTAATTATGTGTATCATAGACCGGAAGAAAATGTGTATTACAGTCAGGAAACTCTAAAATTGGTTGCCAGTATTAATGCATCTGTTTTGCTTCCGCTTCGTAGACTCCCCCATATCCTTTCTATGATTGATTTTACTTATTCATTAATAAATTTACAGTCAGTCCGTTTTCCCCTTCTGATTGATTGAAATTGACTTTTAATGTCTCCGATTTGTAAACTTTCAACATATGAAATAGGCTAATCACTGTGCAGAAAACGGATGAGTCTAGAAAACGTTTGACCAGATCGGTATGTAGGCTAACCACCGCATATTAAACGATGAAAATGTTAATACAAGAAATGTCTTTCAGTTTATGAAAGAATATGAGATAATATACATCGAGCCTCCTCACATCGGCATATATTTCATCAAGCGCTAAAAGGCATTTCTTACATAAAAGACCGCATGTTTCTCAGACCATCATGTCTATGTACAAGTAAAAGGAAGAGGATTGTAAGTACTAAGATCCGATTTCTGCTCTAAATCCTAAATAACATAAATATTAAATCTGTTCTGTTCAACCTTGAACTATCTGTTTTTAATTGTTTTTTGGGTTGTTTTTTTTATATATACTATTAGTATTCTTTTGTAACTGCATGGACCATAACAGCCTTGCAATTTAACACTATGTGAAAGTTGAAAACTTGCTTACAAAAAACAATGCATTCACTCAGTAAAATGTCGTTTTGATGGGATGAACACAGAGTTAAAAAAACAACTTAATAAATTTACATGTACGGGAGTGCTCTAAGATAAATGGACTGTATTTTAAGCTACTTGGAAAATGTACTTTGAACACTGCAAATCTAAGAAATACTGGAATTGGAATATATATATATATATATATATATATATATATATATATGTGTGTGTGTGTGTGTGTGTGTGTGTGTGTGTGTGTGTGTGTGTTCAAAGAATTTAAACACAAATTTAAAGGAAAACAACCTATCACACAGTCCAAGTTAAACCGTGCAAACTCAAGAGCAAAGCTTCTTGGAAGTGACTCTGTTGTGAGAAATGTGGTTGGTTGTATACTGTTTACCGTCCCGCTCGAGAAGTTTTCACTCACATGAAGACGTTACAATTACCGTTGAAGGGCGGCAAAATTTAGGCCTACGCTCGGCGCTTACAACCTTTGAGCAGGAAGGGATCTATATCGCGCCACACCTGTTATGACACGGGGCCTCGGTTTTTGCCGTCTCATCCGAAGGACCGGCCCATTTGGTTGATAATTACGACAAGCAAGGGGTAATGAGGACCTATTCTAACCCGGATCCTACTGGACGTGAATTACCTCTTGTCCATGCTTTCTATTACAGTTAATCATACCTTTGTGAAATAAGCCTTCAAATTTCTCCCACTCCTGTCTGTTCTGGCGGTTCCTTCTCGTCACCCTGCTCTCTAATGGTTCTCTATTACTGCCCTGAATTTTCGATTTCCCATTTCCCAGGGAAAGACTTTCGATGCTGAATTCATTTAGCGTTGAACCGTGTTGTTTAGTTGTCATTTCTTTTCTTTTGGGTAGTTTTTCCATTTCTATACTACAGACATAATTTAGATTAATTCTAACAGAATTCAAATATATGTCAAATGTCAACCTGCAATAAATTATTGTCACGCTCTAACATTTCTTCCTTTATTTCTAATCAGAGAACGTCTGTTTTCAATAATGTATTTATCAGTCGATATTTCTCAGCAGTATTTTGAAACATAAAGCATCTAAAGTAAAGAATAAATATATATATATATGCATGCACAATGAGAAATTGAAATTACATTGAAATCGAGCTTAAATTCGGAATGAAAACTCGCATCTTAAATTTTTCAACTAAAGACAGCAAATATAGAGTTATTTTTTGGTTCTATAATACAAACGAGCTGAGCTGATATTTTATCAGAGCGTCACAAATATGTCATTAATATCCTTGTTGATGTTTAAATCGCAATATTTCTAAATTTTGGTCATTTCATTTCAACTTTCAATATACTTATCTATTATATCTTTTTTCTACATTTCTTGGAGATTTTAACAGTAAATTTTAAAACATGAACAAATTTAAATATATGTTTATTTGACATTGTAACTGAGGCAGACAGCAATTTCTAAATTAATGTCCGATAGCTCCAATCCAATTTGAGCTTGATTTACTAGAAGAGATGAGTTTCGTATTTTGAGAACTAAAATTCATATGGAGATTTTCCAACGACTCATTGTTGTGTCTAATGAATTGTGAGCGAATTAATCCAATCAGAAATATCTTTAGATAAAATCGCTAATATTACCTGTATTTGATTATAACATAATCTAGTATTCCACGAAGATATTACAATACAATACAGTACAAATATTGGGAAAATTGATAGCATTGTTCAAAGGGACGACGAACAATCGTGAAAATTCCTCATGATAAATGTTTGTGAAGTTACTGTACTCTCAAATTGGACTGTATTTTTCTAGGCTAAACATTTCGAGTTTCTTACATCAGTACATACTACTTACAGTTACTGTGTGAGCGATACAGTACATCCAATAACTTCTAACAACACTAGTGTAATAACCAACTGATGCGAATCCGCAATGATCCACTCCTCAGACACATGACCACTAGGATGTTCGATAGGAAGTATCTTTCCACTGATATAGCTTTACCTTATTCAAAGTTGTACAGAGGGGGCGTGTCCAACGAGAAATGATCATAAGAATATTGTGTTTATTTTCATAATTATGGTGGTAGTGTTTGTGAATTTACCGTGCTATGATATTGGACTGTATTTATATATACTTTAAATAAATCAAAATAAATGATTTAAATGAGTTTTATTTTAGCAGTAAATCTTAATTAATCGGCTTTGTGATATTTTTCCTATTAGTACATTTAAAGAATGACTTTAATTTGGGGGCAAATTATACGAGTATAGCCTGGGTTGGGTCAATTTACAGCGTAAACTGATCCAACCCAGGTTATACTCGTATAATTTGCCCCCAAATTAAAGTCATACCTTATAATTCAATGCAAAAAGACAAAAATACTAATGCTTGTTTATGAAAATGTACTTAAATACTTAAAAATACAAATCATTGAGCCGCGCAATGATTAACTTTGCGACGACGCGCATTATAGAGACTAGCTTCTAGCTGTGTTCAAGGCAGCCATCTTAGTTCTACGGAGCCTGTTTATCAAAATTGTAAACGTAGATATTGAAGGTGAATTTTACTACGAACTTCATAACAGAAAATATGTGTAGGCTATGCATGCAATGCATATTTTGCTGCCCTTTCAAGAGCGACTTTAAAGTCGCTCCGACAGGTTGAGAAAATACGGGAAATTGCACTGATGACGGCCTATCCAAAGTAAGTCTTCAAAGCAATAATTTACGGCTTTTAAACTCATAAAGATTTCTACTACACGAAAACTTACCCTTGCATGCAACATTGTTTCTGATATTAAATCCGACACGTGAAACTACATAGGCAAGTGGCTAGGCTAATCGCAATACACATGTCAATGTGATGTGATGTCATATGATAAAATGTGACGCACGATTTTTTAAAATTATCAATCTTTGTTTCAATCTATTATTTGAACATTATATGCTGAAAATGTATTGATGTTTTACAACGGTGATAAAGGGCCTCCGTGGCCGAGTGGTTAGAGCATTTCGCTCAAAAACACAAGGCCTCTCACCTCTAGTCGACGCGGGTTCGATTCTCGCTCACGCCGATATATGTGAGAAAGTTTGCCAGTTTACTTTCGGAAGGTCAGTGGTCTCTTCCCGGGTGCATTGTATCTGGGCTCTCTCCTCCACCTACAAAATACTGGGCGCCGCCAGATAACTGAAAAATTGTTGAGTGTGGCGGAAAACAACAATCAATCAATCAATACAACGGTGATTTGTGTACTAAGTAGATTCTCAAAACAGTGCTGAGGTGTAAATTAAAGGGGGAGTAGCTGTCAAGAGGGTGGGGCCCCATACCAATCCAGGCTATATAAAATAACCTGCGTTCCTCAGTTTGAATCTGACCAATCAGAGACTAGAATACAAACATACGTCACCATTGCCGATGAAGGATGCAAAATTTAGGATTATGTTCGGCGCTTATGACCTTTGAGCAGGGAGGGATCTTTATCGTACTGCACCTGCTGTAACACTGGATCTCGGTTTTTGCGGTGTCATCCGAAGGACTGATCCATTTAGTCGCCTCTTACGAGAAGCAAGGGTACTGAGGGCCTATTCTAACCCGAGTCCTCGCGGAATGTGTGTGTGTGTGTGTGTTTCATATTCATTATCTAATATAATATCAAATGTCATATTTAAATTAAACAGTGCTATAATGATGTATATTAAGTAGTGCAGCTTAAAATTATTTGTGCCGATTTTTTTCACTTTCCCCCACTGTAATGTATATTGATAAATTATATTTCAAAACCATCTTCATATGATAATCCCATTGGAAATAATCCTTCGGATTTTTGTGTTATCAGGTAGACCATGTTTATAAAGCCATATAAAAATGTAATATTGTATTAAATGTATGTTATGCATGATGTCATCATGATACTAAATAAATATAATTATCTCTGATTCTCATCAATAATCAGTGGCGGATCCATAAAATTTTCAAAACGGAGGTATTGTACCCCCTCCCCCCAAAGGGTGGGGGTTAAAGACACCAATTGGCAAAAGGACACCAAAAGGCACAAAAAAAAAAACAAAAAAAAAAAAAAAACAAAAAAAAAAAAAAACAAAAAAAAAAACAACCCTTTTTTGAAATACTGAACCAGTGGGGAATTACATCCTCCGTATCTCACTCACCCACCTCCTTGATCCGCCACTGATGATACTGCAGAAAAGCCTGATGTTATGCAATATTCAAGTTATTTGTAAGTGTCTTACCCAAGGTGCGTATTGTTTCCGGCCATCTTGTTTTTTCAAGAAAATATATTCCAAAATATTTTATATTTTCTAGAAACTTTCAATAGTTGTGGTATTTAGTGGGTAGTTTCTGGATTTTCTCTGTCATATACCATGTCTAGTTATCAGAGCTGTGAAATGCCATTGTTTATTCTTCAATGTTGTCCCACTGTAGCGAAACTAACGTAAACATGTTTTCAAATATTAAAATTCTTCTTCATTTGACCGACATTTAGATATATCTTACAGATATTAACCTTTGATAGTGCAAAGTTGACACACATTACGACACTGCCACATAAAATCACTAGAAAGTAAAGATAAAGACGATAAGGAAATTAAATGTTATTTTCTCATTTAGTTTCTCTCCTTATGAATTATTGAAGTGTGTGTGTGTGTGAAGCACGCAGTACAGCCCATGGTTAGCGCGCAAAATCCAGCCCACAGAACTTTATGTAAAAAATTTAAGAAGGAATTTTTTAAAATCAAATTTAAGATGATGCATGAGGCACACATTATTTAATGAATTTGATTTGAAAGAGTTGTTGGGTTGTAATGAATGATAACAAAATATCTTATTTTTTATTTGTTTCGATTTTCATATAAGAAAACAATTATTGACTGTGTCTCGAACTCGGCAACGGGCAATATTTTTCTACTTGGACTAACATATATTAATGTTGCCCTCACACCAATCAATATTTGTATATTGTTTGTGTCGTTGGTTATTTAAGTGCTTCATATAATATCACTCTTCCAAGAACTTGTACCTATTTTATTGAAAGATTTAACACTTATTCTGTATAAAGAGTGTTAATGAGAGAGAGAGAGAGAGAGAGAGAGAGAGAGAGAGAGAGAGAGAGAGAGAGATTTGGCCACTTCAGCAAATAGGTATACTATTATATTAACATATTATATTTTCTTGTAAATTAGTTGACTCGGACTGGAATATTTAATAAAAAATACCATCACCCTCTGAATGATAAAGTAACGCCCTTCAGCATGACAGAACGTAAAAAGGGTCAACGTTACTTGGCAACAGGTGGTACTACAAAAAAGTGTTGACTGTGCCGAATTCATGTGGCCACAGTTCACCATCGAAAAAATATGTTTTGTTTGAATTTTTCCAACCGTAATAGTTTATATTGATTGATTGTTTCTTTCTTTTACGTCCCGTCGAGAATTTTTCACTCATATTGAGACGTCACCAGCTGTAGGTGTGAAGTACCACAAATTTAGACCTATGCTTAGCGCTCAGGGCCGTAGCAGTGAGAGTTCTTTAACGTGCCAACGCCTACTGTGACACGGAACCTCCGTTTTTAAAGTCATATCCGAAAGACCTGTGATCCTCACTCCTAAATGCTAAGCGTTTGGCGAAGGAACAATCACTACCTATTTTTCGGTAATAGTTTATAACATCCAATATAATAACCATTGCATGCAAACGAGGGAACAATGAAAATTATCATCGGACGTGATCGGATCCCTAGTAAAACCAATGTCAACCCTGGTCGCCAATGATTTTCTCGGGTTAACAATTTCCAATGTTACCTTCACTTGCATGCAATATTATAATACTATATAGTTTTAATTATAAGAATCGGGTCACAAAATGCAAGTGTTCCAGTTTCAGAGCCTAATTCATATGAAAAACTGTATATTATAGTTGTATTATACTGTATGTACAATTGTAAACAATATGCAGCAATGCTCTGAAGTGCTAGTGGTTATATGAAAAAGGGGAAAATCAGAAATAAAGTGCATCAACTTGATAAATCAGCACCTCTGTGACAGAAAAGTATAATGAAATAATGAATATATTTTTCGAAGACCAACCACGGAAAGGAATGTTGTTCATCGATGAAGCAGCTAAGGCAAAAAAAAAAACCAAACAAACTAACATACAAAACAAAACAAAAAAAACAGAAAAAAAAAAAAAAAAAACAACAAAAAAACACCATGCTCTCATATAACATGGGTTCTTTATGAAGTTCTGACGATTCAAGTCGTAGAATCAATCAATGAAGTTCAAGTTAACCAGTCCTGAACGTCACCTACTGTAGTCTAGATAGAGTGCGACAAATTTAGCCCTTTATATGGCACTCAGGACTGCAGTGCTCAGCACCATGAGACTTTCAACTTTACCATGCAATGTCATTGCCAATCCAGACGCGACACGGGTCCTCTATATTTAAGGTCCCATCCGAAAAACCTGCGACTCTCACTTTTAACTGCCGAGGTTTGGTGAAGTAGCAGGAGCCTATCATGCGTCTGAAGTTTGACGCAGTCAAGATCAAATCCACGATCTTCCGCCTCTCACAAAGGTCAAAAATATATTTGTCCGAGAATTTTTCACTCATATATACTTAGACGTCACCAACTGTAGGTGAAGTACCTCAAAATTATACCTATACAAAATAGTGCTCAAGGCCACAGCAGTATCAACCGATTTATTCTCTTCTGACAGTAGATAGACATGTTAACTGTAAGAACAATCTTTCCTTTTAAAAATGAAATAAAAATAATCGACGTAATAATCCATTTCCAACAAATAACTGACGCCATGCCACGGCTTAGTCAATATTGTGGGGCTGCCATTTTCTATGGTCTAGTGAGCTACAGGCCCGCCCGTATTTGTTCTTTTGTCTTTTGGTTTAAATCCAATTGACCCCGTGGAGATCCGGGTTGTTAGAATAGATCCTCAGTATTCCTTGCATGTCGTAAGAGGCGACTAAATAGGGCGTCCTTCGGATGAGACCGCAAAAACCGAGGCCCCGTGTCACAGCAGGTGTGGCACGATCCTAAGTGCCGAGCATAGGCCTAAATTTTGCAGCCCTTCACCGGCAATGGTGACGTCTCCATATGAGTGAAGGATTCTCGAGCGGGACGTTAAACAATATTTAATCAATCAATCAATCAATTTATTTGGAACGACTTTTAGAATATGCAGGCATTCGCACATTTGAGAACCCGCACTGCTACGGCCCGGAGAGCATAGGTCTAAAATTTTGGCACTTCACCTTCATCTGGTGACGTTTCAATATGAGTGAAAAATTCTCAATGGGACTTAAAACAAACAATCAAATTAACGTGCCAAAGGTCGCCGCCACGTGGGACTTCCGTTTTTAAGGTCATCTTCGAAAGACCCGTGGTTGGTTGTTTGTATGTTGTCTAACGTCTTGCTCGAGAATTTTTCACTCATATGCAGACGTCACCATTGCTCGTGAAGGACTGTAAACTTTAGGTCTATGTTCGGTGCTTGCGGCCTTTGAGAAGGAGGGATCTTTGTCATGCCACTCCTGCTGTGACACGGGGACTCGGTTTTTTGCGGTCTCTACCAATTGATTGATTATATATTGTTTAATGTCCCGCTCGAGAATCTTTTAATCACATGGGATCGTCACCATTGCCGGTGAAGGGCTGCAAAATTTATACTTCTATATGCTCGGCGCTTACGACATTTGAGCAGGAAGGGAGGGATCTTTATCGTGCCACACCTGCTGTGACTCGGGTCCTCGGTTTTTGCAGTCTCATCCGAAGGACCTCCCCATTTAGACGCCTCATACGACAAGCAAGGGGTACTGAGGACCTATTCTAACCCCCAGATCCCTACGGGTTCACATAACTAGTAATATATCCTAGTGGTCTTGAGATGATAAGGGGAGTTGAGTCCAGGGAGTTATTCTTCTCCGTAAAGTTATTTCTACTATCAAATATAAGATATCTTCATTAAAGTATGACTTCACGATTAACTCTTTATCCTAAATGGATGTAAATGTACGTGCAAAATGCATATCGTGAGAGTGATTTGAAGGACACCTTTTTTCCTTAAAAAGGGTAGGGGGTGGACACGGGTTACAAATAATTCTTTCAAGCGGAAAATTTTAAGCTGGTCTCATTTTTCTCGGGGAGAGGGGGGTGTAACCCGGACACGTTTTTCCAAAGAGGGGATCTATACTATAACACCGGCTTTCAGCTTTCACTGCATTTTAAATTGTATTGCATAATGTTCAAAGATACTGTTTTACGGTTTTACAATATGACCATTTGTAATTTAATTTAGACTAAAACTTTGTTTTGATAATTGACCAAGTCCTATTCTGGGACTACTTGTTGATGTATCCATGTGGACAGCTTTAAGGTCACAGGTGTGGAAATAAGCTTGGCAAATCAAGGACACTACGTTCTTTTATCAGAGGTCTTAAACATTGATACTTACTAAACAATTCAATTACAATTCTTTATTCACTCAAAATTAGCTCTATGTACAGCGCTTCCGGAAGTCCTTATTTCTGTCGATATGCCCTTGCGAGGTTACGTCACATTATTTAGTAAACATTTCCTAAGTATAATCATTATGGAAAATTACAAATTTTTATCGTTCAAATGCAGAAAAGTACGAAAGCCTAGTGAGGTCAAATTGAAAGTGTTAAAAAAATTATAAAAAGTCGTTATTACGAGATAAAAAGTCGCTATTACGAGATTTTTAACATGTGATAACGACTTTTTTCTCTCGTTATTACGACTTTTAATCTCGTAATAACGACTTTTTAAAATAATTTTTTAACGCTTTCAATTTCACATGGCTTTCGTAGAAAAGAGATGGAGTTTAAAAAAAAAAGAAGAAAATGACGATTTCGTTCCTCCAGAAGGGCACTGTTGAGATAGAATAAAGCAACCATGTTGATTTATTTATGTTGTGGTGTCATCTCATGGAAGAGTTTACATGCTGTTTCGGTTGTGACGTGTTTTACATTAGGAACTTCAATGGACGCTACCAATGGAACTTCAATGGACGCTACCCAAGTTGTAGCCACTGCGTCCACCTCGGTCTTGTAATCACTGATGCGCGGCTTCCGTGACTTCCGCCGGTATTTTAGTTACATGGCTGTACAGTCTTTGTTTTTTCAAAGTTTCAAAGTTTATCACAGTATCAGATGAAATTATAGCTGCCAGTGGTAGGCTATTCTAATCTTGATCACTATTTGCAGTCATGTTTTTGTCTTCTTCTTTATTTTGATGAATGTATCTGTGCTCCAAGATGGGTTCCTCACAAGGAACTCCTTAAAGCTGTTATTTATTTATTTTGCCTTTGTTTCTTCTAATTTTTCTTTCTTTCTCTACCTTTCTTTTTGTGAGGTTCTTCATCCTGTCATAAATTTCTGAAATTTGACATGAAAATTCCTTTCGATTTATCATCTTTGAAGATAAATCTCATGGAATAATGATGAAATTATTCCATTGAAAAGGTGGAAACGCTGAATGCTGTAATCCCTCCAACAAAACCAGCAGCTGTTGTTGCCTTTCAAAACAAAGTTCATGTTAGGGGAGGTATAAACACAAGTTTACTTGCTCCTACAAATGATCTGATTATGCTGATATGCTGACCCACTTCTAACTAAACCACTGTACCAACCACAATTGTGGCAGTATACTTTATCCACAGACTATGCAAGGTACTGTCGCGATACAATTTTAAGCTAATTAAACGTAAAAAAAAAAAAATGAAATAAATATAATTTATCTTAGAAATACCTTAGCAATTTAATCCTGTAAAAACGTTACAAGGTAATTCACCTAATAAAACTTTAAACAATTGAAATGTATTTTAAAAAATATACTCCTCAAAAAAGGATTTGAGCTATCAACACTTACACACGTAAGATTTACTACAATCACTTTCACTACGCTGTGAAAAATTCTAGATCCTATATATCGAATGGCGAAGTAAACAATTTGTAAATCGTAATCATAAATCCCCAAGACATATACAAGTTCGAGTGTATGGCAACACGGACCTCCGACAAAGCGAAGGTAGGATCAGGTGCCATGGAGGAGTAAGCGTCCTCTGCTGACCGGTCACACCCGCCGTGAGCTCTTATTCGAAATTAGGTAAACGAGATTATCCGTAATCAAAGTTAGTATGAAAAATGACAGTCTAACAAAGGGTATGAAACAAATCATTCAACATATGTCCCAGAGACACTTTATAATCGCAAACAAGGTCATTATAGCGACCGTAAAATTTACGAAATGATGACTTCAAACGAGATTCGTTATAACCCTGCAACGTCAACTTTTTTTGTCAGTAGTTGACCTCGCTTTAAAAAATTCTCATACGCATGGCATGCTCTCGCGTATCGAATCAACTGGGAGATATATACACCATAAGCAGGCGAAAGTGGTATATTACTTCATAGATATGGAAAGTTGATGATTGCAAAGTTGAAGTCACAACGCTTGTCATATAATGTAGTTGTCAGTCTGCCATTAGAGTCAATATTAAGTAAAATATCCAAATATGAAACAGACACGTCAGATTCTGTAGTGTCCTTTATTTCGAGTTCATCAGGATATATCAAATGGACATAATTATGAAAATTATGATTGTTGATTGATAAGACGTCATCGATATATCTATATGTATGGTTGAAGGACACGACAAGTTTTTTGTTTTTATCTTGTAACAGTTTCTGAACAAATTCCGCTTCATAAGAAAATGAATATAAGTGTGCCAATAAGGGAGCACAATTAGTGCCCATGGGAATGTCAATGGATTGTTGGAAGACTTGGTCTCCAAACACTACGTAAATGTTATCTACAAGAAAGCCAAACATACTCTTAATGTCTGCTTCAGAGTACTTGTGCGGGCTATCGGAGTGGTGTCTAACAAAATATGTACCTTGTTTTTCAATCACTAGAAATATGTATTTTCGAGTGCCATTTTTGTTCAAAAAGCAATTATCTGTTATCTGAAAAAGTCTAGATTTTAATTTATCGTGAGAAATTGTTGTATAAAGTGTGGAGAAATCATACGTTTTGATGCTGTCAATTTCAGAAAAATCCTGAGACTTTAGATTTTCCAAAAGTATTTTTGAGAATCCACATCTGATTGACACCACTTCTGGAATATGTAGTGGAACAGTATCTCTGAAGTGACTCTTTAATAGCAGTTTAGTTAGTAATAAAGATAAAGGCTTGGTAGAGCACTTACTGGAACCAGCGATATATCTTTGTAAGGATTTTTATGAAATTTCGGAATCCAATAAAGATATGGTAATTCAAACTGATCCTGATTCTTAGGAATGTCAAAAGTATTTAAAACTGAAAGTTGATTATGAAGAATTTCATCCTTTGTAAGATTGATTCGAGTATAAGTAGAATTCCCAGATGTTGAAGTAAATCCCAGTTCATTTAAAAGACATTTATAATAGTAACTTTTACAAACAAAGACAATGTTGTTACTTGCTTTATCCGCTGGTACTAACACAAAGTTTCCATGTAGTCTACGTAACTCATTCGTCACTTCTGCTTTCTTAAAAACAGAAGGATAAAAAGTGCGCAATTTCCCCCATCAAATGGTGAATGCGGGATTTTAACAATTTTCGAATACTTTTGATCCACTCAGACAAATTGTCAAGTTCCTCTCCTTCAGATTTCGTCCAACGTCTGGCATATTCTTCCACAGAATTCATGATAGCCATGAAATTATGTCGCCATCTAAATGAGCGAGGTTCTCGGAATTTAGGACCTTTTAAAATCAGGAACTTAAGATCTTCATTTTGTACAATATTTATCTCTCCTGTAATGATATGACCAGTGGGACTGTAATTAAACGAGGAAGAAGAACATGAATACTTTGGAGGACTTCGTTGTAATTGCTCAATATCAAGGCAGAATAGTTTGTTACAAGCTATTTGTGGACTGGAGAGGAAAGAAGCATGATGTTTTAAGTTAGTTTAACCCTTTCTATCCAGCAATCAAAACGATGGAGAGTTTGCTCACCCAATGCCACCACCAGACCAATATATTCATCTAATATTTTCTATGCATTTCAGGGGGCCTCCGTGGCCGAGTGGTTAGAGCATCGGGCTCAAAATTACAATGCCTGTCACCTCTGTCGGCGCGTGTTCGAATCTCGGTCACGGCGTTATGTGAGCAAGTTTGTCAGTTTACTTGCGGAAGGTCGGTGGTCTCTTCCCAGGTACATTGTATCTGGGTTCTCTCCTCCACCAACAAAAACTGGACAACACCAGATAACTGAAAAATTGTTGAGTGTGGCGGAAAGCAATAAATAATTACTAATAATCTATGCATTTCAATGCTTTTTGCTGATACATGGACATTGTAAAGGACGTTAAATGCAACATCAATATATATATACTGGACAAAAAAAGTTAAGGATCATGATTTCAGAATTATTTTATTCATAACAAAACCAAATAAATTATGTTAAATATATACTTAAAATGTTCAACAACAATCGAACAATACATTTTAAACCTGTTTTTACAAATTCATCAATATATTAAGCAGTCAGAGCAACCATTGTCAGGTAACCCAAAACAGTTTGAAAATCGGTATGAGCAACAATAACAAATTTCATTACAAATGATTGAATCTTTATAAAGGCAATATCAATAGGGTGTATGTCCACCCTGAGCCTGTACAACGGCACGACAACGCCTCTGCGTACTTCTGATGAGCCTGCGGAACGCAATTTGTGGCAACCTTGCCCATTCCTGCTGTAAAGCTAACGTAAGCTCCTGGCGGTTTGTCGGAAGTACAGGGCGTCTGGAAGCAGCTTGCTGCAACATGTCCCAGGCATGTTCTATTGGATTTAAATCCGGAGAACAACTCGGCCAATCCATACGTTTAATTGTCTCTGTAGCAAGGTAGTCTGTCACTATACGTGCTCTGTGGGGACGAGCATTATCATCCATTAACACAAAGTGGATGCAGTATCTCGTCCCTGTAAATTGCACCGGTAAGATTGCCATTAATCACGTGCAAGTCAGTACATCCACCAATACTGATTCCGGCCCAAATCATCACAGAGCCACCTCCAAAACGATCATGCTCTGCTACACAGCAATCAGCGTACCGCTCTCCACGCATGCGCCATACACGCCTATGATCGTCATGAAAGTCCACGCAGAACTGTGACTCGTCTGTGAAAAGAACAGGCGTCCAATGATGCAGTTGCCAGTTTATGTGACTTTGAGCCCAATTGAGTCGTGCTACACGATGTCTTCTCAAAATGGGACGAACGGCAGGTCGATGAGCCCGAAGGTTAGCAGCATGAAGTCTCTGTCTAAGAGTTTGTGGTGTTATGCGCACCCCACTTGCTGCATGAAAGTCAGTATTGAGTTGGACAGCACTCTGAAACCTGTGTCTACGAGCCATAAGTGACATATAGCGATCCTGGCGAGTGGTTGTGGACCTTTCTCTCAGAAACATTACCTGCCTGCCTAAAACGATTCCACAACCTTGAAATCACACTTTGGGACACATTAAAATGTCTAGAGACAGTTCTCTGGACTTGGCCAGCTTGAAACATACCTACTGCCTGACCAGCTTCCAGAGCAGTTAAATGGCGCCTCATGGCTTTTAATGTCAATAATTGTTCACCTAAGAGTCGATTAGAGCAATAAATACCCACAATAAAATAAAAATCACAATTTTTCAATTTCAATATACACGTTGGCACACTTTGATTTTGACCCCTTGCTTGTGTTTGGGCGAAAAAATCGTGCACTTACGACGTCAATATGAAACCAGGTAAATCTATTGTGTTAAGGACACATTGGAGAAACTATACATATTAAAATTTGTCAAAATAATTATTTGGTTAATAAATATTTTTGAGGTCAAAATTATGATCCTTAACTTTTTTGGTCCAGTTTGTTTGTTTGTTTGTTTATAGCCGCCTGAGCAATTTTTCAGCTATCCGGCGGTTTTGGTCCAGTATATATATATATATATATATATATATATATATATATATATATATATAATTATTATTATTATTATTACTTGATAAACTAATATGATGGAATATAAAATGGACAGTACAGATACCGTATATTGAGAAAGTAATACATCGCAGGTTTTATCATAGAAAGACTACACATTATGAGAATCAAAGTTAGTGACGGATTGGGTTTCTCCCCATTAATTTGGTTAGTCAGAATGTTTTACTTTGTGACAATTAAATTAGATAAGGAAGCTATTGACAGGTTTTGGATCGACAGGGTTAGCAATTATTTCTTCACGTTGACTTGATGGAATGATATCCTCTACACATTATTGAGTGTCCGTTAAATATGTCACACTTAATTATATTAATAAACTTTGAATGTGTCAAGAAGGTAAAAAGGGAACGAATCATAAGACATACTACAGGGTTCTTTCTACCTTTCAGTGATTACATTGATTTACAAGTGATCTTCTTTTTTTAATCAATCAATTGTAGCTGATTACGATACCTATTAACGATTATGTCTGGATCTGGCGGGGGATGGTAAGTAGTTGATGATCTTCAAAATATCATAATGTATTGTACAAACGAGTAGGGTTTTTTTTTATCTCCAACCCCACCACCCTAAGAAAAGAAATCTGAATGTCACATCTGATTAATTTTTCGATGTGTGCAGTACTCCGTCTTCTCAGTCTGAGAAGTTTTATCAATATTTTACATAAGGTCTAGTGCATTTCTTGCATATGGGTTACGACCAAATAATATAATGCAGTTTAGTTTTATCAATCTAATTAAAATGTTCGATTTCTCCAGAACCACTACGCCAATTTCAACCAAACTTGGCACAAATCATCTTTGGATTAAGGTGATTCAAGTTTGTTCAAATGAGGAACAACGCTTTTCTCCATGGGAAGATAATAGCGAAAATACACTGACAAATTTAAAAAATCTTTTTCTCCAGAAACAGCAAGTCAATTTCAATCAAACTTGGTACAAATCATCTTTGGATAAAGGGAATTCAAGTTTCTTCAAATGAAGGGTCATGTCTTCTTCAAAGGGGAGATAATAATGAAAATGCAAAAATAGGATGGGGTAATTTAAAATGTTTTCAAGAACCACTGGGCCAGAAAAGTTCAAATTTATATGGCAGCTTTCTTACATAGTGAGATTCAGGTTTGTCCCCGAGGGTAGGGTGAGGCCACAATAGGGGATCAAAACTTTACATGTGAATGTATTAGGGAAATCTTTAAAAATTTACGTGGCAGCTTCCTGACATAGTGCAGATTCAAGTTTATTAAAATCATAGTCCCCTGGATAGAGCGGGGCCACAAACGGGGATCAAAGTTTTACATGCGAATATGTAGGGGAAATCTTTAAATACTGACCAAAGTGAATCAGGTGAGGGATGTGGTCCATGATCCTCTTAAAGAATGCTAACATTGTATGTGTAGCAAATTAGATGTCGCGCATAATCACGCCATGCAAATCTTCTTACAAAGCTGACGACCGCCTCACGACAAAGACACACTTCCTTGAACACCAAATTAAATACATATGCAACTGTACAACATTTGTTAAAGTCTATAATAAATGCATTTGTAACCATATCACGTAAATGAGAACACTAAATGGAATAACAAAAGTTTGAAAAAGAGAGAATTTTACAATTAGCTTTTATCTATTTATTTAAGAATGTAGTATGACGTTGTCCCGCAGACATTATAGATGTGCATGTATTCCATGCTGCGCGATGTCATCTGAGCGCGTCCTCCGTCTATTACGTATAACGTTAAATGTTAAACGTCATATTTACTGGAAAACAGTAATGCTATATTTGATGTGTTCTATATACACAATGATTTTTAAACCGCCCTTTTAAAATCGTTTTACATTTTTAACTTCCTGTAATTCTATCCTAAGCTAGGAAGTTAGCTACTCACCTTTTAAGCACAAGTGCACAGGATACTATAACTGTGCATTTACTGATCGATACTTATTTTATTGGTCTATAAATATATATTTATTACTTAAACTAATCCAGTTGAAAAACATTTATGTCCATTCAGATTTTGAAAGGGTTTGGAAAGGATTACATTTTGTTGCGGAAGGATTGCTTCATAAAAAGTTTTAAATTTGCATGGTTTTATCCAATATATCGTCAATATTTATATCCATATATTTGTATTTCTACTTTGTAATTTATTATACATATATAATTAGCAACGAACTGGAACTAATTCAAACATTGTAAAATCGTGAATTTTGTTGATTTACGTTTGTAAACAGAATGGCTATTCTTAAAAGACCTGAAATTTTGTATTAAATTTCAGCATGTTAGCAATACTTAAAAAATTGTTATCCATAATCCCCACTTTTTTAAGTCATCTTAAGTCATACCTTGACACATCCAGTGTTAAATCCTTGCAAATGAAACAGAAAAGGAGATAAAGAAAACTTCTATGTAAGGTTCCAGATATATATAATCATTTCAATATTAAGGCAGGAAGCAATATCACCATATCATGGGAAAGCATTGCCTTGACATAATGAATGAATGCAACCATTGTGCCAACAAACTAGTTATTGGTGGATAAATACCGTACTATGGGTATTTTCTGCGGTTGTCCATTTTTTGCGGATAGGTAAAATATGCAAAAATTACATCGATACATACATGTATAAGAATAGATAGGTATAATGCAACTGCTGAAAATGGAAACGCAGAATATAATTTGCTACCTCGCAAAGATTTCCACCAGCAGAAAATACCCGTTATACGGTATATAAATATCAGATATACTTATATAGGAATGCAAAATTGCATACAATTTGTGTAGGAGAATTACCTGAATATCTCCACAGGGGTAAGACAAGGAGACCTGTTTCCCTATTGCTTCAAAGCTGATTGGATCATGAATCAAGCAGCCTTTGATAGAAGCAGCGAAATCCATTAAACGTTATTTCCACAGTTTGATGATCTAATTTCGTAAATGATGTCGCCCTGACATCACACAACCATCAACAGATGCAGGGGGAAAATACTAAGGTAGACAGAAGGGCTGTAGAAACTGGGCTTTGGATCATAAGAAAATAAGTCAAAGTGCTCAAAAACAAACACCAGGCCACAAACTAGCCTGAATATTAAATTTCACGAATTAGAAGTAATATCATTTACATGTATAAACAGTGAATCAAATAGTATAGGAGGATTTTGCATTGACATAAACTCAAAACAGAAGAAGCAAGAATAGCGTGTAATGAGATTCCATAATCAAAAGTATATATATGGTTCTGACACTTGGAGAACCAAAGAGCTTATAAAAAGCCTACAAGTCTTCATTAAATATTACTTCAGACGAACTTTAAATATCAGATGGTCTTCGAGAATACGAAATGAAAACTTGTAGGGAAGGACAAAGCAATTCCCAATAAACATAAAAGTGAGTAAGAAGAGATGGCGATGGATTGGTCACATTTTAAAAACTCTCGCCAGTCGACAGGCTGAACCCACAGGTAAAAGAAACTAAAGCAAGCCAAAGAAAACCTATCAGAGGGGTGTTGTGACGGAGAGAGAGGGCACAAGGAACCATCTGGTTTGTTTTGATTCTTTTATTACCAATAACCATACAGTTCATAAGTTTAACGTTTTTACAAGGAAATAATAAACATAAATATATTGACTGATTGATTGATTGATTGATTATATATTGTTTAACGTCCCGCTCGAGAATTTTTCACTCATATGGAGACGTCACCATTGCCGGTGAAGGGCTGCAAAATTTAGGCCTATGCTCGTCACTTGGGGCCTTTGAGCAGGGAGGGATCTTTATCGTGCAACACCTGCTGTGACACGGGGCCTCGGTTTTTGCGGTCTCATCCGAAGGACGCCCTATTTAGTCGCCTCTTACGACAAGCAAGGAATACTGAGGATCTATTCTAACAACCCGCATCCCCACGGGGCAAAAATATAAACATAAGTTATACATAAAGTGAATTCAATGCAGGTCAGGTAAATGTACAGATAGTAGATGTTTAGAAAAGGTTTGCAAGTTATAGTTTGTGATACAATGAATGTAAGATACAATATGGTAAAATTAAGGATAACCTCGGCATTATGTATGCATTTCTCTTCGTATACTTGAACATTAATATAAACAGTTTCCTAATATACATAACTCTGTAACATTTTCTGTTGATAACAACTGAACTAGATTGTAAGTAGAGGTTTTTTGCAATAATATATCTCAATCTACATTTTTCTAAAATTATCATAAAATGGACAGACCAACAAAAAGTGAAATTCGTCCTCTATTTCTGCAGGGGCCTCCGTGGCCGAGTGGTTAGAGCATCGGGCTCAAAATCACAAAGCCTCTCACCTCTGTCGGCGCGTGTTCGAATCTCGGCCGCGGCGTTATGTGAGCAAGTTTGTCAGTTTACTTGCGGAAGGTCGGTGGTCTCTTCCCAGGTACATTGTATCTGGGTTCTCTCCTCCACCAACAAAAACTGGACGCCACCAGATAACTGAAAAATTGTTGAGTGTGGCGGAAAGCAATAAATAATCAATCAATCAATCAATCTATTTCTGCATTTGAACACATTTTACAAATTCTTTCATTTCTTGAAACATTATGTTATCTACCTTGCTCAACCTCTAGTTTATGTGATTGCATACGATATTTACTGATATATTGTACACAAGTATTTGGAATTGCTTTTGTTAAATACAACTGTAAATTAAACCCATCATTTACATATATTTTGATGATTTTTCAAAAACCCATTCATTTCTTGTACAAACACATCATTCAGCCTTTGTTTCACTTGTAATAAAAAGTGGTTTTCGTTTATATTTTGGGAATCCCAATCTGGAAAGGCTAGACGAAGACAAAAGTTGAGGGGTATTATTAGTATCTCATACTTCTACCAGAAACAAAAGGATTAAGCACAGTAAAATACCTGTGAGACAAAAGAAGAGTTGGATATACTCAAACGCAATCTCAGCTATCAAAGCACAATACGTGATGTCTCCAACAAGCGTAATTCACATAAACAAGCACATTAATCACACTGAAAACTTAATTTTACTTTACAACTGTTGTAGATTTTTCACACAAAACAGTCCATTTATTTGTTTTCATTTGCGTAGTTGCCGCATTGAATGGATTACACGTTCTTCATCCATAATTTTTAAATCAATTCCTACAAAACTGAAATTATTTTATGACAATAATGCATGATAATTACATTGAATATAGTCATTATATCAAACTTCTGCGAGACCTATTTTAATAGGTTTATTTCTAGAACATTTAGTTTTTTTGAAAAACAATAAGCATTTCAACGCTTTACGAAGGGGAACATATGTTTTAATCCACTAAAACTGTTTCGCCTAGTTATTAATTAAGTGCTTTAGGACGTGGAATTCTATATTCAGTCTCTAACAGTTTTTGGCATTGGTCCGGTGTAAAGAAGAATAGTGACGGGGGGGAGGGGTCACTTTTCGACGTAGAAAATTGACCTCCGATCATTAATCGACGTAGAAATTTGACCCTTTTGCCCTTAAAAAAAATTTCATTTCCAATAAAATCGATCTATTTTACGTGAAGAAAATTGACCCCTTGTAAATTTTATTGAGGATTTTTTTCTCTAGTAATGCCTAAGGGAGATTGTTCAATATTGTCACATTAATGACAGTGAACAGTAAGTGAATTTAAATTAACTAAAAATGAAAACTTGATTAAGAAAGGCATTTAAAAAAAAAGAATAAGAAATTACTTGTTATAAGACGATACTGACTCGTTGTACCGAGATAATTATCTAGTCATAACGAGTTTCTCGTAACACCATATGCAGGTGATAATGAAATATTGCTACAAAGATAAGGGAAGTCGACATTGGAGAGATTGAAATCATCCCGTTTGTCATAAAGTTAAGTTGTTTTACCTTCAGCATATATTTTTAATAAAGCAGACGTGGAAGACGCTGTGGTGTTGAATGTTGAATTGAAGGCCACAGCAAAAGCGTTTTTGTTGTCGTGTAGAAGCTTTTGAATAAATCCTTCCTCATAGAAATATTTTAAAAAATAAGGTCAGCTAACAAAGGAGCACAATGCATGCTCATGGGAATTCCAACAGTCTGTTAAAAGACCTGGTCACCAATGAAGACTACGAAGATATTTTCAATGAGGAACTCCATAATCTTTTTAATTTCAACTTCAGGGTACTTTCGCGTGGAATCAGAATGGTGTTTAACAAAGTAAGTTTTTTGGATGATTGATCACTAAATATGGATATTTCATTTTTCCATTTTTGTTGAAAAAGCAACTGTCTATGATGTAGAGAAGTCTAATATTTGATTTATCATGAAGAATGGTCGTATAAAGTATTGAAAATCATTCGTTTTGATATCATTGATTTTAGAAAGGATTTCCGATTTCAAATTTCCTAAAACTATTTTTGAATTTTTTAGACTCCACATTTGATTCATAAGACTTATGGCATATATTGTGAGAAATTTCAAACGTATTGTGCCACTACATATGCCAGAAGTGGTGGAAATTAAACGTGGATTGTTAAAAATTATAAAGAACTTTTAATGAATTTGAGATCACAAAACCTTTCTCAAATTCACAACATTAAAACGTATGATTTTACAACACTTTACACGACCATACCTCACGATAAATTAAAGACCTGACTATTTGACATCATTTGACATATCGTCCATGTCATTCTACAGATACGGCTCTTCAAAGGGTACACCACGATATTGTGACAGCATTGGATAATGGTTCTTGTGTTGCCTTGGTGAAGCTGGATCTTTCGGCAGCTTTTGATGTTATTGACCATCAAATTCTCATTAAGCGACTGGAATTATCCTTTGGTTTTACTGGTGCAGCACTTACATGGATCAAATCTTACTTAACGGGTCGAAGTCAGAAAGTGGTTGTAGGAACAACAAAGTCTAAGGACTTCCTTCTTCCATATGGAGTGCCCCAAGGGTCAGTTCTTGGACCAAGACTTTATGCAATGTTTGCAAAACCGAATGGTGAAATATGCCGCAGACGTCATATCATGTATCATTGTTATGCTGACAAACAGATCTGAGCAGGCTACAGACAATCCAAAATTCAGCAGCTCGACTTGTTGCCCGAGTCAGGAAGCATGACCATATATCACCGGTACTTGTGTCATTACACTGGCTTCCAGTTGATTCTAGTGTCTAATACAAGATTTTATTATACACATGCAAGGCACTAAACGGATTGGCAACATCCTATATCAGAGACCTCATCAATCTGTACGAACCAAAACGATCCCTGCGTTCAGGCAATTTATATCAACTAGAAAAACCTCGCGTTCGACCTATGGAGATCGAAGGTTTGATGTAACAGCTGCCAAATTATGGAATAGTTTACCAACAGACATCCGTTCGTGTGGCACAGTCGAACGTTTTAAGACAAACCTCAAAACATATCGTTTTAGAAATGCTTTTAGCCATATTTTGTAATGCATCTATTCTTAAAGGAAAGGTTCGTCTGTCGTAGTATTTAGATTATTTTATTTGTATGTTATATTTTATGCTCTAATTAATCTTATCCTGTTTTACATTTTACATTGTTCTTTATGACGCCTCTGGTAGCTATCTTTTAGGTGTATATGTGATGTAAAGCGCTTCGAGTAATTATGAAATTATATAATGCGCTATATAAATGCCGCACATTATTATTATTATTATTATTATTATTACGGACAGTTGCTTCGCCAACAAAAATGACAAAAGGAAATATTCATATCTAGTGATCGGTCACCCCAAAAATTGTTTTGTTAAATACCACTGTCACTCCACGCACAAGTACTCTGAAGTTGATATTAAAAAGATGCTAGAGTACCTCGTTGGCAATATCTTCGTAGTCTTTGGTGATCGGGTCTTCCAGCAGTCTGTTGGAATTCCCATGGGCACGAATTGTGCTCCTTTGTTAGCTGACCTGTTTTGTTTTTTTTTTATATTCTTATGAAACAGAATTCATTCAAAAGCTTCTACATGAGACGAAAAAATCTCTTGCTGTGGCCTTCAATTCGACATTGTGGAGACCGCCGTGGCCGAGTGGTTAGAACATTGCGCTCAAAATCACAAGGTCTCTCACCTCTACTCGGCGCGGGTTCGATTCTCGCTCGCACCGATATATGTGAGAAAGTTTGTCAGTTGACTTTCGGAAGGTCGGTGGTCTCTTCCCGGGTACGTTGTATCTGGGTTCTCTCCTCCACCAATAAAACTGGAAAACGCCAGATAACTGAAAATTGTTGAATGTGGCGGAAAACAATAAAATCAATCAATTCGACATTTAGATATATTGACGACATTTTATCTATTAATAATGATCATCTTCGTTCATATGTCGATTCGATATATCCCAGTGAACTTGAAATAAAAGACACCACAAAGTCTTCCACATCTGCTTCGTACTTGATATTTTGTTGAAAATAGATGCTGACGACAAACTAACGACTCAACTTTATGACAAACGGGATGATTTAAATTTCTCCATCGTCAACTTCCCTTATCCAAGTGGCAATATTCCATCATCACCTACTCATGCAAATGGTGTTTATATCTCCAAACTGATTCGATACACAAGAGCTTATTCTGCTTATGATCAGTTTTTTGGATCGAGGCAGGCTATTGACAAAGAAGGTGATGTTACAGGGATTTGTACTGTCTCGTCTAAAGTCAGCATTTCACAAACTCTATGGTCGTTATAACAATCTAGTTTGCCAGTACATCTTTCCATTAGGTCAAATGCTGTCTGACGTGTTTCTTACCAATTGTTAGGCCGTTTTTGGCACACTGATTCTGACTACGGATTACTCCGTTTACCTGATCGGGATGTAGGTCGACAGGGGATGCTTCTCCTCCTAGGCACCTGATCCCACTTCTGGTATTTCCAGGAGTCCGTGTTTGCCCATCTCTCTGATTTGTATTTTCTATAGGACTTACGAGATTGAATACTGTTAGTAATCTTAGCCTTTACATTTTCGTGATGAGCAAGGATAGGGGCTTGTTAGAACTTTTAATGATCCAGCATTGTATCTTTGTTTGTAAGGGTTTTGGTGAAGTTTAAGAATCTAGTACAGGTACGGTAAATCATATTCATCCATCCCACTGACAAGGATATTAGATGTGTCTTACACTGAAACATGATTTTTGAAAAAATATCTTTTGAGAAAAAAGAAGTTATAGTATAAGTACGATTGCCAAATGTGGAATTAATACCAAGTGTATTAAAAACAGTTATAATATATAATGAGCCTTACAAACAAAGACAATGTTATTAGAAGCTTTGTCAGCTGGAACCAAACCATATTCCTCATGTAACCTTATTTTTTATCACATCTTGACATACTAAACACAGAAGGATAGATGGTACGTACTCTTGTTTTGATGCGTCTAATAAGCGATTTCAATGTTTGGTCCTACATGTAACGCCACAACATTTGCTTGGATGGTCCATCTTAGGATACTTAAGGACTTAAACAGACTTGAGTGTTGAATGTGAGCCTTAAATGTGAGGATAAAGTTTTGGAACATATCCTGTGATGGTCATATCCAAGTTATTACTATCTTCACCAAAATTGGATAGATAATGCATCGTATGATACTAATAGACTTTACAGGCTTGGATGCTAAAGCTGAGACAGAGGTTTCGGATGCTGGAGAAGTTCAAAGCTTCCTAGTCTTTGGTTATCAAGTCTTCCAACAATATCCCCATGGGCACTAATTGTGTTCATTCGTTAGCTGACCTGTTTTTATATTCGTATGAAGCATAAATCATTCAAAAGCTTCTTCATAAGACGAAAAAATATCTTCCTGTGGCCTTCAACTCAACATTTGGATATATGGACGACGTTTTATCGGCTAATAATGTTCATGTTCATTCATGTCGGTTCGATATAATCCCAGTGAACTGATTTCATATCTAGTAACTATAGTCCTAAATTATTCAGAGTAGCATGGTTGATGTAACTATGTACATGAAATACAGAGCAAGCTTCAGATGCGGAGCATGAATAGTATGCTCTGCTAGGACAGGTTAAACGTTTTTGGAAAAGTTCAAAACGGGACAAAGACTGGAGCTGATTATATATTGAAGTAACTACTGGACCTAATTCATTCAGACTTGCATGGTTAATGTAATCATGCATATGTAACAAAATACAGATACAGAGTCTGATCTCGGTTATCATGATGCTTAAAAAACACAAACAAAACCAGACAAGAAAATCTCACCTCAGACTTACATGGTTGATGTTGCTATAAATATATAGCATAAATTTAGCTTCAGATACGGAGTCTAATACTGATTTCCCGATGCTTCCTCACTCAAACTGCTTGGTTGATGTGACTGTGGATATGTGACATATCATATGATACCAGTGGCGGATTTAGAGCCCCCTTTCCCGCCTCAAATTTTCGGAAATCCTGGATTCGTCACTGACGTCATTATGATTGATTGATTGATTGATTATTGTTTAACGTCCTACTCGAGAATCGTTCACTCATGGAGACGTCATCATTGCCGGTGAAGGGCTGCAAAATTTAGGCCTATGATCGCCGCTTAGGTCCTTTGAGCAGGGAGGGATCTTTATCGTGCCACACCTGCTGTGACACGGGATCTCCGTTTTTGCGGTCTCACCCGAAGGACCGCCCCATTAAGTCGCTTCTTACGACAGGCAAGGGGTACTGAGGATCTATTTTAACCCGGATCCCCAAGGCGAGATACCATTATGATATGAAGTTGCATCAAATGATATCGAATAATTAAATGTTAATTCATTAACCATATCTTCACAACCCGCATCACCCCTTTTAAATATCATATTACTCTGCTAGGACAGGGGTCATTTTTCTACGGGGGGTCAATTTTTTAAGATATAACGTAGAAAACGTAAAATACGGCTGGGGTGTCGAGTTTCGACGTCGGAAAATGACCCACGGTCATTATTCTATTTCATTATTCTTCTTTACACTTGCATAAAAATGTTGTATCAATTGCGGAAATAACATGGTATTATGGAAATGCGAATGTGGCGGTCAGACAGAACCGATCGCCGGTGCCGTATAGGTCAGTTGATGGAGTCCCGGTCTAGTCCGTTGCATTTGCTCCCTTCATGTTACATTATGTGCCGTAGACCTGCCTCTGGAACTGACAGGTAAAAATATCTGCCAGGAGACAAAGATCTTTGGTTGATGTCTCAAAATGTGAAGACATTTAAGGAGGGAGGAATGCGGTCGTCGGACAGGATTAATTGCAGATGCAAGAAAGCTCAGTTGGTAAACAATCTGACTGGAGATTCAGAGGGCCTAAGTTCGAATCCCCGGTCTTGTTTGTTGCATTTTCTCCCTTCCTGATATACAGTAGAAATCTAATGCTCGAACACAAGTTTCAGTCTGTGAAATTTGTTTGACAGATCTGTAACAGTAATGACATTTGCCGTTACGAAGGTTTTCGTTAATGCAGTGGGCACTATAGCTAGGGTCATTGTTTTATCCGTAACTGTTACGGATGATTTAACTCGGATGAAAATCATTGAATTTGTAATGATAAGTAATGATAAAGGATTATTATCCTGTGCTTTGTTTCCACTGATGTGTTACAGGAAATAGAAATAAATTACACAACAGCTTCTTCATACTAAACAAAAAGAAAGAAAGAAAGAAATCACGCGGTGATGAGGGTAACTGTAAAAAGTAATGTACATTATAACTGATAAGAAAACCGAAAATCTAGATAAAGTTTGTTTAGTATCATTTACAGTTGTCAATTGTAATTCTAATCTGTAACCCAATCAATAGATATTATGATATTTCGGCATTCGCACATGGTACATAAATCTATAGATTCATATTCTCTCTCCAATTTGGTTTATATAGAGATTCATTTAAAAGCCTTAATAGCTGATCGTGTCTATTTGATAATAAAAATGCTGTTGCATATTTCTAGAGACATAAGTACTAACAAAATATTACTCGGATCTAAATTAAAACAATGAAAGAATAATAAAAAGATAACGTCAGTCTAAACACTCGAAATATTTTTTTTCTCTGCAATACATGTGTTACCATCATCAGATTTTTAAAATGAAAAATCCTCGTAATCGGGCACACACACCCCTTCCCCCGAAATTTTGCCGCTATATAAAGAACCTGAATCCCTCTTATCGATATAATTATGATTACAAAGATCACAGACAATTATATCGCTTGGATTTCAATTTACTATTAAAGGGTAAAGGTATAAAACTCTAAATATAGGATACCCAAGTTTGCCGATGAAAAATCAGTAAGCCAGATGGTATAAAATGCTACTCTGTATTCTAATACGATCACACATAGCCAATCTACATTACTACTAAAGTTGATCCCGTAACTACATATACTTCCCAAGATATGCAGAAAAATGAATTAAGAAAAATGTTATTTTTTGGTCACGCTTTAGTTGGGCCTGGCACAGCACGACTACATAGAATGTTTGTGCATTGCAACAAGCAATTGCATAGAATGTGCAACATTAGATACCATTTTGAAGTTTAATTTCTTACCTTAATTCATAAACTGAAGTCCGTAATAGCTCCAAGTGACTGAAAATTGTAAAACCGTCTGCACTTTAACTTATCGCAGCCGTTTTGACCGGTGCCACTAAATGCCTAAATTAATTTCATTATTACAAATTGTCAAACACTTGTGTTTGTGTGATTTGGATAAAAATAGAGATAATAAGAGCTGTGTATCTTTACAAAAACATGCTATTAGCATAATAGTAGTATTATGTCTGCATGGGGTTGGTAGACAAATTTGTTACCACGAATACAAAGAGCGGATTACGGGAATACAAAAGAATACAAAGAGGGGATTATCCGGATTATCCCCCCTGAGGGTATCCATTGGACATGGATGACCGAGAGGTGACCTGGATTCTTTTCCGGATTATTCTACTGAAGGCATTCATTGGACATTGGACATTTCAGGAAAACAAAAGAATTGAAAGAGGGGGTGATATTGAATGGACATAAAATGACCGAGAGATGACCTTACACTGGAAATATTTAAATAAGTTGACCCAAAAGGGATGTTAGGGTAATACTGAATAAGAGAGAAATTATTTGGATAAAACAGATGGATACGTCTATAATATAGTAGTACAACTGGATCAAATAGCACATTATCTTTAAAGGGAGAATGAAAAAGACCCCATTAGAGGTTTCGAATGAAGCCTGACTAAAAGTAGATAAACCTCTAAAGAATTGTTATTGAAATTTATCTAAACGGTGGGTAATGTTTACATAACATATGCAGGGTGTCTCAGATGATAAGAAAACATACAATGTTGCAAGGTCATAGATAACCTCTCCATGACCTGGAGGAGACAGCACCCTGGCCAAGGACATTGCAGCAAGGTCATGGATGACCTCTTCGCGACCTGGAGAGAGCATCACCCTAACCGCCACAACAATATAGGTATAATTCCTTTTGTAAATGAGATCTACATGTCCTAATGGTCTATTGTATGAGCAAGACTATATTTATGCAACGGTAATCCCTGCTTGTAAGAAGTGGTTTACTCGTAATGAATTGAACATAAACATCGCATAGAGTATCACCTGTAACATAATCGCCATACGATGAGTGATTATGACGGAGATTTAATGATACATCGTATTTAAAGACGTGCTTACCAAACTGATTAAGACAACATGTGTATTACAGAAAATACGCACGAATTCTAACAACCAAATAACGTCCAATCATTAAGTGCATAATAAAAAAAAGTTGCCCTAAGGCTATCGTGTGACCTATCAAATTGAAGGGCTCGAGTAGAGTTCAGCCCGGGGGTGTTTCGGGGTCATTGTATGCAAAATTTAAAAAAGTTGTCCTTATGCTATCGTGTGACCAATGAATTCCGACGAGTAGAATTCATCCCAGGGTGATCCGGGGTCACTAAGTGCAAAATAAAAATGTTGTCCTAAGGCTATCATGTGGCATGTCAAATTGAATGTGTCGATGGGTAGAATTTAGCCCTGGGGCCATTAAGTAAAATAGGTTCTGTGGGGTGTCGCGTAAAATATCGAATTGATATTCTCAATGAAGTGAGGTCTCTGAACATTGTAAACCATAGACATTTGGTGAAGTGATATACTCCGCAAATACAATGTATTCGGGGAGACCCCGCGGCGTGACGATCTGACTCGAACCTAGGATAATGGGAACTGGAATTCCGGGAATCCGGGTTTTTTTCCAGAAACTCGAGAGCTCCGGAATCGAGGTCTTCCGGAAATTAAATAATTTCAAATAATTTCCAAATTTAGTATATAACAGAGCAAGGTCGACTCACATATTCATTTCTTATTGGACAGTCATGCACTGAATATCGTGTACCATTTGTCAGCGCACATTTTCACGGCATGATAACTTGAGGGGACACGTACTAATTGTTCATGGAAGAAGCCACCCCTACCCACAAACAAGTGTATCTTATTTCAACCATAATGAAAATATTTCTCCTCCTCCTCCTCAATATATGAACCTCCTCCTCAATGTATCCAACCTCCTCCTCTTTCTCTGTGTATCATACCTGCTCCTCAGATTTTCACTCCTCCTTCTCCTCCTCCTCAAAGATCATCGGTAAATGACGAGTATTCTAAGTTTGTTCATCCCTTTACAATGATTGCTGCTGGACAAACGATGTATAAAAAATCTACCTGGATAAAGAAACTGCTGCTTCACAATGAGCGAGTCATTAGCCCTGTACCGGGAAGAATTTTGTGGATTTATAAGTGATGGCAACCCCTTTACGAGGAATTAAAGTCGGATTCCGTGGATAACGTTTATTCAAGGCATCACAGAGGATATAAAATCTGATGCATCCATCGACCCTTGTGACAAAACATTTCTAATCATTGACGACATGATGAAGAATGAAACCTAGGATAAAGAAATTTGTGAACGTTTTACCGATGGTGCACACCATCGTAACCTCAGTGTGATCTGCATCATGCAGAACTTATTCAACAAAGGAAAAGAAAACCGAACAATGAGTTTGAACAGTCAATACATAGTTCTGTTAAAAATCCCAGAGATCGACAACAGATTGCAATCCTAGCAAGGCGGATGTATCCTGGCAATGCCAAGAAATTATTTGATGCATATGAACAAGCAGTTACCATATCGTATGGATCATTAATTTTGGATTTGAAGCAAACAACTCCTGAATCGAGTTGATTTCAGACAAACATATTTGAACCCTATAAAAGAGAACAGCTGAATATGAATCGTTATTTGATCAAAAACCATCAAAGAGTGAGAACGTTTCCAGAGCAAATCTGTGATGAGTCTGTTCCAAATATCAAGGATCAAATAGAGAGGATGGCCTACAATAGATCCACCCAGGATTGTCCTCAATTTAATCCAGTGACGTCAAAGCAGCCCACTATATCTCAAAACCTACGTTCCTATCCATGACCTTCAAAACATAATAATACTGAGAATGTACCCGACTTGCATTGAATGCGGAGCCGTGTTTGCCAGCTCGTATGATTTGCAACCACACATTAAAAACACCTGTTCAATGGAAGAAGACACAGATTGTAAAGCCGCAATCGTTTAGATTTGCTTTAATTCCATGCGTTTTCATACATCAGTCTATTTATTGAAAAAATTTTGTTGGGTCGTATAATGTCCTAAATTCTGAATCACAACAAAAACATGCGTTAATACTAGGGCGGATATACGTTTTCACAACGTTTTCTATTAAAGTAAGTCGTACAAAAAATATTCTTAATACGGTGACACTACACTCCCCGTCTTGATATGTACCTTGTTAATATCAACACAAATCAATCTCACTTTATGTGACTAGAATGAATAAAAGTACATGTGAGCTATATCGAACAAAGTTACACCTAGCTACAAAATTCGGATGAGTCTACACTGACACTAATTTGATTGTCTCGGACACAGGAGGAGTGTACACGGTCGACACACCATCACGGACAACCTTCAGTTCTATCTTGCGGACAAGTTCATCCTTGCTGGGAAACACACGAAGCACAATGCCAAGTGGCCAGCAGTTGCATGGGACGTCTCGATCGCGTAACAGAACGACATCGCCAACCTTCAGATTATTCGTCTGTGACTTCCACTTTGTCTTAATTGGAGAGTGGAGAGGTAATCCGACTTTCATTGCTTCCAGAAGGTATCCGCAAGAATCTGCACACATTTCCATTGCGATTTGTACATTTCCTTCGTATCCAACTCTGGGGTCGGCGCAGTAACACCAGTTTTCTGGGTAAGCAGCATTGCAGGTGACAAAATGAAGGGTTAATCTGCATCACAGGAAACGGGCACAATGGGTCTTGCATTAATGATGGCACTAACTTCAGCCATGAGTGTGGAGAGGATCTCGTGAGTGAGCACCTGATTACATGGGTTGAGTAGCATACTATCCAGTATCCTTCGGGCTATTCCGATTAGTCTTTCCCACACTCCACCCATGTGGGAGACATGAGGTGGGTTAAATCTCCATACAGTGCGATGTCCCTGAAGCAATGATGTCACACTAGAGTCCTCTACGTTGATGACTTCCATCTGCAACGTATCAGAAGCACCAACAAAATTGGTTCCTCTATCTGATCTAAATTCCTTCACTTCCCCTCTGATCGCATAGAACCTTCTCAGAGAATTGATGAAAGAGGCTGTAGTCATTTCCTCTATCAATTCGATGTGCACTGCTCTACAATACAGGCAAGTAAACAATACTGCCCAACGTTTTGCATTCGCACTGCCACCTCTAGTCCTTATAGTCAACGCGTTCCATGGGCCGAATACGTCAACACCGACATATGTGAAGGGAGGACATTGAGTTAAGCGATCCTGAGGCAGGTCGGCCATTTTTTTGTTCCGTGAATTTCCCTCGCAGCCGTCGGCATATGACGCAATGGAACAGTGTGTACGATACAAGCCGCTTTCCTCCAGTAATCCAATATCCAGCTTTACGGATTGCCCCTTCCGTGATATGTCTTCCCTGGTGTTCTATCCTCTCATGAAAATGACGGACAAGCAAGGTTGCAATTTGATGTTTCCCTGGTATTAAGATAGGGTATTTCTCCACAATTGGCATGTCAGCTGCCTTGATACGTCCCCCGACACGTAACAGTTTATCTTCATCCAGAAAGGGTGAGAGTTTCAGGATGGAGCTTGTACGTGGTATCTGGTCTCCATTCTCTAGACACTCAATCTCTCTTTGAAACTTGTCTATCTGGACTGTTCTTATCACTACCATCTCTGCCTTTGTGAGAAGCTCAACTTCACAAATCTCTTTGGTCCGTGTTCGTCTTTGCTTCAGCCTTGACAAATATCTCAACAGCAGCCTTACTGCAATCAGCAATGACTTCCAGCTGGAGAATCTCTTGAATCGGGACGATCCAAGCTGTGACACAAGTCCTTCACTCTCGATGTCAGTCTTGTAAGCGTTTACCTCTGGACGTAGCTCCATATCATTCTCTGGATGAACTAGGAGAAAGTTTCCTTCAGAATCATATTCACATTCTGAATACAAGAAGCCTGGACCATTCAACCATAGACTATCTTGTAACTGATGAGTCATCATGATCCTAGTGCCGCAGTCAGCTGGGTTGTCTTCGGATCTGATATAATTCCACTGATTTGGCTGAGAGGACTTGTGGATCCTGGCTACTCGATTGCTGACGTAGATATAAAATCTTCTGCTAGTATTCTGCAAATATCCTAATACCACTCTGCTGTCAGTATGGTATTGTATGCCATCAAGCGGTAGTCGCAGATATTGGGACACCATCTCGCCTACTTCTACAGCAAGCACAGCAGCACAGAGTTCAAGCCGTGGAATTGTGTGGCCATGTTTAGGTGCGATTTTAGACTTCCCGAAGACGAATCCAACATGGGTCTTTCCGTTACTATCAATGGCTTGTACAAATGCAACAGCAGCTATAGCCTGCTCGGAGGCATCCGAGAACACATGAAACTGTTTCTCCGCACATTCTTTGTATGAAAACTGAAGAAAGCATCTCGGAATGCGAACCTCCTCCAGAGACTTGAGGGACGTTTTCCACTCTCGCCAATCACAGACTTCTGGCAAAGGTAAGTCCCAGTGCGTTGTTTCAGCCACTAAGTCTCTCATAAGAATCTTGCCCTTGAGTACGACAGGTGCTATCATTCCCAGAGGATCAAATAAGCTATTAACTGTGGACAATACTCCTCTTCTAGTAAAGGGTTTCGGGTCATCTCTCATTACGAAGGTGAACGAATCAAAGTTCAAATCCCAGATGAGACCAAGGCTGTGCTGCAGTGGTAAGCCGTCCTTCCCAATGTCAAGGGTGTTTAAGTCACCGGCCAGATATTCTGGATGGAAACTTTTCATCACAGTCGCACTGTTTGATGCTATTTTGTGTAATTTTAATTTTCCTTCCTGAAGTAGTGTTTCTTGCGTGTCCTTTAATACAGTTACTGCTTCCTCTTCAGTGGCAAATGAAGCTAAGCCGTCGTCGACGTAAAAGTAGTCGTTGACAAATTCTCGAACTTCAGGTTTATCGGAATATTCTACACAGCGACGAAGTCCGTACGTTGCAACAGATGGGGAGGGAGAATTCCCAAATACGTGTACGCACATCCGGTACTCAACAAGTTCATTGCGTGGGTCATGATCCCTGTGCCATAGGAATCGTAAGAAGTTCCGATGTTTCTCAGCCACGAAAAATCCATAGAACATTTGTTGGATGTCTGACATAATTGCGATAGGTTCCTGACGAAAGAAAATTAAAACTCCAGCCAGACTGTTCATGAGTACTGGACCCGACATCAATACACTGTTCAATGAAAGTCCATTATGCTTCGCTGACAAGTCGAATACAACCCTGACTTTGTCCTTCTTGCGTGGGTGGTATACGCCGAATAAGGGCAGGTACCAGCACTCCTCATTACTCGGTAGTGGTGGAGCTATCTCTGCATGCCCATTGTGCAGGAGTTGTGTCATAAACGTCTTGAAGTGATCTTCTTTCACAGGGTCTTTAAGAAGCGTTTTCTGCAGGATTTTGGCTCGTTTGAAAGCATCGTTTCTATTGTTGGGCAGAGATGGACGTCCAGTACGGAAGGGTAATGGCGCAATCCAGTGTCCATCAGAAGTCTTCTGGAATTCCTACTGAGTACCCTTCCTTTTCATCATCTGCAGTCCTCTTAAACACTTCGCCTGCAAGGCCATCTTCGTAGTTGGACTGTATATGCACCGCTAAATGGTGTGCACAGGGCTTAAACCTTGTCGGCCGGCCGCTGCTTAGCACCGCAGTCTTGTTGACACTCACAATTGTAGATGGGTTCTGTAAGTCACCCAGACACACGTTACCAATAATCACCCAGCCAAGTGGTAACCTCTGGGCAAATGGCGCAGTCTTTGGTCCAATTCTTTGTTCCAAAACATGGTGTACGTCCGGTACATCTCTTCCTATCAGCATTAGGATGTTTGCCTTCTTGTTGAGAGGTGGAATAGTCACGCCGTCCAAGTGTTTGTAGTAGTCAACGACGTTGAGTGTAGGTATTTCTTGACGATCATTGGGTATATTGTTACATTCGATGATCTGAGGGAGTTCGATTTTGACTGATCTGTCGAGAGATTCTACCACCATACCACGCATCTGTCTGTCGACAACCGTAGATCGTCCAGCGCAAGTAGACAGGATGTACTGCACAGACTGCTGTTCCGGGACACACAGCATGTCAAAAAGTTGAGATCGAGCCAAGGTCCTGTTGCTCTGGTCGTCTAAGAGTGCATAAACAACACAAGAGTTCTCAGGTGCGCCAAGTGAATACACATGAACTAATACAGCCTTCCCGCAAGATTTTCCAGAAAATCCAGGACCACATATGTCTGTGCATAGCGACTGCTGTGGCTCCCCCCCTGAAGAACTGTTGTTTTGTTTGGTGTTTTATCGAAAACAATATCACAGTTTTTGGCACAATGCGTCGTAGAGGCACAACACTTGAAGCAGACATTGTGATCGCGCAAGAATTTCTTTTTCTCTGTAGAAGAGAATTTCATGAATAAACGACAGTCACTCAATGCATGCTCTGCATTGTGTAAAGGACACTTAAACACACTGGAGTTCACAGAATCCTGCACCTCGGTTTTCCTATTGTTGACCATGTTCATTGGACTCGGTCTTTTCATCACATTTCCCTGTTGGACTTCCTTACTTTTCTCTGGTGGTTGCTGAACATAAGCAAAGCCAGGATCATTCATGATCGTACACTGCTCTCTAATGAAGTCACAAAACTCCTTGAATGGTGGAAATGCTACTGACTGTCTTTTCTTATACTTTGATGCTCTAGAGGTCCACTTTCCTTGTAAGACTGGGGGTAGTTTGGAGACGATTGGTATTACCCCCGAGGATGTGTTGAAGTAGGACAACAGATCACGAAACCTCTCGTCCTCCATTGCTGATTCAATTTCTGTCAAGATGTCTGAAAGGACATACAATTTCTCTTTCTCCTTCATAGTTATCCTTGGAAATTTATTAATTTTCTTCTTCAATGCTGCTTCAATCACCTCTGGGCTACCGTATCTTTCTTCCAAGCGACTCCATAGCCTCTCTAGCCCTCTGACGTGACTATGGGGATTAGATGACCGTATACTAATTGCTTGGTTTGTAGAGCTTGGTCCTAAATACTTTACCATCAAATCTAGTTCTTCTGACGGACTGATACTAAGTTCAGTTATCACCGATTGAAAACTGTGCTTCCAAGCTAAATAATTCTCCGGTTTGTCGTCAAACTTCGAGAGTCTTAAAACACTAAGTCCTTCTTTAGGAGGAACTTTGCAAACTCTGAGCACTGATCTGTTCCAGTGACATGCTGTGATAAGAAATTATTCTGCTCTCCTTGTACTGAAGTCGAGAGTGGCGCAAAATCGTTGCTAAGTCTGTTCTGCGAGACTTCGCGAACGGGTGAGTGGCGAGGTTGAGGGTCCGACCTCGTATAGTCTGGAAAGAGTTCCCTGGCAGAGGGGTTATCCACTACAGGCTGTGCCGAGTTATTCACTAAAGGATCCCTTATTCTGTTGGGTGCAAATGTCTGAGGAACATTCACAGACTGCGGATTGCATGGAGGGGCTTCCATATGTAAAAACTCACTTTGCTCTTCTATGTAATCTTGGACACGTTTCTTGTGTGTAAATGAATGGACGGAACCTCCAGCACTCTCCAATTCATCCTCCATTGCTAGCTCAGAGGTCGCAACTTCATCAACCATCTTAGCCGCGAGAAGATCCAGATCCATCTTGATCACATTCTGCGTGTATTCCATCTCCGCTTGTGCCTTCTTTAGCGCTATTTCGTCATCTGCAAATTTTAGTCTGATCCTTGCTAACTCCGCATTTCCCCTTCTTGTCGAAGAAAGAGATGTTGCTGACTTATGAGAAAGCCTGTCCACTGACTTCTGCGAAAGTCGGTCACTGTAGAGTTCGTATGACATTATGAGGTCCAAATTTTTTCACTGTAAAGCCGCAATCGTTTAGATTTGCTTTAATTCCATGCGTTTTCATACATCAGTCTATTTATTGAAAAAAAGTTGTTGGGCCGTATAATGTCCTAAACTCTGAATCACAACAAAACATGCGTTAATACTTGGGCGGATATACGTTTTCACAACGTTTTCTATTAAAGTAAGTCGTACAAAAAATATTCTTAATACGGTGACACTACACAGATGAAAATGATACAATGACTGACTCCAGTGAAGAAGATAGCGATGAGGGTTTCACTCCTTTAATTGATGAAGTATGGGGAGAAAACCAATCACAGTTTGACAAAAAATTCGAACAGTTGATGGAGGAAAATTCTAATCTCTCTATAGAAGAAGCAAGGGAAGAAGTCAGCAAGATGATGGTATCCAAAGACAGAACATTGTTGCAGAAAAAATATATAAGAATTCTGATCAATTGGGCGAAATTGAATAAAAGCAAACTACATCGGGAAATCAAGAAGGTAGTAATTTGCCAGGTTTTCAAGAAATATAAACATGAGTTCGAGGAGTTACTAGAAGCTGACGATGATTATTACAAGGATGAGATGGATGATGAATAGGATGATGAACCTGAAAGCTAATATTTGTATCAGTGTGATGATGAGAATCTTAATTTTTTCATTAGATGAACTTTGTAATGGGAATGAATATCAAATAGATATAATTTGTACGTAGCTATTTTTCTTTTGATAATGATGCAGAATATCTAAGAACTGTATAGAAAAAAAATATACTTGTGACTTGTATATCTATAATATCTGTTACTATTTCATTGAAGTCTCTGGTTATCTGTGATGTATTTATAATTTGTCTGACATTGAGGTATTCATTATGGTATGAATTTACAATGAAGCAATTTGAGTATGTTTTAATTTCATTTAGAGATCCGAAAGACCATGTATCATTAAATCTCCGTCATAATCACTCATCGTATGGCGAGTATGTTGCAGGTGATTCTATGCGATGTTTATGTTCAATTCATTACGAGTAAACCACGTCTTATAAGCAAGGATTACCGTTGCATAAATATAGTCTTGCTCATACAATAGACCATTAGGACATGTAGATCTCATTTACAAAAGGAATTATACCTATATTGTTGTGGCGGTTGGGGTGATGCTCTCTCCAGGTCACGAAGAGGTCATCCATGACCTTGCTGCATTGTTCTCGGCCAGGGTGCTGTCTCCTCCAGGTCATGAAGAGCTTATCTATGACCTTGCGCCATTGTATGTTTTCTTATCATCTGAGACACCCTGCATATGTTATGTAAACATCACCCACCGGTTAGATAAATTTCAATAACTATCCTTTAGAGGTTTATCTACTTTTAGTCAGGCTTCATTCGAAACCTCTAATGGGGTCTTTTTCATTCTCCCTTTAAAGATAATGAGCTATTTGATCCAGTTGTACTACTATATTATAGACGTATCCATCTGTTTTATCCAAATAATTTCTCTCTTATTCAGTATTACCCTAACATCCCTTTTGGGTCAACTTATTTAAATATTTCCAGTGTAAGGTCATCTCTCGGTCATTTTATGTCCATTCAATATCACTCCCTCTTTCAATTCTTTTGTTTTCCTGAAATGTCCAATGTCCAATGAATGCCTTCAGTAGAATAATCCGGAAAAGAATCCAGGTCATCTCTCGGTCATCCATGTCCAATGGATACCCTCAGGGGGGATAATCCGGATAATCCCCTCTTTGTATTCTTTTGTATTCCCGTAATCCGCTCTTTGTTTTCTTTTGTATTCGTGGTAACAAATTTCTCTACCAACCCCATACAGACATAATACTACTCATAATTTATGTACTATAATGAATTATTATTCATCAGAATTAATATTTGAGACTCTAAATCGTTATGGGTCCTTAATATCCTTTTTGGGTAATTAGTGACACCGGTCAAAATGGCTGTGATAAGTGAAAGTGCATTGCGGGCAATTATATCGCTTGGGTTCGAATTTACTATTAAAGCTACACGATACTGATTTTGAAGTTTCTAGAAATAAAAAAGTCACTTTACATTATTTGTCGGGAGTTGATTTCTCCATATTTTTAAGGGAAAAAAGAATACTTAAAGTATAGTAAGTGAAAAGTTAAAGTAAAATACTAGTTTTAAAAGATGATTTGATATGAAGTTAAGCATAACAGTAATTTTTAATGCATAAAACAACGTTCATATACGACACTACATCAATCTGACTTGAGTACTTGATTGTAAGGTTTAAATCGACTACACCAGGTGAACAACGGTGTAACTTAATTAAATAAATATTACTGTTTATTTTTACTGGCCATATGTACTCGATATACATGTAGTTTTCAGCGACTTACAAGACGATTGAAACTCTTGTGCATGTACATGTAAATTGACTCTCTCTCTCTCTCTCTCTCTCTCTCTCTCTCTCTCTCTCTCTCTCCTTTGTAGTGTGAACATATACTCTGCAAAAAAAGAAACGCATAATGGATTTTTTAAGATTTTAGTAGATGTATTTTGGATTATGATTTTACAATAAAAAATGTAGATATTCACTAGAATTGTTTCAATTGAAAAAAATTACAGTCCAAACCTTAGATATTGGTGAAAAAAAAGTCAGATCATCACAGTTAAGAACACTTCCTGTCACGTTTAAGTTAGTACCGTGTATGACCACCTCGAGCTGCCAACACAGTTCTGCATCTCCTTGGCATAGAGTCAATCACTGTTCTTACGTTATTGCGTGGAATTGTTCGCCATTCCTGTTGTAACATTTGACGGAGCTGATCGAGGGTCTGAGGCGGAGGTTGGCGCAGGCGCACAAGTTTATCCAGTTGGTCCCATAAGTGTTCAATCGGATTCAAATCCGGTGATTTGGAAGGCCATGGTAGCACATTAATGTTGTTCTGCTGAAGGTAGTCAATTGTTAAGCGGGCTGTGTGAGGCCTAGCATTGTCATGTTGGAATAACTCCCTCTGTCGGTCAATTACGCGCATAAGGTGAGATTGGAGAATTTCGTCTCTGTACCTTTGAGCCGTTAAATTGCCCGGGACATGTACCAGTTCTGTTTTACGGTCATTAGAGATTGCCGCCCACATCATGACGCTACCTCCACCGAAGCTATCCACTTCTTGGACACACAAGGAAGAGAAACGTTCATTCCTGCGCCGGTATACACGGATTCTTCCATCACGTTTCTGTAGCAGAAAACGGGACTCATCGCTGAACCAGATTCTACGCCAGTTGCGGAATGTCCAGCCCCTCAAGCTGTTGCACCATCGGACTCTTTCTCGTCTGTGTAACGGTGTCAAAACTGCTCCAAAATACGGTCTTCTGGGTCTAATGCCATATTGTCGAAGTCGGTTGCGGACTGTCTGCGAGCTGATTCTTCTCAATCCAGGTATTCCGACTGCAGTAGCTGTTGCAGCAACGGTTCGATTCCGTAGATGAAAGACCCGGATGTAGCGATCTTGTCCAGGAGTCGTAATGCGAGGTCGCCCACTCCTCGGTCGGTCATTATAGAGCCAGTCTGCTGGAATCTGTTCCACAGCCGAGAAATTGTGCTCTGATTTACGTTTTCAGTTCGTGCAATCTCACTTTGGGATACTCCGGCCTGGAGACGGCCAATGACGATATTTCGAGTAGCAGGGTCCAACCTTGGCATGGCAGCATTTTAACGTTATGATGAATTCAAGCTTCAAACTTCGTCCTTTTATACGCTTTAATATAGTGGTTGAATTAAGCACAAAGTTCTCGTGAAAAACGTAAGCCAAATTCCATGGCGATAGAGGTGATGTGCAATTTTAGAGAGTCGCCGAGCTAATTTGGCAGAGAGCCAAATCAAATGAACAGACCTTTAAAGTTTCATACTTACCTGTAAAAAATCAATTACTTAATTGACCATTTCAGTTTACCTGGTAAAATACATAATTTGCATTTTTAAAATTTCAAAAGGGCTATGCGTTTCTTTTTTTGCAGAGTATATATTACAATTTTGTTTACAATTATCAATAATACCTAAACTCTGAATTTTTAAACATATAAAATTAATGGTATCTCTTTCTGTAACATCGTTTTTCAAAATGGGGCGGGAAGCAGTCCTTCTCAATTAAGTGTCCAAAATTCTCGATAAGCAAATCAAAAAATAAGTAAATAAATACAAATAAAAAATAATAATGAAATCCAGGAACCAAATGTTCTTTGGTCGATCTTCAAAATCTTGTTTATTGAGGGTGGGAGGTAATGGTTAGTGATGTAAATTTCATTTTACCTCAAGTAAATATTTTCCCTACCTTCAATTTCTTAATTCGTGGTGTATTGGAGGGTGTGTAGGTAAAAGAGTGAGTTATTGTCCATGCCTCAAAAAATTCCCTAACTGATTTCTTAAATCGGGAAGGGGGCGCACTTCAATAAATGGATTTATAACTTTGACCTAATCTTCTTACCATTCACTTCTATTGTGAAAAAAAAAAGTTGGGGGGGGGGGGGAGAGAGAGAGAGATTACCAAACACATCTCTATCTTTATCTGCATACACATATAACAGAAAATGGTTTCTGTGTGTCTGTATATGCTTTTTAAAGAAATAAAAAAGATATACTGTGTGACTCGACGAGGTGTTATAAGTTATGAATTGTATTGTACCCATCCCTCTTCAAGCAGTATAGACAACGTGAAGTTATCTTCTCTGACGTCTCTCCCCCATCTGTAAAACGATATCAAGTGCAAACTGCTATGTTTGTTCCTATAGTGTTTGAATGATGGAAAGGGGATCGATTATCGTCAATAGGCAGACTTCTCAGTTACACTTACTGATATTGACCAATTTCGATTATTTTTAGACTTACTTTCTAGATTTTGATTGATAACGACCACGATATTTATTTCATTTAAAACACGAATTTCAAAGCCATGTGAACTATTTTCTTGTTTATATATGTATTTTATTTGCAGTAGCACATCAATCAACAAAAATAATCTTTTATTATTACGAAATCGACAATAATAATTTTTTGTCATGTATACCAGCGTCCTCCATCTTGGAATGTCCGTAATTGCAGTCACGGACATTCCATTGACTCCAGTAATGACGCAATATTCTATTGATTCCAGTAATGACACAATATTCTACTCGTTGCAAGTGTTAAGAAGGAAATGGTGATAAGTAAAAACAAACAGTAGAATTTAATTAATCACAATCATCAGTTCGGTAACGACATAAAACAAATGTACGCCTTGTATTTTCATTTAAATACTCTGCGGTAATTTTTACTTCAACACGCCTAATTTGCGAAGACGATAAAGTAAAAACCAAATGTACTTTATATATGATGTGAATTTTTAAATAATGTCACAGTAATGAAAATGAAATTCAAAAATGTTTTCCAAGAAAAATTGTTGTTGTTTATAAATCCATTTAAGAACTTTAAAATGACAAAAGTATAATAGAAAAAAAGTAATTTTAGAATATACAAAGTTGTGAAAGTAACGATTGCTCAAAGGAAATGTCAATAAGAAAGAACATCCCATTTAAAAATAAATGTTAATATTTCTGAAATTTAAAAACAATACCTACGATCGTCGCTTTTTAACACAACTTTATACAACACACTGTTGCTTAAGATCATTGACAAGTCAAAAACACTTTCGGTGACGGTGAAATACATGTAGTCTCGCCATACGCTACACAACAAATTCTATATGATGAAGTTTTCAGTATATTAAGTGAAAAGGGTTATCATAAATTATTTATTTCTAATCTACTAGCATTAAATTATATATATATATATATATATATGTGTGTGTGTGTGTGTGTGTGTGTGTGTGTGTGTGTGTGTGTGTGTTACACAACATGATTATGTATCTATGTGATGTAATGATTGATTTTTGTTAATCAATGTGTTGACACCAACAGACAAATCAAGTTACGTAAATAAATTTTAATTGCAAAAAGGTACAGTAGCTCAATAACAAGCATTAAAGGGGCATGGACACGATTTGCACTGAAAATCATCAATTTTTATTTTTCCGTTTTTAATGTTTACAATGCTTAACTAAGATATTCCTAATGGTCAGCAAAAGTTTGAATGTTAGTTGTTGAGTTAGAAACTGTTTAATTATTTTCAGAATTGATTTGTAAATTGAAAAAAAAATCCGCATTAAATGAAACGTTTCCTGGTATATTTAACCTATGCAAATTACATAACAAAGAATTGGGAGCTCTGTATCTCTGGCGAAACTTGACAACTGACATTAAAATTATTGCTGATCATTAGAAATACCTTGTAAACATTAAGAATTGGAAAAAAGGAAAACAAAGACAATACTACAAAACTCATCTTGTGCGAACCTCATTAATGCTTTATGCGTACCCTCCCACCCACCCACACAGATACACACACACACACACAACCCCGTGGGGATCCGGATTGTTAGAAAAGATCCTCAGTACCCCTTGTTTGTCATAAGAGGCGACTAAATGGGGCGGTACTTCAGATGAGACCGCAAAAACCGAGGTCCCGTGTCACAGGGGGTGTGGCATGATAGAGATCCCTCCCTGCTCAAAGGCCGTGGGCGCCGACCATAGGCCTAAATTTTGCAGCCCTTCGCCGGTGTAACGACGAAAAATGACCCCCGTAGAATAATGACCGGGGGTCATTTTTCTACGTAGAAATTTTACCCCCTGGTCAATATTCTACATAGAGAAATGACCCCTTTTTTCGTAGAAAATATGGCTTTGGGGTCATTTTTCTCCGTGTGGATTGTAGAAAAATGACCCCGTAGAATAATGACCCTATGTCATTTTTTGATGCAAAAGGCTGGTTTTGGTAAGAATATTTTCAATTCACAAATTCCTTTCAAATTCTAGCGTTTTATTTATTTTGGCTATTTTTGATCGTTTACCAGCTGCCTTTATTAGTGATTGTGACAACACAGTCTGATTTCAAAACTTTGCTCCCATGGGAAAAATATTATAGGCTTAAAACATCAATCACTTTGTTTAGGATAAAATGATGCCATCAAATAGGCGGGGTTCTTTGAAGTTTCAAAAACAACAATTCTGTTCTCGTCATTTTGCGGTTCTTTGAAGTTTCAAAGGCAACAATTCTGTTCGTCATTTTGCTTCACACCATCCACTCGAAAGAATATACGGAAATATCGCTTTTCGTGGAAAAGAAACAATATCCTAAATTTTTGCCAAAAAATTTAAAGCGCAACTTTCGACGAAAATGTAGTAAATTTGTTCTATTCAATGGGATTCTACATTACCATCATAAAAAACGGTTATTAAGAGTTGCAAAAGAAGAGGAGGTTCCAAAAATTATCAGCAATACCCATACAACAGCGAGTGGTGGGCACCTAGGCATTAATAAAACGTAAGTTTATTTATTTATGTGAATATATTTCATGCATTTCTTAAAATCAATTGTGACAAGTTTAACATCGATTTCAAAGATACCCCGGTCATTTTTTCTAAAGATAATGTATATCAATTCAATTATTTTAGTGAGAAAATATAAAATCACGTTTTATATTTTGCATCGGTCTGATTCCGAGTTTAAAGAATTAAAATGTCTGAAATTTCGTATAAACATAATACGGATGTTTTGAGAGAGAGAGAGAGAGAGAGAGAGAGAGAGAGAGAGAGAGGAGGCCGGGCATGCACCAATTTTCTGATGGTCTACGATGTAATTGGTTGTATTTGGCTTTGAAACAATATTTGATACAACTAATAAGACATGTGCATGCACTTGTACTTGTTTTAAAGGCACCTGATAAATAGATGGTGTAACCCCCCCCCCCCCCCCCCCCCCCCCCCGCCCGCCAATTTCCCAAGCTTGTGAAAATTTTCATCAGACAAAAGCTTGGAAATACTTTTATATTCCGTATAGGGTCAATCTAATGATATCAAATATCGAAATAGGAAAATGATAAAGAAGGAAATCGTGTATTTTAATAGGTAATTGTGACTTATAAGATTATCAGAAGCTAGGAGGGGTGCAGTCTTGATGCTTGACTTGGGGATTGTCCCTCGGAAGATAACTGTCTTTTATTGTCATCCGTCAAAACCGGGGGGGGGGGGGGGGGGGGGGGGGGGGGGCTTAGTCAAAACTGTTGCCCGGTCATAGAATGAACTGTTGCATGTCTGAACTGATCCATTGTTTTTTTGGCAAAAATAGAAATTATATAGGCATTGATAATTTGGATTTACCTTTTTGTTGGTTTAGCCCCCCCCCCCCCCCCCCCCCGCCACACACACATTCAATTTGCTTCCGACGCCCATGCATCCGAAATTTTGTGACATTGCTCCAACGTCTAAGACTTACTTTGAAATCTCACATTTTGAATTGTTCACTGATACATGTAAGAGACAAAACCAAAAAAAATTCTTGCACAGAAATCCTTCAGGATTTCTAGTGTTGTTGGTTTTTAGTGCTTTCATATATATATATATATATATATATATATATACACACACACACACACACACACACACACACACACACACACACACACACACACAGTTGAGTTATAATCAGAAATTTCAGATTAAACATTTGCTTCTCCCCCGCATTTATTACTTAAATTTTTCCAAATGAATATATTTCGAAGATGGAAGAAAATTCGAGAAAGATATCACTGGGCATCGTCGTATGATGACGTTAAGAATTACGTAGAGAGGTGTGATCGGTGCCAAAGGAAATCTACCTTGAAGAAAGCAAAGCAGCCATTGAGACCCATACCAGTAAAGTCAAAGCCATTTGTGCAAATAGGAATGGATATAGTTGGACCATTGCAGGAAACTAGCAGAGGTAGTTCATAAAGAATTCTATATATTTTTATAAAGAATAATTCACAGCATGCATAGATAAAATTGCAAAAAATGTATTGAGGTGTTTTCATTAAATAAGTTTACGCTCGAATGTAATTAAAAAATTAATATCTTTTTATTAAATGAAATAAAACATTTTTTTTATTATTTAATAATTGCTTGAGTTTATTGAATTAATAATTATTAAAATTAAATTAATATGCGACTGGCCTCCTATTCCTGTATTTTATTTTCGCAATCTGCAGCTCATGTGCTTTAATGAGAGGGTAAGTATGTGGGTGCCACTTCTAAACTACTCGAAAAGTGAACATTCGAATGAAATATATACTAGTTAAATATTTGTTAAACAGGTTCAAACTCTGAAATAAATAAATGTTCTATCGACACACGTGAAACCATAATACTGGAATTAATGTAAATAATCGAAACTCATAAACTTAACGATGAATCAAATTTATGAGCTAGAATTCTAAAAATTAATACATCTTCTATGGCATCTTTATGCAGTTAAAGTGATCTGCCTTTAAATAATTTTTAATAGAAATTCACAGTTTACTACTCAATTTTTAATCACTTGAAATATTCCTAACATTTGAAAAGGCCTAGATAAAGTGAATGAACATGTTATTTTCATCTATTTTTTGTCCCCCACTTGAAAAGTGGGGGATATTAATTTGGGTCTGTCCGTCTGTCCGTCCGTCCGTCGTCCGTCATTCTGTCTGTAACGCTTTCGTTTCCACACGATATCTCGAGAACCCTTTGCGCTTTCGCAATGAAATATTACATAACAACTCCCTGTGGCCTAAGGAAGACCCCTATTGATTTTGAGGTCAAAAGGTCAAGGTTCAAGGTCGTAAATTGATACATTCTCTCTGTATGAAACACTATCCTTTCCGGGCGATATTTCAAAAAGATTTTGAGCTTTTGCAATGTAATTGTATACATAAACTCCCTAGGTCCTCTCTTACCCCTCTCAAAGTGTCCCGTCCCGTTTGCTTTATTAGTATTTATTGTATTATGTGTCGCTTTTTTAGCACGGGGGCATGAGGAGAGTTATTACGTTCAAAACAGGTTCTTGGTGGACTTTATATTCTTATTACATTTATTAGAAATGTTTAATAAAGGTTAAATTAGACACCATGCATTGTGTAAAATTTTGACAATATCGAACGTGAAAATATACATGTATGTAACTTCATCTTTGCATATAATTTGCGTCAGTATAAAGCGTTCCGTGCTCTAGTGGTATGTCTCTCGCTTCGTATGTGAGAGGGCCCGGGTTTGCATCTCAGACGATCCAATTTTTTTTTTCGAAATGCTTTTTTTTTTTTTTTTTTTTACTAAATGATAGTATTCAGCATGTGAAATGAAAAAATATATGAGGTCTGACTTGTACAAACTCATAAAATCATCATAATAATTTTAATAAATATTCCATATCAAAAGAATCTTCTATGCACATAATAAAGAATAAGCAATCAAATCTTTATAAATTATCCATATTGGCATATTTTATTTGCTTCAGTATACATGTATACATTTAATAATTCTACAAATTCAGTCAAGGGGATCCGACCCCACCCCCGAACTGCGCATGGTTTACTTTTTCCCTAAGCGGGGGACACAAATTCTCGGAATTAGCTTGTTTTCTATGGAAGTAATTAATAGTCATTTGTATTCACTAATACTACTACTGTGTAGTGTTTGATTGTTTTTTTCCTGGGGTAAATGCCACGCGCCATATAGTGAAAATTATATAAATAAGCTTAATAGTTAATATTAACACTTTTATAAAATGTATTTTTCTCAATGTCCAAAAAATATTTTGCACTGGTGTAGAGAGAGTCCTTAAAACCTACTAGTATTCTAACGTGTTTTTTTTTAACGGTTAGCTAATGTAGGGAAAGTAACAGTAATTACACAGGGTTATCGAATTGGAAAGAAACAGATTATTATGTATTTTCCTGATGTATTAGACCACTTGACTGGATTTTTTAAACATGCAATATGATTTCATTCTATATATGAAAAAATGGGTATGTGTAAAACACGAAACGAGAAACAATGAAATGAGATTCAGCAAAATAACTAATGACCTCAAAATTTCAACAAATTGAGAGCAGCTTGTGCCTTTGATTTCATTTTGTTAGAATCTAACTGACATGTAGGTCTGATTTATTAGCAACGTTAACCCCGCACAACTGTCTCTCACACAAAAAAACCCCAAACAAACAAAAAAAAAAAACCATAAATCGTTGACAAATATCTAAAAGAAATGTATTACTCCGTTTTTTTTCTGCTGGGGTACTATATAATATGTGATCCAAAATTCATTGTTATTATTATAATAGTTTTCCATATAACATTTATATACTGGGGGTATATAATTATTTGTGTGTGTTTTAAGACATAGATATTTTTAACCTATGTACATGTATATATAAAACAGATAATTGGATATTTCATTTATAAATATATTCATAAATATATTACCGTATAACGAGTAATTTTTACTGCTGTAATTTTTTACGAATTTTGATCAAAAAGGAGTGATTTAATTTTTATGCGTTAATTTTTTACGAATTGAAGTTGTCCGTTAAAATTAAAATCATCGGAGGTGAATGCTTGTTATCACCTTCAATACATTTTACTTACAAAACATGTGATTTTAAGCAGTATTACAGACCAATTTTCACAAGATATTTCAAAGATAAAGAAGCTATATGGCTATTTAGGAACATACATGAAGATACAAAACGTAGTTACGTTTATCTCTTTCATTTTAGGTAATAAGTACCTACTTGTCTTCACGGAATATTTGACGAAATGGGTGGAGGTAGAAGCTATAGCAGATAAGAAGGCTTCAACAATCGTTAACAGTTTATACAAGTTCATTGCGGATCACGGAGTACAAGAAGTCATTATAACCGACCAAGGCAGAGAGTTCTGCAATGAGCTAAACGATGCTGTTTGTTCAGATTATGGAATTGAACATCGGATTGCGTCCCCCTATCACCCACAAACAGGAGGGCATACGGAGCGCTACAATCGAACCCTATGTTCTATGCTATCTTCTTGTGTTAATGAACTACAAAATGACTGGGATACGAAACTTCCATTTATGCTTTTTGCCTATAGAACTGCGCAACATGAGACAACGAAGAAAACACCATTCTTTCTGGTGTATGGTCGCGAATCCAAGTTACCCATTGAACTTGATTTACCCACTTCGCCGATCCCAGAAAATGACAAGTTTGAAGATTTCTTGAAACAGCGCTCCGACGCTTTCATAAAGCTTTCTTGTGAAAGAGAAGAGGCAGCGGAAAACATAAAGGAATCACAAAAGAAACAAAGAAGCATCATGATAAGAACATAAAAAATAAAACTTTTCAAGTTGGAGATAGAGTTTTGCTCCACAATACCCGAAAGTTAACCCGGAAAGGGGGAAAACTAGACAAATTATGGAGCGGTCCTTACATAGTTGAAGGTATTAACAAGAAGGGAACATACACTTTACAGGGACTGAAATGCGCAGTAAATGGAAATAGGTTGAAAATTTACAAGGAATCGAAAGATGATGAAATGAGTAGAAAGCCTGAAGAATCACATGGAAAACCAGATGAAACACACGGAAAACCAGATGAAACACATGGAAAACCAGGAGAAACACATGGAAAACCAGGCGAAACACACGGAAAACCAGATGAAACTCATGGAAAACCAGATGAAACGCAGAAAAAAGCTGACAAAAAAAGGAATTCATCCAAAGAGGAAGACACTCCATTAACTAAAAGCCGTGGTATACCGCTTCCACCGAAAAAACGCAAGATTCCAGAAGTTGAAATTACCATTAAAACTGAATCGAGATCTCGCATTCTTTTTTATCCAGTGGATAATGAGTGGCAAGACATTAACGCTGCAATGTTTGGCCACCAGGTTAAGAATGTTCTCAAAACAGGACGTAGACGGCACGTAAATGCGAATTCCATTCCAACAGTGACGGTGTCTATGAGAGGAGATGGAAATCGCTTGTTTAGAACATTTAGTTATGTTTTATTTGGAGTTCAATCATATCACAATGATGTACGAAATAAAGTTGTTGGCTTTATGAAGGAGAATAAACATCTATTGCAAACCATGGAAGCGGATCCAAAATATTTGAAACGTTCGCGGATGGAACATGAAGGTTCCTGGGGTACTGATACAGAAATCCGTACATTCGCTACAATTTGCAATACAACGATCTTTGTTTACTGCAAGCACGGGATGAATGACAAAAACAACGACAATTACGTCTGGCTGCCGTACCCTTCCCTACACGAGGGAAAAAACGAATCAAATTCGAAATGCATTTTTATTATGAATATTGGAAACCATTACGAACCTGTATTGGATGTAACAGAGGATATTTACAGCAGAACACCTTACATCTACATCAAAAACTTCGTGCGAAAGAAATACCACCAGTATATTTCAAAACGAATGCTTGAAGCTGCACTGGTAAACAATGAAACCGACTCCAATATTGTCAGAGAATTAGAAAGACCAGAAGACGTATACGTATTGAAGTTCAAAGATTTTCCCCATCAAGTAAAAGGTTTAGAAAAATTAAGCGAGGAAATAGATCCAAATGTGTTCAATTTATTGTGTGAATGGGAGGATTTGGAAGACAAGTTTGTTGCAAAAAAATTTAAATATGATACCCCTTAGTAAACGTTGAAAATACATTAAAGTTAGTGGCAAGTTTCTGTGCTCTTTTTATAGTTGTAGTTGTAATAAATAAATATATAAAAATATATATCAATTTGGAATTCTTTAATGTACTTTAGTTGCTTTGAAATGAAATCAAAGAATTGTGATCTCCGCTTCCGGTGTCAGTGGATGGGAGACCATTATTTATGGCATGTTGTGTCAAATATAAACACCCTATCATATAATTATGTCATTCAAAAGTAATTTCCAGCGATTTTTTGGCAGATTAGGTCAAACATGAAGGTCAAGGGGTAAAAAACCATAGCATGCTCGAGAACGTCTTGTTTCAGGAATGCAAATACGAAACCCCTATCTTTTCCCAATCTAGAAATATACAGAAATATACCATTTTTGAAAAGTAGGTCAACCTTCAAGGTCTAGGTCACAGGGTCAGAAAACGTAGTTTTAGAAAGGATTATGCATATATAAAATGATAGCCATATCTCTTTCTTTTTTAAAAATCATAGTATATTTGGTAAGATCTTGTAGCAGGTAATATACATGTGAAATACGAAAGCCCTATCTCATTCAAAGGTTACGACAAAGGTTAAAGTTTTTGTGACAAATTTAAACAGACAGACTTGCAGACGAATGAGATTAAATGTCCCCTTGTCCCATTGAGGACACCAATGCCAGGCTCTTTCATGGGATAGATTGGGGGGGGGGGGGAGGGGAGGGGGCGTTATCAGGGGAAAATGACAGCTAAAAAAAATTATTAGCTCGCACCTCCTCCTTCCCAACCCCGTACACATTGAAAGTCATGTGCAGATAAATATAGAAGTAACATTTTTCTACATTGGTGAATCTCAGCCAATCACAAAGAAATAGGAATTATTAAATCATACTTTATGGGGCCCATATAAGAAGTGGTGTTAAATTTGCTTCCACGACATTTAAGGATATTTTTTAAAAAAACCAAAAAAAAAAAAACCAGGAGACACAGTTATCTTCACCGACCTTATCCAACCCTGGGATGAACGAATATTGAGTATTACATCTCATTTCATAAGATATTATTGTATAATATAGTGAAAAAGTAGGGGGTCATATTTCTATGGGGGTCATTTTTCAACGTGTGTGGTGTCGTAGAATAAACGGTCTGGAAGGGTTTTCTACAGTCGAAAAATGACCCTACTTGCCGTAGAATAATGACCGGGGGGTCATTTTTCTACGTACAAATTTGACCCCCGGTCATTATTCTACGGGGGTCACTTTTCGTCGTTACACCGGCAATGGTGACGTCTCCACATGAGTGAAAAATTCTCGAGCGGAACGTTAAACAATATATAATTACACACACACACACATGAATGTACGTATGTATGGACTACTTGGTGGAAAACTGTCAATACCTTTAATTAAGATTTTAAAGATTCGTACTAATCCTTACCATAAGGAAAATTGTTTTCTGAACATTGTTTTAAGCTAGCAATGAGGCGTCATGCACCGAAGGAAACGAGGCATAATGTTTCCTAATGTTACAATATCAAACTGTGTAAAGATCTTACTATTTCTAATAAAACTACGGAACTAGTCGCAGTCTCGTGTACTACAATAAGATATTTTTAAAAACATTTCAAACGTAATTTATCACATTCTATGACATTTCAATAATTTTTGGGCTGTAAAAAAGACATTTTTCGTCGGGTTCGAAATTCAAAAACTACCGGAAGTGTCTTTAATGTTGAATACATTGGAGGTCAAAATCGAAATGAAAATTAGTACCAGTAGAAGAAAATTTTAAGGTAAAAAGGAGATCAATGATTTAACTTGAATTTTATGGACTTATTGCCCTTTGAACATTTTCGCTTTTAGCAAATGTATGCATGAATGGTCAAAATGAAGGATTTTTTCTCTCTTTTTCCTGCTCAAAATAAACGTGTAATCGGAGACATACATATATATAACTGAGATGAGAAGCTCGATTGGCGGCGTGCTTACCGCTTAAAATATATGATAAACCCACCAATAAATTCTATAGTTCTGTTTCTTAGTCTGATAAATTTATGTTGAATTCAGTTTCTTTCATTCCTTTTATAAATTTGACTTAAACAAGTTTTGAAATGATTTGATCATTGTTGATGATGAACCATAGATATCTGAATTTTAATCTACAAACAGATATTAATAAAAAAAAGGGGGGGGAAATACACTATTTATATTATATACACCAGGTGTGCAATGACCGCCTTGTCGATTTAGGTCTAATTTATTATTAAATTTGCCAAAACAAAACAAACCATGTGAAATATTTCCAACTTGTCAATAATGTCTGCAATCTTAAGTTGATGTTGCTGATCAAGGAGTCAATGATATTTTTTCACTATACCTGACTTCATTCAGTCTGCTTTCCTCCAAGGTTAGCCCTGGAAAATTCATCAGCTTCTCTGATCTAACTGTGTTAACACCATCTTTTTCTTTAGTCTACCAAGTGTAAGAATTGTTGACTGTAAACGAGGATGGATATTAGTCAGTTCAACTTTATTTTTCGCAAATGTTAGTGCTAGTTGTGTCACTGGTTTGAGTGCATCACAGAGAAAATGTATCACACTGACTGTAGACGGTTTCTTTAACTTCTTGAATAATCCTTCAGCAGAAGGTCCAGACCCTATCCTGACCTTATCATGTCCACCAGTTGTTGCATTTTCTAGGTCTGTTATCATAGCTTCATATGTTCTCAGTTTCATTAAAGAGTGTCTGTATTTTCTCAAGACTGTTGGTCCTTACAGCAGAGTTGTAATATTTGAAAACATGTGTCAGTGTATCATCTACATCTCTGAACAGTGGTATATCCTCAAAACTGTCTTTTGCAGCCAAGGCTAGTCTATGGTTATGACAGTGAATGTTGATAAGATCTGGCTTGATATCTGTGAGTCAATGTACTTGGCACTGAATATGAGGTGTTTCCTGTTTGAAATGTCTGTTGATTCATTAGCCATTATTGAATATGCAGGACTGGACTTGACATTCGACACAACTTCATCTTCTATGTGTCCGGCCATTGTGTCGATGAATTCGTCCACCATACGATGACTGGTATATTTTCCATTTGATCCACAAGTCAGGTGTTGAAGTGCCGGGGCATGCAACTCAAGACGCAGGCAAGCGTAGCCTTCATGGTTCCACTTCATACTTCCATTCAAACCCTTCTGTTGTGTTTCTGGCATAAATGACAGTACATCACTTCGTGGTCATCTTCCTGCTTACAATACAACCAAGGTCTGCCATTTTCCCAAGTCTTGTCATATCCAGATGTGTTGTGCTTTGACTTTTTTGGGTTGGGTATTTGTTGAGTGGGAGATGTATTTTCTAGTTCTACAAAGATGGACTGGAACATCTGAAAAATGAGCATATTAATAATCAATCATATTTTCATTAGCTATATATATATATATAGTAAGTTGTTTGTTACTCAGTCTCATAAATGAAAGCATTGTAATTCCAATATTTGTTAGCTGTTGATAGACAAGTGGATGATTTAGAGGGGGTGGGCTCCCCCCCCCCCCATGTTTTTTTTTGGGGGGGGGTGTTTATTTGGGGTTGTTGTTGTTTTGGGGGGGGGGGGGGTTGCGACAAGATTTTTCAACACAAGAACATGTGCCAAGCAAGCACATGTCTGTTTTACCATCTAGAAATCATGCCGATCGATTGTAAGTGATTCGCCGCAAAAAGTGTAATGCAATTAATACTGAATTGAAAACGATCACTATTGTTTTCCTTTGTTTCTTTTATCAAATAGAAGAAATGAACTTAATGTAGTGTCAGTTTCAGTATGTGAATGCATGTCAGAATTAAAGAGTTTATCCAATTTTCCCTCGTGTATATCTAATACTACTGTAAACATATCTGGAACAGAAAAATGATTTTTAGAAAGGTATACATAACTGGTTAACATTACACATCAGAAGATCAAACACAGTATATGACATCCGTCATGTGTTTGTATTCAAAGTCGTAATTTCAAGAGAAAAAAAAAAGTACGACTGAATGATAAAGTCTGAATTTATATACGACATCTTATAGATACCTGCAAATTTAACATACAATAATATCTAAATCGAATGATAGGGAAAGTCACTTTATTCTGGGGGATAACCTACGCATATTGGAAAGACTGCACTAGTGCATGTAAACTTGAAGATGCATGCACACTTTTATATCAGAAGTAAAATGGAAGCAGATTTTTAAAAAGTGAAGATAATTACCTTGAAATGTTGTTACTTCCATCCAAAAAAGATGCTATTGAATAGCTACTTCTTGCAATCTTGTTGTTATCTTTCTGGAGCTGTTTCAGACGACGCTTCTCAGAAGGCATCATTGCAAGACTGAAGTGATTTTTTTTTAAAATAATGATGATATAGTTGAACATCAGATTTTTACCATTAGCTAGCGCCCCCAATTATCAGATTAACCATAACTGATCAGTATTGATCTGCTCAATTACCTGATCAAATACAGATTATAAATAAACGAGCTTGACAAAACAAGCATATGTTTGTACAATAAGGGAAATTTATATGTTTTCTTGACTTCAAAGGCAAAAGGGTGGTGACTTTTTTTTTCAAATTTGGGAAAGGGCAGAGGGGCGGCGGCAGGGCGGGGCACCCCTCTAAAACTGCCTAGGGGAATCCCTAAACCTATTCTCTGGCATGGTTAAGTTCAGAAATGATTTTTCCTTAATATCCATTGCTTCAGAAGTCAATAGTCCCATGCAACATTCTGACAGCAGACATAATTTTACAATATTTTTAACATTCCTACTGAGGCCTGACCTCCATGCCATGACATCACAAAATCACATCTCACCAGAAAATCTTACTGTACTAAATTAATCAAATTTACAAATAAATTTAGGTAAAATTGATAACATATAATATTATAATTAGTTACAATAAAGAAATTGTTTTCATGTTGTTTGTTTTGATTCTGAATTAATGTATGAAATTGACTAATTCTTGTACAGTTTTGGTTTCCCATCTTTGTGATTTGATGCAGAAATGTGATTCCGTGACGTCACAGCTCAGTGGTCAGGCCTTGGTGGGGCTGTTCAAATATTAAATTATGTCTTGTCAGATTGTTGCAGGGGACTGTAGACTTCCAAAGCAATGGATGAGAAGGAAAATCATTTCTGAGCTTAACCATGCCAGAGAATGGTTAGTTTAGGCAAATTTAATAATAAAAATCAAACCCGAATGGAGGTGGGGGTCAAATTGTCGCTGCACACCTGGCATATTTATATATAGAGAGAAGTTTTCTATTTATATGGCTATATATTGATTAAAATTCAGATACCTGTTGATGAAGAAATATACCACCAGAAAAACAATATGCAAATCATAATCATGAGCAGAAATCTTGCTGATTTAGCTGACTTTGAGTCATGTGACTCATATAATGTTGATCATCTCAATGTTTGTGTATATTCCCTACATTGGATGCTTTCTAGCTGCAGAACTGTCTCCTTCTCTCTCTGTCACACAAACACGCACCAAATTATGACAAGTCGGCCATATTGTGCACATTGATAATACTGCCTTTGTTATGAAGATGCAAGACTAGCTAAAAACATAAAGAAAAAACAGACTGGAAGAAAGTAAAGACCTGTAAGCAAATTTACAGGTGCAGAGAGATTGAAGGAGGGGAATCCATGATTACTTCTATGCAATGACAAGCAAGATTCAAGAATGAAATATTTTTACTGTGTTGAGTAAGAAAAAGTTCCACATGCCAATAATAATACAAATATTTCATAACTGGGTGCAAGAATGGGTGGTTGTTGGCAGTAATTGACCATGAAAAGAGAATATTGGCAGAAAGGCAACAGATTATAACAATTTTGAATAGTCAGTGTCTGTGATGTTGCTCATAGACTTTCATTTTGTCCCCATTGTTTCTGTTTTAGAAGAATAAGATTTGATTAAAGTGTGTGATTTCATAAGGGAAGAATATTTTACTCATCTAAATATGTGTCATCATTTAATTGGCTTATTGTGAGGTAATACATATTTGAGTTTTGGATTGTCATTGTTGATGAAAATTTTAGTTTAGCAAAAATTCATTTGGTCCTATGAAATACATCAGACTGTTTGAATTTCCTGTTTTAAAGTATGTTTTTCACAAATACTGATGTATTCTTGTATTTCCACCTCAAACGTTTAGTTTCAAAATTTTCCTAACCCACTAAACTTGTGTCAAGTTAGTGTAACCTTGCCAGTGAATTCAAATTACTTTGATTTCTGTATTCACATGTTTAATACTTTTGCTTTATATTATAAACATCCTAGTTTGTATTAACAATTTTTTCCACAATATTTTTCAATTAAATATTATGAATGAAATCTTTCCAGTTTGGCTAGTTCATTGCTGGGTATTAAATTAAGAGAGCAGTCTGATATCACCCAATTTACAAGTCCCTTATATTTTAGGAATTTTATATTTATACTTATTCCAATCAAAGTAACTCAAAAAAATATATCAACCTATTGTCCTTTTTTAATGGCAACAGTGATTTGAAATAAAAGTGAAAATATAGAATTAATATGATACAGTCTAATAGAAATTGAAATACACATGGCATTCAATGTTAATTAATATGATTACATTGTAGATATGGATGCAGACCTTGATTGGGAAAATAATGTTAAACACAGACAGTCAAAACATAAAAGCTGATTCAAAATGAATAAACAGGTATGTATATGTAACAGGTACATGTATTGATGGTATTTTCCATCCTGAAACTATCGTTTTTTTCTCAACTGGTAAAGGTAACCCAATAAACCAAAGTGACATTTGAATAATGCCCAAGTAAAGTTTTATGTGTTCTATTTAATTGTATTTATGTTTCCAAGGTTTACACTGTGACATCAGGGATGAATGCACCTTGGCAATGCTTCCATGCTTACTTTTCTAACATAAAATGAGCAGTTTTCAGTAGCTTATATTTTACTTGACATCAATAATGGATCTAGAGGGTGGTTATAAGAGTTGCAGACAGACACATCTCTTTGGGTAGAAAAAGTGCCATCTTTGGTCTGAAACATAAAGCCCTGCCTGCTTTCACAGTTTCTTACCCTCCCCCAATTTTCACTATATTTCTTTTGTATACTATTCAAAAAAAGTAGGGGATATTGGATTTACAAGGACAATGAAATGCAGATCATGAGGTCAGGAAGGAAACAAATGAAAGAAAAAACATGAAGGAAACATTTGTCAATTTATTCAAAACCCTGTGTACAGTCAGAAAAGGACAGATTCTCCATGATAAGGGTCGACACCAACACAGGGTCACACAGCAAATTTACCACCATTGTGAAATAGTCAGTAGCAAGTAAAACCCCTCAGTTGGCCAGACAAGCGTGGCATACTCCTAACGAGACGTCCCAGGTCATTTTGGGGAAGGTTATTCCATTCCTGTTGCAATGCTGCAGCAAGTTCTTTGACATTGGCAGGAGGTTGTTGATGTTGGCATAGCCGCTGTCCAAGATATGCTTGATGGGGGAAAGGTTCAGACTGAGTGTGGGCCATGGTAATGTGGTGATATTCTGCTGTTGGAAATAATCTGTAACAATCCTGGCCCAATGACATCTGGCATTGTCACTTTGAAAAATGAAACTGCGGCCATAACGATGTGCAAACAGCACAACATGGGGTGCCAAGATGCTGTCCCGGTAGTACTACCCTGTGACATGTCCAGCAACAACATGCAAGTCTGTTCTGCCGCAACAGTGATGCCTCCCCACTCCATTACAGATCCACCCCCATACCGATCATGTTTAATGACGTTAACGTCATGGAAACGTTCATTACGTTGGCGCCAAAACTTCCTGTGTCTGTCCAGGAAGTCCACAGTGAACCTCGACTCATCTGAGAACCTTACATGGTTCCTTCGGCGATTATTCCAGCGTTGATGGTGACAATACCACTGGAATCAGGTCCTAATGTGACAATCCCTCAAACAGGAAATGACGCGAGGATGTCGGGTGTGTAAGTGAAATCTGTGTAGTCGATTCCTGATGGTCTGGCCACTCAATACCAAGCCAATATCCCTTTCAAGTTGAGAACTTATCTGATTTGCTGTTACCAGACGATTTCTTAAGGCAATAGTGCAGATGAATTTGTCCTGAGCCTGAGTTGTTGCTCTTGGTCGACCGGATCATGTTCTATCCTGAAGAGACCCTTAGCACGATGTCTGGACCATAATCTACTGATAACAGACTAGGAAACACTCATTGCCCTTGCCACAGCAACCTGTCTTGTGCCAACCTGTAGCATGCCAAGGGCACGTAACCTCTCATCTTGTGTAAACAGCGCATGGTCTCTGTTTAATTAATGACTTCAACAACTGATAATCTGATGCTTTCTCTTCAAAATCGTCCTTTAGAGTGGCTCTAACCTTCCAATTCAGAGGCATGCAAATTTGTGGCACAACACCCTTGATCATCAGTAGCATCCAGTGCAGATCATGAGAAGGTGATTTATGTGTTTGGGTGATCAATTTCTTTGGAAATGTTTCCTCGTTAAGGAACTATACAACATGGTATCATATCGTTTTGTATATGTGAACATTATGATCACAAAATCCAATATCCCCTATTTTTTGTTAATAGTATATGTACATGAAGACACCATTACATTTGTTTATTCACATAATTCTTCAATTCTTAGGCAACAAAATGAAATAAACATGATTAACTGAATGAAATACAAGAAAGAAAAAGATGTATGCTATATACAGTCTGGGGTGTAACTGATTTGAGTTAAAGAAAATATAACTAAAATCAGTTACAAATTGTGCTTGCAGGAGTTGTCTTTCCTTCGAAATGAGCAATTGGTACAATCATTAAAATGGCTAAATATTGCAAAATTTATCCCAAATTTTAATTCCTTGTGTAAAATGAAGCTTAAAAAATGTGTATGGAAATGGGACAAAGCTCAACCTGATTTCTTTGTTTTTTATTTTTTTAAGTTTAACAGATTTTAGTTACTTTTCTCTTAACTTCACTACTTTCAAACCTCTTGTGCAAACAATCTAATCGATGCACAGATATTAAAGTGAACTGCAGAGGGTCATATTTCACTTATTTTACTTCTAAAACGTAAAATGTTCTATTTTTCCATGAACACTAGACACCATCTTTGTAGACATAATGAAATTTCTGCAAAATTGAAGTATGGAAACACCAAAGGCCTTTGCAAAAAAAAAAAAATGGTGGGAAATACAAATAATCATTTTTAAAGTTGACTTTTCAGTGATCATTGGCAAGATACAAAAATATTGGTTTTACATTATATTCTTTTATAACTATTTTCAGTTACATCCTGACTGATCAGAATTGAGTATTTTGTTTGAAAGTATAGTAATTCAAGTTACATCTCAGACAACTGGTGAATAATTTACTAAATACACATAAAATATACAAAGCAATTTTCATTAAGACCAGTCAATTACTTTGAAGAGTATGGGGATAGTCTACAAACTTTACAAAAAACATCCATACAGTAAACTTGCTATGCAATCTAAAATGTTGTGTAAAGTGAACACAGATTTTGGCACAGATGTTGAATCAAAGCAATCTAAAATGTTGTGTAAAGTGAACACAGATTTTGGCACAAATGTTGAATCAATTTTATAAAGCAATCTGTATTTCATATGACGTCAAATTTGAAAAAAAATTACTGTACTTTAGCTTAGATTCTTGCACATACACGAAGGTGCAGTGATAATGAGAAATTTTTTTTGGAGTGTTCAGTATGGATTTAATGTTAACCATTTTGTTTTCTTGCTCCTTTTGCAGTATTTCAATCAGCTGTAATGATGGCAACAAACAGTCATGCCTCAGAGGCATTCAAACAGTATGTGCAGAAAGACCCTAAAGGAAGATCAATCTTGATCGTTCCAGAGGGAAAATACAAAGGATGGGTTCCACGCATCATCTACAGTATGCATCTGGAGGACGTCTCACTGCCATTCTTAAGACTGATGTCATTTCCTGTTGGTGGAACCTCGATAGGAAATTTGGTTGGAATGAAGAATTTCAGTGCAGTGGGAAACTATTTATGCCTTTTACCCAAATCCTTTGGTACCTGCAAATCCATAGAAAAACTCAATCTGAGCTTCAACCACTTTCAACAGATCCCAATACCAGTGTTTAATTTGGAGTCTCTAACTGAGCTAGATTGTGGAGATAATGATTTGGATTTTCTTTCACCAGATATTGGTAAATTAAGGAATTTACGAACACTAAGATTAGGTGGTAACCTTTTGTCAGAAATTCCAAGTGAACTTAGCCAGTGTAAGAAAATCGAGTATCTTGTGCTATCAAGAAAATGGTATCCAAGAGAAGGAGGGATGAAGGAATTACCAAAAGCTGCTTGTGGACTGAAGGAGCTGCAGTATCTTGATGTTAGCTGGCATCAGATCCATACAATTCCAGATGAAGTTGGCAATTTGACAAAACTGGAGTCTCTGAATATGAAGGGAAATTTCCTTAAATATGTATCCACAAATATTGTTCATTGCACTAGTTTGAGGGAGCTCAATTTGACAGGGGCATTGAAACTAAATTCTTACATTCCACCAGAGCTACTTCAGTTGTCTGAACTAAGGACATTAAACTTGAATAACAATTACTTTTCAGAAATTTCATCAAAGATAAATGGACTTAAAAAACTCAAGCATTTTATCATGAGAAGAAATGCATTGGTGAGTCTCCCAGATACTTTGTTTGACTTGAAACATTTAGAAAGTATTGAAATTGGTGACAATTACCTGGAAGAACTCTCCCCTTCTATAAAGAAATTAAAAAAGTTGAAAACATTGGAATTGCGTGGTAACAAATTTACCGCTCTTCCTGCAGAGCTGTGTGAGTGTTTGAGTCTTGAATCACTTCTGCTGTCATTAAATGAACTAAAACAACTACCAGAAAATATTTATCAACTAGCAAATCTGAAGGAACTGGATGTTTCTCACAATGACTTAACTACCGTACCAATGCTATTAGACAAATTACAGATGCTTGCAAAGACAGGGCTGTTAGATCTTGGAAGTAACAACATTAAAGTTCCTCCTCAAGAAGTCTGTAATCAAGGGACTGATGCTCTCTTTACCTTTTTAAGAGAGTACAGAATCAGCCAGGCAAAACACAGAATGAAAATGATTTTGATTGGTGCAGCTAAAGCAGGAAAGACTAGTCTTCGAAATGCCTTGATTCTAGGCCACTCTAAATTAACAGCAGAGCATGAGAGGACATGGGTCCTAGAACGTCATCTTTGGGAGCCGGAGTCTGATCTAAGAGTCCAATTGTTGGACTTTGGTGGCCATCATATTTATTCTGCAGCACACCACATGTTTTTGACCCCTGATGCTTTGCATGTATTAGTGTTTGATTTGAGTAAGTACCACCCAGACCAGTATGATGTTTTTGTTGGAAATTGGCTAGATGCTATTATGGACAGATCTCCTGGAGCAGTTATTATGATGGTGGGAACCCATGTTGACCTTTGCAAAGTAGATGAAATTGAGGAAATATTAGAGGATATCACTGATAAAATGAAAATGATTGAAGAGAAAAAGATACAAGAAATAAAGATTCAATTAGTCCGAACAGATGATGCTCTCAACTCATTGACCAACAAAGATACTGGTACAAGATTTGAAGACATTGAAATTCAGAGACTTAGAGAAAAACGAAATGGCATCTACAAGATGTTGAAAACAAGATCAAAGTTGCCACAGAAAATACATGTTGTGAGTTGTGCTGATGAATTGACAGGTGTTGATGAGTTCAGGAATTTGTTGGTGCAAACACTGAAGGAGGCAGGGGAAAGACCATTGCCCAATCCTTGGTGGAGATATTTGCAGAAGATTGCCATATATCCAGAGAAAATCCTGCCATTTACAGAGGCCCTGAGAATTTTTGAAGATTTGATGAATGAACTGAAACAGAGTATGATTTCACTTCAGGGATCAGCAATGTCAAGTCTAGAAACGGTTCTGAAGTATCTACATGCTACAGGAGAAATCATGTGGTATTCAGATAACCCCAACCTGCAGGGAATTGTGTTTCATCAGCCAGAAACTTTGGTTGAAATGTTGCGGGCAATATTCAAGCACGATTTTGAGAAAGTAGTGGTATATGATGAAATTCTTGGGAAAATTGCTGGCTTGACTCAGAAGAAATTTATTGCTATGAAGGAAGATTTCCTCACAAAAGGGATTATGACACTTGAGTTACTCCACTTCTGTCTCTATCATTTCAAACTTTCTTCAGAAGCAAGAGACATTTTGGTTGATCTTATGTTGAAATTTGATTTGTGTTACGAAATTCCAAGCAGCTTGCAATCAAATTATACATCTAGTCGCATTTTGAGATTCCCATGGTTCCTTAAAACAGAAGCATCTAATGAAGTGTTTGTGAAGTGGCCCAATAAAACTCCAAGGAATGTAGTGGAACTATCTATTCTGTATGTGTTCCCATCAAAATCTCCTCCAAATTTCTTTGAGAAACTCTCTTCCAGACTGCAGGCTCATGTATCAAAACGAGAGGATTGGAAAGATGGTGTCCTTGCATTTCACAATAAATCCAAGATCCTTGTGACTCGTGAGCAGAGGGATGGCAGAACAGAGATATTGGTGGCAGTCAGGGGCAGTGATATGCAAGAACTCTGGTAAGTGGTGAGTCAGGGTCTTGATGAGTTTTACCTAATTTTAAAAGTTTGTTTTAGTGTGATTATTTCAAAAGTGTGGTTTTGTTTTAGCTGAATACTTAAACACTGCAGCATCCAATATGATTGTTGTGGTCAGTCATCCACACTACCTGCTATACATAAGAACAAATACATGCCCTGCCCCTTTATGTACCTCTAGCCATAGTCAACAAAGTATATGGGTCAAAATTCAAATGTTAACAATATACATGAAATTGAATTCAGCATTATATTCCTTGTTAGCTTAGACTATTGGAGAGAGGATTACACCAACGAAATCCCCACATTACTAGAGCTGAAAATAATCTGGAAGTTACAAATATCTGTAATAAAATGAAAATGTATTCTATCTAATGCTGATGTTCTCAAATTAAAGTACCATATCATTAAACAGTATTCATGCAATGTCCTGGATTTTTTAGAATATTTTATTTGTATGTGATTCATTCTTAAGTTGGTGTATTTTTCTTATAACTTGCAAATCTAAGCTTGCATGTGTGTGTGTGTGTGTGTGTGTGTGTGTGCATATCCAGTGATTTGAACATATTTCATTGTCCAGATATGATAACAAAAGGATTGGGCACAAATTCTTAAGATCTTAGAACATTTTCTCATTTAAGCACAGCACAGTTTCCTGACATCAAAATGGTTATCTGTACAAAAGAAAAAGTATTGTGAATTACATATTTATACATAGAATTTAGATGTGCCTTTATATAAAAATACTAACACTTGTAATACCAGGAAAAGTAAGCTTTTTTTTTTTATATTAGGTACCTTCTTTTGAGAATCTACCATGACATGAAATCTCTGCTCCAAGAATGGCCTTTGGTCCATGTGGAACAGTACTTGCTGTGTTCCCACTGTATCTTGCAAGGGGATGATGACCCCCACCAGTACCAAGCAGAACTCTACCTGGAGACCATATGCCCCAAGAGAATGTATCAACTTCAGTCCTGTCAGAAGTCTCCAGAAACTTTTATTCCAGCTTGCCTGGTTATTCCTCTTGATTCAGGTTTGTAGCTAATTAAACAGTAGGATGCAGTCTGTAGATATCATTATTTACCCTATCAGAAATAACTCATTGTCAGAAGTTTTAAAAAAAATCATTGGACAACAGTGTAAAAATACAGAGTTAAATATATTTCTTTTGACCATTAAACTGTTGGTAGAATATCCAACTGTCTTTCCAAAAATGTTACATGCCATCAGTGAGGCAGAATTATTAATCAGATTATTTTCTCACAAATCTCTTTTTTGTTTTGTTTGTATGTTGTTTATGTCTTATTCAAGAATTTTTTTACTCTTATAGTGACATCACCAGCTGTAGGTGAAGTGCCACAAATTTTAACCAATGCACAACACTCAGTGCCATAGCAGTGAGGGTTCTTTATTTTGCCAAGTTTACTTTGACAATAGACCTCCATTTTTAAGATCATAACCAAAAGACTCATGAGTTTTGCTTTAGATGCCAGATGCTTGGTAAAGGAACTGTCTCTTATCTATGTTAAATGTTAAAGGTCTTGGATTAGATTTGGTATTCTTAATTGGACCCAGGACCCCCTAGTTTCAAAGTGAGCAACCTCACTACTAGGAAACTGCAACCAGTTTGTTAAATAAAGCAAATATAAAATTACACAGTATAGATATATAATATATTTCGATACAAAAAATATATTTCTTTGTATGGCCATAATATTACCACCAACTTTATATCTGGCAAAAATGTCATATAATTTCAGAGATTTTTATTGTTCCAATACTAACTGGCCCTGTGACATGTTGTATCTGAAGTGTAGTTTATTTTGTTTGGTTGGTTGGTTTTTTTTTCACTACAGACATTAATTATGGAAAACCCAGCACTTGGAATGTCAAATTTTTCTTGGCTGCAGTGTATAATAGCACTTTTTCAGCAGCGTCATCACCATGATCATTGTTTTACTAAGTACGAGTGCATTGGTCTACTTTGTTTCCTGTCGTCAAGCCTTTTCTTATATAGTAAATTTTGGTGACATTTTTAAAACAAATACTGATCGAGATTGAAAATCATTTCATTATATAAAACATAGAAGAGTTTAAAGAATACAGAATTGCCAATTTTTTTATATGCCCATTCAAGACCGGACATATTATGTTATGGTGATCATGTCTGTCCATCTGTCCTACTATGTTTCTGGCTCATAATTTAAATACTATGAGACTAAGAATCATCAAACCTTGTCAGCTGATGCAACTTGGTTAGAGGGTGGATCACACTTCAATGTTAGGGCACTGGGACTTTTGATTACATCGATATGGCCAAATATTGCAAAATCCTGTCCAATTCATAACTGGACAATTATTTGGTCTAGAATCTTCAAACTTGGTCAGATAATGCATCTTTTGAAGAGGGTGTGTTGTGCCCTAAACAAGGTCACTGTGACCTATAATTAAGATGATATGGCCATATATAGCATAACCTTTTTTTGGACTGTTGTAGATTTGAGTCCTAGAATCAGCAATCTTTGTTTTGTCAGTTTGTGCATCTGTATAGAAATATAAATTGCAGCTTAAAATCAGGTCATTAAAACTTTTAAAATGGTAAGTACCTAAAAACAAAACAAAAAAACCTAGGTTTTAAGGGAGGTAATCCCTACATATGTAAGAGAGTAATGCAATAACTCTATTCAATAATTATTACAGACCCTGAAGCGTGCTACTACACCTCGAAAGCATTTCATTTTGTTCCATGCAAATTGTTCAGTGTTCCATACGAACTATTCACCATTCCGTGCTAGAATCATTTTATTCTGTGCAAACTGTGCAAAGCATTTCATGCAAGAATTGTTCCATGCAAGAAATGTTTCATGCGGTAGAACTGTTCAAGCCACACCCCTACAAACTTACAGAGCGTGCAAGTCCAATAAATGCTAATATATTTTGGTTTTCTTTATCAAATATTCTTTCTTCAGTTATTTTATAAGAATCATTTTAAAACTTCAAAATTTACTTCATCCCAAAAATGACCTAAAATCTAATACTGTATTTTGCTGAATATAATACATACTTGTTTATAATATACAACTCTCAACTCTCTCTGTCTCTCTCTCTATCTCTCTCTCCTATTTTGGGCCTGAAAATTGTTAAAAACCACACTTTGGGTGTGTAATATGCAGCAAAAATGTTGACCAAGCTTTAATCTGTGGTAATTTTCACTGAATAATTTTACGGAAATAATGAATTCTAAACAAAGAATAAGAATTTGCAATCTTTGCAACTATAGTGATTTTGAGGTAACAGTCATCTGCAGTAATCTTCACTGCATGCCTTGAGGAGAAATACACACATAAATTTCAGCAAAGCATGAGATTTTATAGTATTAAAGTTTTGACAGACTCAATATTTCCTTCCTTCGTTGAAACATAATTAAAATCGATTAAGTAGTCGACATTATAAAAATAAAATCAAAATATTAAACTAGTGTTTAATTTATTGTAATCAACATGTAATGTACAAAGGTGCGATTTATCGACCCCTTGTTAATTATGAAAATGATTGTGATCAAAGATGTTAATAAGTGCTATAAATATTGAGTGTTCTGTTTGTAAAAGCAATGCTTATAGAAATAAAACATTGCATGAGTATGGGTATCGTATACCATGATACCAGTTATTTACAACAAAAATATAAATATCAGCTCATGAAAATCAGGCAACATATCAATTTATGTCTTGAGACATTCTTCACAATTTGTTTTTCATTTAATGTGAGAGACAAAAAATACGATTTTTTTTTCACCTAATGTGAGACAAAAAATACTCTAGGGTATTTCTTTACCTGAAGATGGTATCTATCAAGGTACAAGTACAGTGTACACAAAAATGGCTTCGTAAAACGTGGTGGTTGCTGTCTCATTATTTCTTTTATGCAAGAAAAGTTGTTTCAAAAATCTCACATTAGCATTTCATTAAAAATATTGATAGACCTTAAGTATAGGGAACTAACTTTTTAGTGGCAAATCATTGTCTGACCTAGCTTCATTAATTTTATTAAGTGACATGGCATTGAATGGTGGCATACGAGGAGCAGTATGAATTTTAATTGTCTGTTTCAAAATAATTCACTGTGTGCATATTCTAAGTGTCACATTCTCTACAATTTTATGTTTCTGTAGTAATTTTCTTGAGATAAATTTTTTCGTGTTTAAAGAGGTGAACAGCGTAAATGAAGGCTGTGTCTCTGAGTGAAAGATTTTAACTCTGAGTTTCACCTGAAAAAAAAAAGGTCAAAACTAAAACAGTACCATGTTGAGCAGGTATAATGTTCTTTTAAGAAAAGACAATTTATTTTCTTTACCATTTTCTCCCCAAGTTTATTATTATATTTAAATTTTTTTCATGGTTTGATGGCTCTGTAAAGACCCAAATATCGAAGCATGCATGTCATGCCTACCACTTCATCTTAATCATTCACAAAGCATGCAAGCCCCGCCTACCTTTTTGTGCAAATGTGCAGATCATTCCAGAAATGGGAAACATTTCATGCAAACCGTTTCATGCAAACCATTCAATGTTCCATGTAAGAATTGTTTCGTTCCGTTCCATGCAAGTGGTGTAGTAGTACACTTCAGGGTCTGTACATCAAGAAATACAGATTTTTTCATAAAATATAGGTACATAACATTAATATGAATAATTATTTTGTTTCTAATATTAATGATATAAATATATGAAGTATTGTATTGCAAAATTTGTTCAGAATTAACAAGCACATCAGACAACAGATAAAAGGAATTGACTCCTGGGAATAATGATCTAAGCCGTGGTGTTTCAAGGAGTTCAGTTTTGAGTAGACTGTCCAATTAAGACTTCATTTGTTCCTTGGTAGTAATGATCTAAGTCACAGTGTTTCAAGATTGTTTTTCAAGTTTCAAGATCATTTTGATAAGAAACTAAAAATTGTATCTGTCCAGTTAAAGATTAATTGATGAGTGTAATGCAAGAATGCAATGGCAATAATTTGTCGGCCCTTCAGTTATGGGGCATTTATTTGTACAACCCAAAATAAGTTCATTCATACCATATGAAAGAAATTATCTCACTACATGTAATAAAATGAATATGTTTGTGAAATATTTCTGTAGTTATTTGAACAATTCAAGTGATATACTGACAAGTCAATTGCAATGTGCAATAGACACATTACAAGGAATTAACTTGATTTTACCTCGGATCTAAAAGCAAAGATATTGGTGCAGTCTTTGTACCGAGTAAGTTTGATATGAATTTGTGTCGAGCATTTTAATGAATAAATATTGTTATGTGCTGTGGTGGTGCAGTTTATTATAACTACATTTTAATTTAATGTCAGTAGTTTTATTATAAGTATGAAAATTGAAATCATTAGTATGAGGGTTTGTAAACCTAAAAATAAAACATTCTGGCTGAAGAATGACTTGGATACTTATTTGCAAGTATGCCTGCTGTTAACTATTTACATGTGCATTTCTTGAATTTTTATTTAGAATATCAAACTTACCACAAATTATCATTGTTGAAAGGTCACTCCCCATACTAAGGGAAATTAATTTAAAAAAAAAAAAATAAAGTAAATTTTGGGACAGTTGTTTAGAATTAATTTTTTTTCAAAGAAGTACTGAACCAGTAGATCCAAAAGTTATATGAAATCTTTGTTGTATAACAAAGATGCAAGGTAGTATAAACCATGATTCCTACGTCCAGGGTCACAATTGAGTCTAAATTTTACATAGAAAATTTCTTATATATATAAAATCTTCATCATAAACACAAGGGCACAGTGTGTCAAAGTGCATATACATAATAAAAGCATCCATATGTAATGTAGATTCAAGTTCTTTAAAAAATTCTGCTCAAGAACTACAAGTGTACAGTTTGTCAAATTAATATGCAAAATATCTCCATTAAGTGTAGATTCAAGTTTGTTCACAACATGGCCCCAGGGTCCAGAGTCAAGCCATGACAGGATTTGAAGCTTTACATAATGATATATAGAAGAACTGTTTAATAGTGCATTTCTTCAAATGAATATGCAAGCATTGTGATGTAAGTATGGATTTTATGCCATAAACTGCAAATTAAATAGGGCTAAGGGAGGGGGGGGGGGGGGGGGGGGGGGGCAGTAACAGGCCTGTCCACATCTCTAAAGAGAATGAGTTAACAGTGATGAACAAGAACATAGTACAGAGTCAGAATACAAATTTATTATATGCTGTATATTTTTAAAATTATGTCTCAGTTTGTCCTGCTAAGTATGACTTTTCCCATTTTGCTTTTCTCAATTTCACATTTTTAGGGTCTCTTGCAATTCTTTTATTATTTATTTTCCTGGCAAAATCAGAAGCATATGACTCTGCAGTTTGTTTTTCTGGATGTGATGCAGGATTGTTTTCTGTAACTTTTTCTTTTAAACTTTTGACATAGTTTTCTATATCAGTGTGTTCATCAGAGTGTTTGTTCACAGGTGTTTGTTTCTTTTGTTTTCTACGTAAAAAATCCCTTCGTCTATTTGCAAAAAGATTTTTGAATTTTCTCCGTTTCCCCCTTTGACGAGATGTTGCATTAGATGTTTTGGTGTTGATTGTTGGTTTGCTGGATATCTCGGTGTTTGTAGATGTGTTGGTTGTCTTTTTGTTGTCTTTAGTTGACAACTCTTTTTGAATCAGTTTGGTGGACATTAGTTTACTGAACTCCCTCTTGCTGGCTGTAATTTGCTGATTACCTTGTTTAGCACCTATTAGTTTTGTGCTGTGTGGATTTTGAAATATTGCTTTGCTGTTTAAGTTGTTATTGTTTTCCGTAGACAATGTACTTTGGGAATTCTTATTTTCACTCTTTCCTTTTGCTGACTTTGAATTTGGGCCCACCATTGCATTTCTCCACTTCTTTCGTGCCTCTAGTCCTCCGAATTTGTTTCGTTTAAGACTTGGAAAATAGGTTTCCAGGTCTAAAATTTTAAATCTTTTTTTTGGATTAACCTTTTTTTCCTCCTCAATATGCTTTTTTTGGTGCAAAACCTTTTTGAATTGATGTTTTCTTCGTTCGATCCATTTTAGTACTTTGTTAATGTTGGGGTTATTTTTGTCATCACCATACTTTTCTTTTCGATTCTTTCTGGTTTTTATGTATTGTGACTTGTATTTATCTAATATTGAGTATATTCCCTTCATTGTACCAAACTTCCTTCTCCTTTTTGGTGGTTTGTTTGTTGACATTCTATTTGAAGGTGTTAGTGGAGTTGAAGACACTCTATTATGTATCACAAATCCTTGATTATTTTGATGGTCATTATCATGTGCATGAATATGATTATGATCAGCTGTTATTTGTTGCGTGAATACCTCTGGATTCTTTGTGGTAGTCTGTTCTGGTGTTTGAACTGTTGTTGTGAATGTTTTTGTAGTTGCAGCTTCAGTTGTCCTCTCCAAAGCTTCTACTATATGTGGTGTGGTGGGTAGTTCTGTTGTGGTTGTTGCCTCTGTTGTGGTTGTTGCCTCTGCTGTAGTTGCTGCCTGTGTTGTGGTGGTTGCTTCTGTTGTGGTGGTTGCTTCTGTTGTGGTGATTGCTTTTGTGGTGGTGGTTGTAGCTTTGGGAGTGTTTATTGATGTTGTTTGTAGTGGTGGAGCCTCAGTTTGTTTTTGTAAGGTTTGAGGTTGGACATCAATTGTTCCATGCTCCAGAGCATGATCCTCTGCAATAATCAGATCTCCGGTTTTGGAGTCAAAAACATGAGCTCCAAATATTGGACTTTCTATAACTTTCAGATGTTCACCAGTGTGGGGATCCACGATATGAGTGATCTTGCCTGTAGCTGGATCTCGGATAACTCCATTCACAATTTTGTTCTGTGGAGTAATCTGATTTTTATTAGTTTCAGAGGTTGTACTTTCTCCTAGATGATTATGTCCCGAATGATCAGAATGGGGATTCTTTGTGGTAGAATCAACAGTTGTCAAGGATACAGTTGTGGTCTGGGGAGCATGAGCATTTGTATCTTCTGACAAAGAAATTTCAGAAAGAAGAATCAGTTCTCCATTGTGGGGGTCAATAACATGTCCACCAGTTATTTCACTCTGTATAACCTCTAAGAGTGCCCCATCATGTATATCATAGAGATGAGTAATGGAACCAGATACAGGGTCACGCACAACGCCATCCTCCACAACTAATCCATGTTCAGAATCTTTGTTTCCAGCTGTTTTACTTCCATGATCATGATTTGTGTGTTCTGTTTCATGATTTGTATGATCCATATGTTCTGTTCCATTATTAGACTGCTCTGTCCCTATATGTTCTGTTCCAGAGTTAAGTGTTATGTTTTCAATAGGTGCTAAGGTTGTTGTCTCAGTATTAATGTCCAAAGCATTAAATAACATGTCTGGATTACTCAGAAAGAAATCTATAAAATCTGCTTCAGCATTTCCAAGGTCTTCTGATGTCACCTCAATTGGTAACTGGCCTGTGAATGATATTACATATGTATATAACTGGCCTGTGAATGATATTACATATGTATATATCAATGTATTAAATTATCAAATAATTAATGTTCTCTGTGCAAGTATATCAGAATATTAAAGAACTTGATCACACATGTAATTATTATATAAATTTTTATGCCATCATTGTTTACTCAATTTACCGAAAATGAATATTTAATATAGTGTATTGTAATGAAAACTTACCATGACATGGTGTAAAAATTAAAATGTAAATACCAAGAATCCACTCTATCTTCATTGTAAAACCTAATGTATTGGTATTTATAATTTAAGTAAAGAAAATCAATACATCACTTTTTAGAACTGCAATTGAAAAATTGTATTGATATTTATTTTTTTTTTTTTAAAAAGACTGTTAGATGTTATGGTTAAAAAAAAATTAAATTGAAGTGTGCTGCTTACCGCCTTTATAGGATAGATCATGAGTAACTCTGACAAAACCAAGCTTATTTTAGTTTTGATGACGGAGGTAGCAGACTGTGACGTAAACCTTCGTACTTACATTTATTTGGTTTTCCTGATGAATAATGATTAATGAAGGTGTTGTTTTTTCTGCCTGCTTAATGCATATACAATTTACAATAGGAAATAAGAGTTGAACATGTTACCTGTGCCCCACGTACATTTTTAATCACACATTTGATTACGGCTATGGTAGAGAATAAAAATTTTAAAACCAATTATGGAAATGAGTTGAATTTCTATAAATGTGTTTACGTACTTTTGTGTTTACTAATGAATGGCAGGGATTACCAAATCACAATTTGTTTAAATAACAAAGTGAAGAAATACTTTCAATCCCAAAAGGTATCAAAAAATTCTGTACAAATAAGTTAATCATTTAGCTGTCTTAATGTATCAATGCCAAATACATAAATTATGAAGCTCATAATCTTGGAATAATAATTATGAAGTACAGAAAATGTTGACCGAATGGTATTAAATATGCATGTCATATATAGTTGATGTGTTGTTACTTGAGAAATATAATTCAAAAAAGATTTTGATCTTTCATTTCTCTTTTCTGTTGACTAGATTTCCAGGAAGACGTTGGACAGCATGTAATAGTGTTAAAGGAGTTCCTGGCCAGTCTAGATGACACAGTGGATGGCACTGGGTCAGGTAGGTCACACACACTATGCTCAGATGAGGTTAAAGGTCATTATTAAACTTAAAGATTCCAATTTTAAAAATTCCACTGTACTACACACTTCAGTGTCTGATTCTGTCAGTATTAAAATCTTTTGAATAAGTTTTACCCACTAGCAATTCTAATTGATTTTTGCAAATTTTGCTGAACATCAGAAGCCTAAATACTGGGACTTGTATGATCTGAACAGCTGACAATGACATTGATAGAGTTATAATGATTATAAATGAAGAATTTTAATATTTAAATCCATCATATTCCTTCATTTGTGTTAACTTTGTATAATGATGTCTTGTACTACACTTTTTGTATCATTTGCTCAAGAAAAATCCTATACACATGTATACATGTATGCACTCTTATGCATATTTCTTGTACAAGTATTTATTGGTTAATATTTTGGAATGAGTGAGTTAAATATTCATCAGCCTGCAAGCTTGTTCAGTAACTCTTTCATTAGATAACTAAAACAGAAGTCTCATTCATTTTCTAAGAAGCTGAATCATCATTGTTGCTCAAACAGATGCATGCAATTTTCACTTTTATGAATTGATATGAATTAAAATATTTTTAGCTCAGCTAACTGAAAGTTCAAGTGAGCTCTTTTGATCACCTCTTGTTTTTGTCTGTTTGTCCGTCTGTTCATGAATTTTTCACATTTTTATCTTCTTCTCCAGAACCACCAGGCCAATTTCAACCAAATTTGGTACAAATCATTCTTGGATGAAGGGGATTCACTTTCATTCAATGGAGGGACATCCCCTCTTCAAAGGGGAGATCATTTCACAAATGCAAAAATAGGGTGGGGTTATTAAAAAATCTTCTCAAGAACTAATAGGCCAGAAAGGTTGAAATTTACATGATAGCTTCCTGACATAGTGCAGATTCAAATGTGTTAACATCATGGCCCAAGGGGATGGGGCCACAGTAGGGGGTCAAATTCTTATTCATTAAGAAATTAAGTTTAATATTCCATTAGCAAAAACAACTTCAGTTATGAATAGCTTTATACCTTCAACTATAAAGTTGTGAAATGACCTACCTTTTAATATTCAAAGTCTTCCAACTTATCATCATTCAAACGTGTCATAAAAAGTATATATTCCTTTAAACCTAAGATATATTACAACTATGACAATTGTACAGCAAATATACTGCATTGTCAATTGCGAAATAATGCTAGCAATCTTAATGCTGATTTATTTAATCATTTTCTTATGGAAAATCCAAATTGTGATATGTGTCAAAGTAGTTCTGAAACAACACTTCACTTTTTCCTGAAGTGTCCAAAATATTGTATACAAAGACAAAGATTGCTTCAAAGTTTTTATAATCTGAAATTGCCATTACCTTTATCTTTAGAACTCATTTTGAATGGTGACAATAACCATAGTTATAATCAAAATGTTGCAATTTTCAGAATTTTTACGTGAATTTATCTTGTCTACATGAAGATTCAATTAATTAATTTCATTCTCAGACCACAGAACCAACCTTTTTATATGTTTCTTTTTTATTTCTTTTCATTTTTAGTAATTCTGGATATCTATACCTAAATTACTCTTGTCAGTCATACATTAGGTTGTAAATTGTTATAGAATTAGAAACATATCATTAATCTGTATTATACTGCTGTTGCCAAACAGTCTGCTTAATTCAATATTATTGTATTCTGTTGTAAATTAGCATACAATTTTCAAACACACCAATAATCTACATTTTGCTGTTACTAACAGTTTATTTAATCCAATAGTATTATAATATTTCATTGTCACTATTAATTTGTAATTATACAAGTATGTAATCAAACATTGACTATGTATATTGTATGGCAAGGGCTTATATAGGCAATGCCCACTGTCCAATCCAATTATGTTTTCAACATAATAAAATATTGTTAAGATTAAATAGGGGATCAAAGTTTTACATGTGAATATACAGGGAAAATCTTTAAAAATCTTGTCAAGAACCACTGGGCCAGAAAAGTTCAAATTTACATGAAAGCTTTCAAAAATAGCACAGATTCATGTTTGTTAAAATAATGGACCCCAGGGGTAGGGTGGGGCAACAATAGGGGATCAGATTTTTATATACTGATATATAGGGGGGGGGATTATATATATCTCATGAACTATTTAAGCTAAAACTTTCATATTCTGTATATGCATTTTTAATGGAAAGGCCTTTTCTTGTGATACAATGATGTGTGATCTTGTGACCTTGGTCTGAAAGTTTGACCTACTTTATTAAAAATGTCCTGAACTATTTAAGGCAGATATTTCATATCTTGTATACAGATTTCTTATGACAAAACCTTTCATTTTTTTTTTAGCATTGTCTTTGACCTTAATCTCAGAGTTTGACCTACTTGTATAAAAACACAACCTATTAGATATATCTGAAACTATTTTAGGTAGGGCTTTCATATTTTGTGTATGAATTCATTATTGCAAGACTATATTATTTGATGAAGTTGGACCTTGTGACCTTGGAGTTGAACCAACTTTTTAAAACTCAATATATCCTGAATTATTTAAGGTTGTTCTTTTAGATTTTATATTTAGATTTTTTTATTTCAAGGCCTTTTATTTCATACTATGATTTTTAACCTTGTGACCTTGGAATTTGACCTACTTTTAAGAAAATGTAACCTTTTAAATTTCTTCAGAACTATGCAAGGTAGGACTTTTATATTTTGTATATGGATTCTTTATGACTAGACTTTGTGATATAATTGTGTTTGATCTTGTGACATTGACCTACTGTTTAGAAAAAACCAGATCTAATCCGTATCTCTTGAACTATTTATGCTAGAGCTTTCATATTTTGGATATACATGTAGATTATGTACAGCAGAATCATCTATACTTTGGTATTTGGCCTTGTGACCTTGACGTGGAAGTTTGACCTACTTTTAATAAAAATCTGACTTATTCAAAATCTCCTGAACTAATTAATGTAGAGCTTTCATATTTTGTATATAATTTCTTATGGCAAGATATATCATATACCATGTCCTTGTGACCTTGGTCTTATTCAGAATGAAAGTCATGCTAATCATATTGGTGTTGAGACATATATGTTAAGTGAATTCATTTTCAGATATGTTGTGGTCCTTTGGGGCTAGGTTAGGACAACAATATGGGGTCAAAATTTTTCATGGGAATAAAGATTGATTTAAAAAATCTTTTAAAAAATAACAACAGCCCAACAATGGCAGGGCTAAGGTGACACAGGTGAGTGATTTGGCCCATGGGCCTTTTGTTTGGTCTTTAACATTGAATCAGTGTTAAATATAAGAATCCTATTTAAGTTGATAGCTAAATGGGTCATATAGAAAGTGTATTTTGCATTTCAAAATCATTCTCTCTACTCCTTAAAACATGAAGAAAATAAACTTCGTGCATATAGTTTTATTGGGCATAAAAGACTTACTAAAATTATGAAATTTTTTACCCTTGGGTCAAGGCTTCAGATCCCAGGGTAGGGCAATATGGCATATGCTGAAAATCTATGAATATCATCTGTACTTCCGAACATTTATAAAGGTAGCTCTATTTCCATATGACATCATTGGTTTTGCAAAACCATTAATTAATTACAATTTGTGCTTGATGGGAATATATCTTTTATGGGAATGTTATTCTTTTTTCAATAGGTTCAATAAAAATTTGGTAAATTAAATGATAATGATAAAGTGTATATTTCCTATAAATATTTAAAAAATGTTGTTAAGGGCAAAATTCCTATGCTTTTGTTTTCTCTTGTATGTTGACTTACCTGATACACACAGATGATTTATATATATTTATAAATGAACAGTTTTTTGTTTTTGTGGTTTTTTGAAACTACTAAAATTAAAATTTTTTTCATCTTAATTCCTTTTCATGTATTTTTTAATATAATAATGTTTAATGAAAATTGGAGTTATTCAACTTTCAGATTAAATTAAATTGTATCGTATGGAAATTAATAAAGTTTTTCTACTTTGAACCCATAATAATATGAGGTCACATGAAGATGGAGATACTTTAACATGTACAGCTTTGTGCTCATTTACAGATATTGCAAAAGTTTGGATGATATAATGGGGAAACCATCTCTCTCTATCTATCTATCTCTGTCTTTGGCTCTGTCTTTTATCTTAATATTTGACACTGTATATGGTATTTGGTCATATCTGGAATGATTAATCAGTAAACTTTTCAAGCTTATACTTGTCATAAAGTTGCTTATAATTTGACAATTTTGTTTAACTCTGAGTCAAGATCACAAGATCATGTTGCCAAGGTCACAGTCAATAGGGAAAAAATTAAAAGTATCTTTGGTTTGTGTTCAAATCACAGACATTTTAGCTCATTCTTAGCATAAAGGTTCCTTGTGCATTATGAGTCATGGTCAATTTGTCAATGCTGAAGTTATTGAGATATTTTTTGCAATCCACAGCTATGTAATGGAGACACATTAAAAGCTCATACTTTTGCAAAGGTTGTTTATGGCCACACAGTATGTCTTGGCCCTGTACCATTGTTGATATACCAAAACCAAAGTTAAAATCACAGGTACATGTATATAAAGAATTTAAATAGTTTTCTCTGGATGATAACTTTATAATGGAGAGTCTTCAGAAGCTGATGCATGGCAGATAGGTTTATTATGATCAGACCATCTGTCAAGGTTAAACTGAGTGCTAAAAAGGTTATAAAATGTGTTCCATTCTATAACTTTATAAAAGGAGAGACATTAGAAGCTCATACTTAATCTATGAGAATAATTAAGTCATGACTGTGAATCAAAGTCATTATGCCAAAGTGAAGATCAATCTTAATGAAGATTTTGTCTAGGCATTTATATTGGAAATAATGACCATTGCTTTAGACTGCAAAATACTGACATCAATATTGAACATCCTTTTCACAGTGTGAAAAATGCACTCTTGCATCATAATGCAACACTTGATAAATAGTTAACAATTTGTTGTGCAATACTCAGGTGAATGTATTAAATAATTACATGTAAATATCATTGTGAAGGCAAGTATCAGAAAAGGATCCTGCTTTGTAGCATTATTTAAAGGAGAAACGCACTTGACCTGTAATCCAAGGATATAAGTTCATGTATATAGTATGAATTTTCAGGTCAATAGATGTAGAGATAAAGAAAAAAAAGACAAAAAATAACAATCTTCTTAAAATTTGTCATATTTATATAGTAATGTTACATTTTTTGTATACGATGCCAAAATAGTAATCATGCAGGTTTTTTGACAAATAGCGTATGACCTGAAGGGAAGTATAACCATCAAGAATGGATGATAACTTGTCATTTTTGTGTTAATAAGTTTTCAAGTTTTCTCTACAACAATTTTATTTCTTAATGGTAAACTTTAGTTTATATACAATCTGTCCACAAATGGAGAAGAGCTGGTGTACTGGATAGCATGTTTTCTTAGCAAGTGTGCTGTCTCCGGTTCAAATCTGTGGCTGAACACGTCATCTTTCTGAATAAGTCCAAAGAAACATGGACAAATACAGACTGCTCACCTATTGCAGGGCCCTAATGAAAATTGTTAATTCATTTGTCATTAATTAACTTATTTCAGGCATTCTAACTGACTTTGGCTTGATGTATGTGGCTGCCAGACTGGGAGCTGAGTGGTCCCTGGTGGTTGGCCATCTTGGATTGAAACAAGCAGAGATTGAGCAGATACAGTTAGATAACCCTTACAAAGTACTTAACCAGATTAGTATTGCACTACAGAAATGGCGAGATCGTCAGATGGATCAAGCAGACAGTGTTCTGCTGCAACAACTCTTCACTGCTTTGGAAACCTGTGACCGCACAGACTTGATGGAGGAAATACGACAGAAGTATAATATACCAGGTTTGTTACTCTATGGATTATCAGAGATTATATTTGTGAATATCACAGTAAGATAATTCTATTTCTATAAAGTGGAAAACGTCAGCAATAATGTCCTTGAAATTTGTCATATTTATATAGTAATGTTACTTTTATTGTATATGATGCCAAAATAGTAATCATGCAGGTTTTTTTGACAAATAGTGTATGACCTGAAGGGAAGTATAACCATCAAGAATGGATGATAACTTGTCATTTTTGTGTTAATAAGTTTTCAAGTTTTCTCTACAACAATTTTATTTCTTAATGGTAAACTTCAGTTTATATACAACAATCCACAAATGTATAAGTCTCAGCTGGTGTACTGGATAGATTGTTTTCGTAGCAAGCTTGCTGTCACAGATTCAAATATGTGGATGAGCACATTATCTTTCTGAATAAATGAAGTTATAATATATGTAAAAAGAAGATAACAAAGTTACACAAAGAAACAGTGATAGTATACATGTGTCCATAATCTATGTAAAAATAGTAATATATATATATATATATATATAAGAAACTCTCAGGAAGCCTAACAATATGTTATATTGCACAGTTACTTGACAAATTTTTATTTTACTCTTTAGAAGCTGAACCAGATGAAAACTGATTTACAGAGAAGTTTTATAAGAGTTCCAGGTAATATAAGAGGATTAAAACTCTCTGCAGCAAATGACAGTCTTTTATGTTTATATTACTCATTTACTGTACTCAATAGGTTTTACATGGATCTGCTGTATTTGCTCAAAATGTTTTGTGAGCATTGAAACATTCAGTATTGGTAATTATTTGTGAAAGTACATGTAAACTTTAGAAGTGTTTTGGAAAAATTGGTGCAATATATTTATGTATAATAATGTCAGCAGATTGGGGGTTTTTTTTCTGAATGAAAAGGAAAGTGTAAAAGATGTATTCATTATAAAGCAAAGTAAATTTTGAATGCAAACTACATGTATGTTATTGATTTAGGTTATGTTACTTAGTCATTAAAATTATTTTACATGGAGGTCTGTTGTATAAAAGATAGACATTTGAGAGAATGCCTATTTTAAATATGTATGTAATGTGTAATTAAAATTTATAAATTTATATGAAATATGAATAAAAATTTTAGGACACAAGTTAAGTAGCAGAAAGATTTGAGAAATAAGTGCACAATGTGAAAGTGCTTTAAAATATTGCTTCATAATGGTAAAATACATTACTAAAACTGGGTTTCTCTGGCACCATTAATGACATTCTGTGCTTATATACATTGATGTGTTTCATGATATTACAAAAGTGGTATTTATTAGACTGTGAATGCCAATAAATTTTCTGTATTTGTAGTTTATTTATTTTTCACTGAGCTGTTTTATATTACTGAAGTGATGGAACTTTTATGATATTTAGGCGTCACATAGCTTTGTATCAAAAAGAAATGATTTGTACAGATTGAGAATGCAGTCATAGTATGGAGTACATATTTGCAATACAAGAATGATTTGTTTCTCAGATAGGGGATACAGTGATGATTTGTCCCACAGATTAGGAATATATGGATTATTTAAAAGGTATGCAGATTTGGAATACAGGGATGATTGAAATGGTGTGCAGATTGGGAATACAGGGATGATTGAAATGGTGTGCAGATTGAGAATACAGAGATGATTGAAATAGTGTGCAGATTTGGAATACAGGGATGATTGAAATGGTGTGCAGATTGGGAATACAGGGATGATTGAAATGGTGTGCAGATTGAGAATACAGAGATGATTGAAATAGTGTGCAGATTGGGAATACAGGGATGATTGAAATGGTGTGCAGATTGGGAGTACAAGGGTGATTGAAATAGTGTGCAGATTGGGAATACAGGGATGATTTGTCCCACAGATTAGGAATATATGGATTATTTAAAAGGTATGCAGATTTGGAATACAGGGATGATTGAAATGGTGTGCAGATTGAGAATACAGAGATGATTGAAATAGTGTGCAGATTGGGAATACAGGGATGATTGAAATGGTGTGCAGATTGGGAGTACAAGGGTGATTGAAATGGTGTGCAGATTGGGAATACAGGGATGATTGAAATGGTGTGCAGATTGGGAATACAGTGATTTGACCCTTAGATTGGGTATACAGTGATGATTTGTACCACAGATTGGGAATACAGGGATGATTTAAATAGTGTACAGGTTGGGAATACATGGATAATTTGACCCTCAGGTTGGGAATACAGGAATGATTTATCCATCAGATTGGGAATACAGGGATGATTTAAATGGTGTGCAGGTTGGGAATACAGGGATGATTTATCTTTCTAATTGGGGATACATGTAGTTAATCATCTTGTGTTACTTATTTTTAATTAACAGACTTAATGACCGCAGCACTCCAATCCTAAATAGGCGATAACTTATTGCAGTTTATTTCTAATCTACATTAATATTGTTTGGATTAATATTACGATGACCTAAACCCTATTCAAACATAAATTCTTTTTAGCCTTTAGCTATTTCATTCATATATATATATATTGGACAAAAAAGGTTAAGGATCATGATTTCAGAATTATTTTATTCATAACAAAATGTTAAATATATACTTAAAATGTTCAACGACAATCGAACAATACATCTTAAACCTGTTTTTACAAATTCATCAATACGTTAAGCAGCCAGAGCAACCATTGTCGGGTAACCCCCCAAAACAGTTTGAAAATCGGTATGAGCAACAATAACAAATTTCATTACAAATGATTGAATCTTTATAAAGGCAATATCAATAGGGTGTATGTCCACCCTGAGCCTATATAACGGCACGACAACGCCTCTGCATACTTCTGATGAGCCTGCGGAACGCAATTTGTGGCAACCTTGCCCATTCCTGCTGTAAAGTTAACGTTAGCTCCTGGCGGTTTGTCGGAAGTACAGGGCGTCTGGAAACAGCTTGCTGCAACATGTCCCAGGCATGTTCTATTGGATTTAAATCCGGAGAACAACTCGGCCAATCCATACGTTCAATTGTCTCTGTAGCAAGGTAGTCTGTCACTATACGTGCTCTGTGGGGACGAGCATTATCATCCATTAACACAAAGTCGTTGCCTATAGTTCCCGCATAAGGTCTCGCAATTGGATGCAGTATCTCGTCCCTGTAAATTGCACCGGTAAGATTGCCATTAATCACGTGCAAGTCAGTATATCTACCAATACTGATTCCGGCCCAAATCATCACAGAACCACCTCCAAAACGATCATGCTCTGCTACACAGCAATCAGCGTATCGCTCTCCACGCAAGCGCCATACACGCCTACGACCGTCATGAAAGTCCACGCAGAACCGTGACTCGTCTGTGAAAAGAACAGGCGTCCAATGATGCAGTTGCCAGTTTATGTGATTTTGAGCCCAATTGAGTCGTGCTACACGATGTCTTCTCCTCAAAATGGGACGAACAGCAGGTCGATGAGCCCGAAGGTTAGCAGCATGAAGTCTCTGTCTGAGAGTTTATGGTGTTATGCGCACCCCACTTGCTGCATGAAAGTCAGTATTGAGTTGGACAGCACATCGTTCAATTGAAAATGACCCTCGAGTGGGTAGGCCAGTTTCCGTTTTAACGGAAAAAAACGTTGTTACTGTGAAAACGTTAATTGAGGAAGACGCACGTTATACCGTGCAAGAGATAGAAGAATTAAGTGGTATTCATTCGCCAAGTGTTTTGAAGAACTTACGTGAGCCGTGAACGACTTGGGCTACATAAGATCTGCGCGCGCTGGGTGCCCCATTTGCTCACTGACGAGCAGAAACAAAGTCGGGTTAGACTTGCATCGCAAGTTATAAAATGATATGATAAATGTGACCCACGTCTTTGGAAGAGATAGTTACAGGTGATGAACCTGAATCTATCATTGTCAACCCGATTCTAAGGCTAAAAATAAGGTTTGGGTTTCATCTGAGGGGGACAGACCTGTCAATGCGCGCTGTTGCAAAACATCAAATCGCATGTTGTATGCAGTATTCTTTGATTCGAAAGGTCCAGTCCTTCAAATTCCAGTCCCGAAAGGTAGTTCTGTTACTGGAAAGTTTTACAGAGAAAGTTTTCTTACTCATCTTATTGATTTCTATCAGAAACGCAGACCGAGCACCGGTGTCCGCGGCATCAAATTACTCCATGGTAACGCACCGGCCCATAAATCCGCTACGATACAGGAATATCTGAAAGAATCTGGGCTCGATGTCTTAGATCATCCCCCATACAACCCTGACCTGTCCCTCTGTGACGTATGGTTGTTCCCAAGGCTAACGGAAATGCTGGCAGGGCATCGTTTTGAATCCGTTGTCGTATAGGCAGTGCGGTCTACCAGTGTTTGCAACATATACCTAAAGAAGAGTACCGTGCGGCGTTCCGGAAATGGGTAGATCGGTGTGAAATGTGTGTTGAGGCAGACGGGGCATATTTCGAAGGTCTTAGATAAATAAAATTTTGATATTTCAAGCGGTTTTATAAAGACCGCCCTACTCTACGAACTAAAAAAGTGTTCCTCATACATAAAAAAAGACAAAATATATATTTTTATTATGGGCAATAATTCTAAGCTTTCTGAAAAACTTGAAAACTGGGAGTAACGGTTTCTACATATGTATCAAATTAATACAAGTTTTTCTTACCTATACGTAAAATAAATGTATTCATTAATTTGCTATAATACGGAAACTAAACAATAAGTCCATTTATTTTTGTTTTACATTTCCTTATATGTGTTAGCGAACATTGGTCATGATATATGTGAAAATCACTTGGAAATTTTCATTCAGACAAGATACAGCCATACGTTACAGAGTACTGTGTGTCATTCTATATTTTATGACCATGGCTAATTTATCTCAAGAGTACGCCAATATATTATTGCCAAACACTGTTTTCATTACAACTGCTGGAATTCTAGGTGTCGTTGGAAATATCATTGTAATTATCTTGTACTGTTGTAAAGTCGTAGACGAGAACGGGAATCGGTACTTCATCCCTTTCCTGGCCGCCACGGACATGTTAGGATCGATCTCAATGACAGTTTACAATGCAATGGATAATTATTTCTTTTTTAACTACCCATCTGAGACATGCTGCAGATGGCTTCAATTTTCTCTGATGTTCACTGGCTTTCTATCGACATCTCTTCTTCTAATCATTGCCGTGCAGCGTTATAAAAAGGTGTGTCATATACGCAACAGCGAATTGACGTTGTTTTGCAAGCGGATTTTAGTTTGTTTCACAGTGGTAATCGCGGCCTTTATCACGATTCCATGGATTACTCTATCTGGAACGGCGACAATTTCAACACAATTTCAAGAACGAAATGTTTCTGGAAATATATGCAAGTTCATAGACACTGACAATGTTCATCGTTATCACCGTTTGATATTCATGTATATGGGTTTCATTTGTGCGATAATTATGATAATTCTTGTTGCTCTTGTGGTTCTGTATGCCCTTATTGCACTGAGATTAAGAAAACTCTTCTATGTGACCAAGACAGAATGTGAACCACTCTGTGGGGATTCCGAATGTACAAATACAGGCGTCCATTGCGGATTCAGTGTTATGTATGCCGTGGTTGTTGTTGTTTACATCGTATCGTTCGTTCCGACAAATGTTCTGTTCTTTTTGACATACTCTCATGTACACTACTTAAACTTTCCTAAACATGCCCTCGTAGCATGGACGATTTTTGCGCGATTTTCAATTATCAACCATTTCGTGAATCCTTTGATATATATATGCTTTGATGTGAAGTTTCGGAGGGCTTTTAAGCAATTGTGTAACTGCAACAAGACCTCTAATTCAACTCAAATGTCTGTGCCATCTTGATTGAATTTCAAATCCAGTTTCAGAATCAGGTCGAGACGAGTCTCCTGGAGTTTTTCACTCATACTTCTATGTTACAACACTGGCTATCGCCGTAATCTCGACTAAGATTCAGCTTGACTGGTGGACGCCTTCATCGAATCTCGGAGCAGTCCTTCATTCTTCTTGTCTGGAAATCCACATTCAGCTCAGTCGGTGTAACGAACAATTTATTCGGGGGTCATTTTTCAACATTGAATATAGAACCGAGGTGCTTTTTCTCCGTTGAAAATTGAGACCAAACGTCGTGAAATTTACACGTGGACCCATTTTTCAACAGCTTGGTAATTTTTTTTAATAATCTCTGATGACTTCAACACACTGCATATTTTGACCCTGTTGAATACTAACTCCAACTACAGAGTGTTGAATTGTCTTTCAACTGGAAGTTGTTCTACGCGATTTATCTGAATCTACTTATTAAAATTTCAGTTTCAAAACTGTCTTTTTTCCAGAATGATAAAAATTGGTCTGAGATCATCCCGATGTTGTTCATCAGTACACGATTATCTCAATTTCATGTTTTAGGCTACGGTTGTCCATGACAATCTTACTTATGTCATCACTTTTTATTACCCCCCCCCCCCCCCCCAAAAAAACCCAAAAAAACAAAACAAAGCAAAAGAACAGAAGTGAACAAAACAAAACATACGAAATAAACCAACAAAAAAGAAACAAAACAATTTTTTCGGGTTGGGACTATTGAACACTTCTGAAGCACCAGCCGATTTCCTGCATATGCATAATCTTAAAAACTTACAAGGGATTCGTGTTATTTGGAGGGTATTATTCCATATACTATAGATTTTAAACTCTGAAAATCCAAAAAGAGAGCCCCTTCCCACCCCCTCCCACTCATCATCCACTTAACAAAATAAACAAATTTCACTGATTTCGTTATTTGACTGTTTGGTGAACGAGGTAGTGAAAGTCCTAGAGATGTCACTTTCAGCTGTTATGGGGAAAAAACAAACCCGGTTTTCAAAAAGATATAGTTACTAACAACAACAGTAATAATATCCTTATTGATACGGGATTGCACAATTAATTATACAATTATTACATTGTGTTCCTGTCTGTAACATATATAGCATTGTACACAACGGAGTATGCATGAAAATGTACATGTATCATGCCTCAAACCTCTAACATTTCCCAAATACTAAAATTGCCAATTTTAGGGGGGGGGGGGGGACCGGAGTGCTTTTAGCCTATAGCAAATATAAACAAACGCATTTCAGAACTAACTAGTATATCGTGTAACCATGTATACTAATATTCTAATTAAACATAATTTTTTATGTGTAAATATCACACAAAATGTTGCGATTGTAAACATGCGGAAAGATAATTGTAAATATAAATTCTTTAATGTGTTTTTGTGTTGTTGTATTTAAAACCGGTTTAACGATCAAAATTCCACAACGCGGCTCAATTTTCAACCGACTAGGGTCTAAATTCAAGACCTTTGGTCTCAATTTTCAACGTTGATAAAAATGACCTCTCGGGTTAATTTTCAACCCGGGTCAAAATTCTTCGTTACAACAGTTATAGAAGTTAATGTGTACTTAGGTGACACTGCCGTTCGCTTCAGATTTGACTGTTAAACTAACTATCATTATTGATTTGGCATTGCTTACTCTTTAGGTATAAATATCCCGAAATAAAAACAGTCACTGAATTTAATTTTCCGTTCAAATGAAGACTCCCATAAAGGAATTGTTTATCTCCTGATACTGAAGAGGTCCTACAGTGTTTTTAAAAATTAGTGATATGTAGTAACTGCCCATACTTATTGTATATTAGTAATGGCCAAATCAAGCAATAAGGGGGGTCAAAATTGGGATATCTATGTTTTATATTACTGAAGTCTTCAGTAATTGAAAATTGCCACAAAAACTAACAGGCGGACATGAAGTACATATTTTTTTCCAATTTGTAACCTCGATAAGATAACAAATTGCCATCTGTCATTCATACAAAAAAAAAAGAATAAAAGATTACTGATGCACATTCTCTTTAGTTCCGTCTTTTAAAATCAAAATTCAAATGTGGAGAAGTACTGAATGAACTATAAACCGGGGAAAAATCAATTAACCTTTGAAGTTGTATCTCTTAAAAGAAGTGGTACTGCAATGCTCCTTTTAAAAGAATTGATGCTGGATATTGTGGTGGGAAAATGTTACATGTAACTTCGTGGCATCGGTGGTCTTGTGGTTAGACTGTTAGACTCTCGACCGAAAGGTTGTGGGTTCGAGCTCTGGCCGCGGCAGGACCGACATTGTATCCTTGAGAAAGGTACTTTACACGAATTTCCTCACTCCACCCAAATGTAAAATGGGTACCTGACAGTGAAAGATATTATTAGATATTGCTCTAGCGCCTTAACGGCAGCTTAAGCTGAGAAAACTCTGGAATGTTATAAAGTCTGCTGGGGTAATAATGTATTGTGAAGCGCTTTGAGCAGCATATGCTGGAAAAGTGCTATATAAAACCAATCATTACTGTTATTATTTATAATGTCTTAATTTTGAATGTAGGTCAGCATTATTAAAATAATAAAAGAATTCTTTGCACAAATAACACTTTATTCACAAAAGAACAGCTAACAATTCTGGGGCCAAGTAGGACCCACATCACGTATAGTTCTTCGGATTTGGAAATGTTAACTTAATTTGATGCTGTTTTTGTGCCTCCATGTGTGATGCAGTCGTCCCAATCAGGCCAAAACTTGGATTTCATTCTCTCGCAGTAATTACACAGACTAGGGAACTCTAATGAAAACAACACCATTAGCTTGCTTGTTTTAAATCATGAAAAATCAAACATCATGTGCAGTAAATTACATTTGATTCTAAATGGAATTTTAAGAGGACTATTCATTTCCTTAACACCTTATCAATATACAACTTTGCATGAGTGATTGATGATACATGCACGAGTGAAGGGAATGCATACCTTTAATCGCTCTTTCAGACTCTCCGCCGAAAGATAGCCAGTACATTTGAGAGAGTAGACCAAATATGGCGCAATCTGCCTTACAAGGTTCCTCACCAAACAGAAATTTTTTGTTACCTAATGAAAATGAAGTTCAACTCATTGATGCACCACAATAATTGATAAAGATTTAGAAATTCAAGTTATTTTTCGCTAGTGAAAAGACCAAAATTGAAAAAAAAATCAATTCATTCATCTTGATGCATGAAATTTGCATAGTGAAACTCAAAAGTTGTGTAGATTAGGATTAAAGTCAACGTATATCGAACAAAGCTTTTGGCACCAAGGACCTAATGACACATAGCTAACAAACATGTTCAACACTCGTACACTGTACCTAGAAATGTGGCCAGACTTCTGAGGTCGTCTATCATTATACTGTAAACTTCGGGTGGTGAATGGAGACCTAGGCCCTGGGCCTTCGTCTTCTTTGTCAATCCCTGTACTAGGAAATACCGCAGTATACCGGGAACCCCGAGATATTTGTTGATTTTTACTGCCCGTTCGTAAACCCAACGAAAAAAAGTCACAGCCCTGAAAGTGTTGAAAGAATTTATCCTTTATAAATTCTTTCTATAAAATACGAAATACACATTTCAAAGGACTTCTATATACTAAAATAAAAATTAGCAGTGTACATTCATTATTAGAAGTTCCACTCCTCCAGATAAAGCAACAATTTAAAAAAGCAGTGAAATAAGTTTTAGCTAGTAATGCAAGAAATGCTACATAATGATTTTGCCAAATTTTATATTTTTTATATTTCATAAATACCGATTCATTTTCATTGTATATTATGCTTAACTTTAAGACCTGAATCAAGTAAAAAATTTCTATGCATTATGCAATATTCTTAGTACTTTGCCTGAATTTCAGTATGTAAATTTTTCCTCCTAATTTGTTATCAAGCTTTAACATAAGGACCCCTCTGTAGATAATTTTATATAAGTATTTAAGGGTCATCCATAGGTAGGTTTAAACTTTATCTAATTTACGACGAATAACAAACAAGTTCTACAACTTATACAGTATTACAGTCATAACACTCTGCGATATTTTATGCCCGCATAAAAAAATGACAAGTAATACTTTGGCACCTTGTAGAATGCCAGAACAATAGGTATGGTCTTTAACTACTAGTATTTTCATGCATTATGTCTCACTAATATGTATGTTTTGACCAAGCAGTATGTTTTACCAATATCTATGTCCTTTACCACACAGAATTCTTCACCATTATGTTTGTTGCTACTGTGATAGTACAAATATACTTCCTATTTATTTCTTATGTATTTTATTCATATTTCGTTTGGTTACATTTTGCAAAGTTTAGTAAATATTCTTTGGTAAATATTTTTCCAGATTGAGTACAACTTCTGCGCATCGATTTGAGTTGATATTTTATGCGCATTGGATTGAGTCGGTATTTTTTTGACGCTAAATTTCATTTGTCATTAAGTATTGTCCAATAATCGTGATTTACCTTCAAACTGGGTAGGATAGAGCAGTGTACATTTTCCCTTGAAGATCTGTCCAGCTTGTATCAGCTGCATCTTGTGGTATGTAAGAATTATATTTACGTATATCTTACTTTACTGCAATATTTTTGTATAAGACACTTATTCTTTATTGCAACGTTTATACTTTATTGTATTTTTGCAGCTAAACTTGTCAGAGTATATTTTCAGAATTTGTTTGTAGATTCAAAAGTCAATTTCTTACAGAACATATTTTTCTCTTATAAGTGTTTGCTATATTATTGGTAACTTATTGTCAACGGTTTGTGAACCTAAAGTGTAAAAATTGTACTTTTTGTTTAATACATTTGTTATTTATTTTGCTTATATGTCAATTCCTTATTAATTTCTACGAAAATAAAACAACAAAAAGGCGAATTACGTCTTCTTCCTTGCTGCTCGGTTACACTACCATGAAGAATGTCTTATCGATAGATACGTTATTACCCTATAGAATGTCGAAGTAATATGTATGTTCTTACCATAACATATAAAATGGCCTACCGAAAGGTATTTTTATAATGTCTTACCAATAGGTATGTTCTTCAATCATGATTTGAATAGCATAGGCCATGGCCTTTTCTTCTTTGGTCAGATGTTTGTCGGGATCAACACCAAAAGTCTTGTTAATAAACTTTATAGAGAATTCTGAATCGGCAACTTTCGTTCCATTGTATTCGATCCAAGTCAGTTTTCCTTTTGAACTTCTTTGCTGATAGCTATCGTGAACATTCTTAAAGAAGGAATATCCATATTAACAGGTTTAATGTGTACAATTGACCAAACGTGAAGAACCAACAAACTTTGAAATAAACATGCTTTGATTTTATTGTTTGATTTTTATCATTTTATGATATATTTATTTATAATCAAATTTTCAAATAGCTAAAGTTTTGTATGTAAATATTTAGATAATTGAATTCTGGTACAATTTTGATAAAAGTAAAGTTTCCGGAAGTAGCAAAATGAATCATTCACATAAATAGGGTGGTCCTTAGCCTTTGTTCAAATGTATGTCCCCAAGATTGTCTCGAAAAATAAGCAAATTGGTGGCACAAAGTTTTATCCTTTCCCTGTTAAATGTAGATGTATTTTGCCTACCAAATACGGCACATTGATCATTCGGAGGTACGTCTCCAACTTGACAGCAAAAGGCATGATACTTGGAGCAAAAGGACCACGCCCGACTTGGTGATGGATGACAACATTCCTGGGATATTCTTTTCTGACCAAGACAACATACCAAATTAAAAATTATTGTTACGTTAAAATTAAGCTGTATAAAACATACTGTCTCTCATTGATTACAACTGCATTCTGGGATATGCTAAAATATATACGTGTGTATTTCAAAGTAAACGGTAAATGGATATTATGAATGCACAACGATTGTGATCTTGCACTCGATAAGTATTACAAATGCAGAATAAGATAAAATGAAAGAAAAAACCCTTATCGTCTGCTTACCTCGGTTTTCTTCTTTTCATAAACAAAACGGTAATGCAAACGATGACAACCCCACTGATTTCTTTAAAGTGGGATGTAAACATTTTTTTGATGGCTTCGGTAGGTGACATTTTTCATATGCTGATGTCAAAATTCATCCTACGAAATTTCAATCGTCCTATATTTCGTCCGAACTTTTATGGTCACATTATCGTTTGACCTTTGGTACATGACATGGAATAAATTTTCTGCCAGTGAAGAGCTACATAATTTAGGCCTGTGTCCAGTGCTTATGTCCTCTGAGCTGGGAAGGAGATCTTTAACGTGCTACACCTGCTGTGACACGGGGCCTCCGTTTTTGCGGTCTCATCCGAAGGACCACCCGATTTAGTCACCTCTTACGACAAACAAAAGGGTACTGAGAATCTATTCTAACCCGGAATCCCACGGGATTCACAAGTTTAGAAATGAATCTGGAATTAATTTGTACAACGTTACAAATACATTTTTCAAAATATAACACGATACGATCAGAATATTGGGCCAAGTTGTTTGGCTTCAAAGGTATGGTCGTCAACCATATTCAGCTTAGATTAGTTCATATCAAAATATTTATGAAGACGTATGTAACCCATATTTTTTATTCGAAACATTGCCCTAAAAGTTGGTATTTTTCGAAAGAAAAATGTAAATATGACCAACTATGTAACGTCATATTTGAATTAGTCGTGGGGGGGATGAAAATTCTTTTAAGAAATTAATAACCATTTGACTTCGTTAGAATACAAAATGGGTCGGTTGTGTTACCTAGTCCTATGAATTCCTATGTGTTTCTCGGTAGATTTGATCACTTCAAAGCCCAGGGAAGTTTTTAAAATAGTTATTGATTACTTATATGTACATAACAGAGTATCAGGCAGTTTTAAAATATGATACCTACCACCTTCCGTTCACCATGATGATCGACAGAAATGGGATTCCTTCATGATCACGATTTTATTTTATGCAGTTTAGATTCGTAAAAAAAATTCTCTAGCGTCATCATTCAGAACACCGTATTTATATCTAAATATGCATTCAAAACGAAGTAAAATCAGTATTCAGTTATTTCAAATAATGACCTAGCCTTTCTTCTGATATACCGATAAATTTCTGGTACACCCTGGCAGTATTTTATATCCCTGATTCGAACCGATCTCAAACAAAACAAATAACAAAACAAAAAACCAACCAAACAAAAACAACAACAACAAAACCCTCATTGAATTGAAGTTATTTTGGTTTGATATGTTTATATAGCATAGTTATTTGTTTTTCACAGTTTTGACATGGAAATGACTAATTTGGGAAAAGTTAGTATCTTATCGATGTACCAGCTTCGAACCGACGATTTTTGATCTCCAAAGAAACCTCATTCAATTGAAGCCATTTTGGTTTGGTATGTTTGTATGGCATAGTTATTTTTTCACACTATTTCCACATGGAAATCACTAATTTGGAGAAAATCAAAGCATTTAGGGCTATATATGGCTGTTACCGCACATAGTCCTTCCTTGAAAACCCATTTTTTTCATTGCTTCTATACTTTATAAATCTATGCTACAACCACATAAATCCACGACAAGCATAAATAGGTCCAGAGGTTGACAACACTTTGTGATTTCTTGCTTAATAGATAAATATAAAATAATTCATATATTGCCATACATGTATATTACATGTATAAAGGGGGAAATACTACCTACGCCATCTGCACGTTCATATCACATTTTGTGAGTAAATGTTGCTTACTGGCGTTTATTAGGTTGGGATTTTACAAACCCCTACATTCCACCAATGGACATGGGGTGTTTTATAAGTGTGTAAATCTAAAAGTAGCCACACGGCAAGAATTGAGAAAGAAAGGAAGAAGAAAGGAGGACAGCAAGAAAAGAAACAAAGTACCAATACTCTGGCTACCTATCTTTATCTAAGCCAAGGTTAAAAGGCAGAGGGCTGTGATACAATGACAGACTTTTAATTTACTACATTGTGTACGTACTTGACAAGGTAACAATAGTAATACATTTGTCATAATAGAATTTATAAACTTTTATTTTATTGTATTCTAACTTGTTCAAATAACTTCCATTTTCTAAAAAAAAATCAACTTAGTTGTTTTTCAGTTCTATATTGTATACATTTGAGAAAACCAGCTTAAAGCTATTTAACACAAGAGTTTTGTTATACATAATATTTTTAAAAGGTGGTGATTGATAATTTTGCTAATTTCATTCTCAGAACATCCAAGAATATATTCTGTTTTACTAGTTGCAACACCAAAAGAAAAATGGTCACTAATCCATTCATGTACATTTCTTGTCAATATTTCAACATAAACACCATATATAGGGGGAAATGGAATATTGCTACATAATATGGGAAGTTGGCGATGGAGAAGCTGAAGTCATCCTGTTTGCCATAAAGTTGAGTTGTTAGTTTGCCTTTAACATCTATATTCAATAAAATATCTAAGTACGAAGCAGATGTGGAAAACTCTGTGCTGTCTTTTACTTCGAGTTCACTGCGATATATTGAATCGACATAAGAATAAAAATGATTGTTAATAGTTGTCGTTGGTATATTTAAGTATCGAGTTGAAGGCCATAGTAAGAGACTGACTTCTTTCCTCTAATGTAGAAGCTTTTGAATAACTTCTGCTTTATAAGATATAAAGACAGGTCAGCTAACAAACTATAAGTTGAAATGAAAAATATACAGGCAAAATTCCATACAGACGATAGTAATTGGTATCACACAGACATTACTGTTTAGTACCATGACTTTTTTGTGAAATATGTCCCTAATTTGTAGTGTATTGCGAGTACTTAGTATTTGAGTGGGATTACAGGAGAGTGAGGGCGCTGCATATAATTATCACGTCGAGTATGTCCTCCATGTCGTTAGATTCCTCGTGTGAGTGTGAAGATTGGGAAAGTTTAGCAAAATCAGTAGGAACGCAGTGACACGCAATAGATTTGTATTAGTTTGAAGCTGACATGAATTATTGAATACGCCTGCTTTTATCCTGCACGCCATGTTTTTTTTACACAGTCTGGTTTACTGTACCATACTCCAAATGTAATTCTTACACTTTCAATGATTGGTTTTTAGTGTGCATCGACAGGGCACATCTCCGATAGTGATGGATAAGCAATGAAAACACGGGAAATTACATTTTAAAGCAAAGTCTATAGTGCTCAAAGTTAAACTATACTTTCCAATCATTTGACTAGTGCTTGAACATTCAGATGTTGTTTGGAGTAGGTGAAGTCAAAATAATGCAAATCTCCATGGAAATATTCGAAGAGAAGCCGCAAGGATTATAACAGAAATGCAGTGCAATTCATCCAGAAATAAAATTTGTAGTGAACTGGGATGGGAAGCAAAAGATACCAAAATCACAACTGACAATCTTGTATAAAATATTGCAAAGGCATGCTTACTTTCACTATAAAAATAATGTCCTGTTATATGTGTACACCTGTTACATGATAACTTTGTAATTAAATATGAAGAGGACGTTTATAGGCACATGACATGCTATCCAATCCTTTTCCTGTATTGAAATACAGTATTGAATAAAGTATTTATAAACTAAGAGACTCGTATCCATCCCATAGCCCTGAACATGAATTAGCAGTGTTGTCAGTAGATGGTGTAAGTGTGCATTTTTAAATATATTAGAACTGGATGACCTAACTGACATAATTAAATTTAAAATTGTGGTCTCCCTCTGTTCTATTATAAGCTTTCAAAGTTCACATATGTATAAACTTTAATTTTAAAGTTCATATCGTAGGTATCTTGCACAGCCACTAATGCTTCTGACCAAGTCACACCACAACTAACGAAATTGTTAACCCGTATTAGAATAGGTCATCAGTACCCCTTGCCTATCGTATGAGAGGCGACTAAATGGGGCGGTCCTTCGGATGAGACCGCATAAACCGAGGTCAGGTGTCACAGCAGGTGTGGCACGATAAAGATTCCTCTCTGTTCAAAGGCCATAAGCGCCGTGCATAGGCCTAAATTTTGCAGCCCTTCACCGGCAATGGCGACGTCTCCATATGAGTGAAAAATTCTCAAGCTGGTCATAAAACGATATACAGTCAATCAATCCAAATCCAGAGTGGGAGAATCTTGTGACTCCTCCATATAAACCTTGATTGTAGGAGCTATTGCTGTAAACTGAAATTGTTTGATATATATTGAAGGATAAACTATTTTTAGTTGACGATGATAGATATTTTTAGTCATAAATAAGATGATATCGCTAGTGAAGTCTATCACATTATTTTCACTAAAGAAAGTCGGAAAGATTTCTACAATGTTTGTGAGGCTTTTTTTAACTATCTTGATTGTAATTGATTTTCTAGGGAACAATTAACAATACCATGCTGGAATTGAGTACCTTCTATGAGGGCATGTGTTACTAAGTTGAGTTTTACAATTTACTCGTATCTTAATGTCTCTATTCTGGTTCTTAATCAATTAATACGAACAAATTGTATAACGCCAGTTAGTAATACTACACATAGGATCAGAACAGGTGTCTCAAACCATACCACAATATTGATGGTAACTTTGCTTGTGACTTATAGAACGAATAGTAATAATCTCTCTGATCAATAATTCTGCTGTAAATGCAATTAACTGCTCAAATTCAACCCAGTGTAGAAAAGATATAACATACCCTTGTATTCATCAGTCATGTATCTTAATGTTTCTGTATTTCTTTGTATTTGTTTTTGTATTTGTTATGGATTTCAACAACTCTATTGTTGTGTGATGCCGAGGAAACCCTCGTTTTTTTTCGAACACCCTGCATCTTCGAATGATTCTGTAGACTGCATTTCGAATTCATTTCATCTCTCTCTTATAATCTCATCATTCAGTACAAACGACTGTCCAAACGAAGCCTGATTAGACCACTAAGAACAAAAATAATACAACTTCAAGACATATCACTACAGGGCTTTCAGGAACCATTCAGGCGTGACAGGGAGCAAACAGATACAGAGAGATAATGGTTTATGTTCAAACATATTCCATGCAAACGCACACAGGGTCTAGAAGACGAACAAATGGAATGCTTTTAGTTTAAATGTTGTATATACAAAATTATATTTTTCATGAAAAGTTTTTACCGACCAACTCAGAGAACCGGTCGCGGTAGCTCAGTGGTTAGAACGTTCGCTTCGTAACCGAGATCCCCGTGGGGATCCGGGTTGTTAGAATAAATCTTCAGTACCCCTTGCTTGTCGTAAGAGGCGGCTAAATGGGGCGGTACTTCGGATGAGACCGCGAAAACCGAGGTCCCGTGTCACAGCAGGTGTGGCACGTAAAAGATCCCTCCCTGCTCAAAGGCCATGAGCGCCGTGCACAGGCCTAAATTTGCAGCCCTTCACCGGCAATGGTGACGTCTCCATATGAGTGAAAGATTCTCAAGCGGGACTTTAAACAATATATAACCAATCGATCAATCAATCGTAACCGGGAGGTCGTGAGTTCGAGCCCCACTCGTGTCATGACCGCGTCAAACCTAAGACGTAAAAATAGGTAGCGCCAAACGCTCGGCATTTAGAAGTGAGAATCATGGGTCTTTCGGATATGACCTTAAAATACGGAGGTCCCGTGTCACGGTAGGCGTTGGCACGTTAAAGAACCCTCACTGCTACGGCCCTGAGCGCTAAGCATAGGTCTAAATTTGTTGTACTTCACCTACAACAGGTGACGTCTCAATATGAGTGAAAAATTGTCAACGAGATTTAAAACAAACAATCAAATCAAACCAATTTAGAGGCAAACATGTGTGAGTGTGTGACTTTCTCGATAGAAAAGGCCAAAAGCACGAACATTGATATAATTATCACTTTGGATTTTACAATAAATATTACAAATCCGATTAACAAATAAGTAAAATGATAAGTGATCAAGGAATCTTTCAACTTATTTCTGAATGTACGCATTTTACTGAGAATTCTATAACTCTGTTAAACCTTTTTAATTGTGAATAATTCAGCTGTTGGTGATAATATTCTCCAAAAGAAGATACCACTGTCCAATTGCTTGTATGTTAAAACTGCTATATAAGAACATATGTTTAAAAAGATTTGTGGTCTATCTTAAACATAAATTTTCAAGATCAAGATTGGGATGCTTCGACTTATAAATGATGTTGATCGAGCTTGCAATAGTATCATACACTGCATTATCTAAAAGACACCACAGTCTTCCACATCTGCTTCATACTTGGGATATTTTATTGAACAAAGATGTTAACGTCAAACTAACAACTCAACTTTATGACTTCAGCTTCTTCATCACTAACTTCCCATATATATGGTGCAATATTCCATTATTATCATCACATGGTGTTTATATCTCTCAATTGATTCGATACGCAAGGCCGTATTCTTAATCGAGGCAGGCTTCTGACAAACAAGTTGATGTTACAGAGGTTTCAATATTCTCGTTTAAAGTCAGCATTTCGTAAATTATGTGGTCGTTATAGCGATTTAATTTGTAACACAACCTATCATTGGGTCAAATGCTGTCTGACGTGTTTCATACCAGCTGTATGGCCATTACAATTACAGTTTTCATTTTTGATTCAGTCACAAAAAGAATTCCTAATAAAATTATCACATCACGTGTTAGGGGTGAAACTCTTTCCAAGGTATTGGAAAGGTATTGGGACTCTGTAACCGATATGAATACTATTATAAGAACAGAAAAAGTCATTTCCAAAACATTTTATTTCAATCATGTACGATGAAAACAATAACAAATGAAGATAATGTTTGAAAGTGTACAATGGATATTTTTGAATTGGAAAGCTGGTGCAAAACAACACTTGAATTGTTTATATATAGGATATTGATGCACAAATTGGAGAAATGTAAAGTAAGAAAATATTGTACAGTTTTCTATCCTGCGACTTTCCTGCATGTCCAAGACCTGGATACGCATGCCTGGAGGTTGTTATCAAATTCCAATTGAGAAGGGCAAGGCCTGACGAAGATACCACTGGGTGCGCAGGTGAGGTACTTCGTGCAATCAGCACAGTATTGGTGATCACCAATACCAAGATTATAACAGTCGTTCTGGTAACCGCAACCCGCTGAAAGAATGTTGCCACAAACTATAAAATCTAAAATTTTCATCATCTGATTTATTGTTGAATGCTATTTCATCACATATATTCTACAAATGCCATTTGATATTAGTTCTCTCGTACTGAAACGGCATGGTTTTAGGGCTATAAGGATTTTCTGGTGACGTGTTCTGAACGGTAGAAGTAACTACCACTCGGTGTGGTAGGAATTATTGATGCTTATTTATTGTTTAGATATCATTACAAAATATTTATCCGATTGAAACTTAAATTGACATACGTGTACTACCATACATTTACTTCCCTGACGTCGTTGTGGTTGGGTGAATTTTGGACCAAAGTTTTCCGACATCAGAATCACGGTAAGGCGTTACGCTTCATGAGATATCAACCATTCAACAATCAACATGTTAACTGGGCTACCCAACTACGCAAATATTTATATTTTCATTCATGTTTTAAAAGGAAGTCAGCTACTATGGCGATGTGTTATTTCAACTTAGAATGACTGGACCAGTTGAAGAAATTATGGATGATGTTCGCATATTCGTATATCCCTCTTGCACACTGGCCTACGTAATGCGACTTTAAGAGAAACTGAGAAGAAAGACCTGTTCGTATATGGAAAGTCAGACGTTACCTAGCTAAACAACAGTACCGAAAACGGTACATAATACGCCCGCCACAAGCTTATATAGAGCGTTTTTCTTAAGCCATAAGTTGTAAAATTTACTTAAGGTAGTATCAGCCATCATCAAACTGTGACATTCTTCCTTTTGCATCGTATGAATAACAAGTTTGACGGTCCTAGCCGCAACAGTTTCGTCTGTATTCTGCCGATAAGGTTTTCCTACTAAGTGATACTACGACTTCGATCTCTAACCTTGAAGATCAAAAGGCGTTCTCTACTTGGCATGAGTACTAAGTTTGGCTATCCTTGCCCCAATGGTTTAGTCTGTACCCTGCCTACAAGATTTTCCTATCAAGTGATACTACAACCTTGCCCTTTGACCTTCTGAAACGATAGACATCTTCCTCATCATGGTGATCAATGTACCACGCTGCAAGATCCTGGAGCTTATGCACTTTGCTTACAAGGACAGACAGACGATGCCATACCATAATAGGGAACAGTTAGGCGTTACCTAGGTAAGCAAGAGTAACGAAGACATAATACGCCCGTCACAAGCTTATATAGAGCGTTTTTCTTTTGATTTTAGAGCCTTTGACGGACGTATAAAACGAATTGAAATTAAACAATCTGTGGTCCAACTCTGAATCAATTTTATTTCGTTGTTTGGTCTGGCCCACAGTAAAAAGAAAGTGTACACGGCGTCGCATCAGTTCTAAATAAAAGCACTCATAGGTCAGAGGAAATATGCATTTTTTTCATTTTAAATGTGTTCAAAACTGACTGTGTAGGCTACCCCTATCTCATCCTCCAGTGATGTTGCCTCACCGTTAGTGTAGTTTATTACAATGACGTCAGATAGACCAATGGAATAATTTCTGAATCATTACCTACATGGAATTTTGTGTAAAAAAAACAAAAACAAAAACAAAAACCCCACAAGCAAACAAACACAAAAAAAACTAAAAACAAATGAGCTCCGAACTCACTTCTCCAGTAGATAAGTGGAAATGAACAGTGCTTCATGTAAAGCTATTCCTTTCATCTCTTACTTTCACGTAAAGATATATTTATTTTTGCAGCATAGTTTCAACTCAACACATACCTCGTAAACTGGTACGAACTAATAATGTCGGATAAGATTAATTAAATTTGTAAATTAATTCAACCCAAACTGGGTTTCTTTACAACCAAACGTTCTCCTTAGAGCAAGTCGGCAGAGATATGGTATATTTTGGACTGGAATAAATATGGGTTTTGGTACGAATAGGGGGAAATATTTTGAGGTCCATGAACTAGAGTTTTTTCCCCCAAAAATGTTCTCGATAAAAAATAATTTCAAAATCATACTTGTAAACAGTGTTCCGTTGACTACTTTAGCTCCAGGTAACGTTGGCATAACTTTGGTTTCTGTGAATTATACAAGACTTATAAAATAAAAATAATTTAACTTTTAAGGGATCTGAACTTTTAGAAAATGACAAGTGACTTACGAGTGGATGGTTTCAGTGTTGTAGGTTTTGTGGGGGAGATAACTGTGCTGGCTGACCCTGAGTTCGTGCTGCCCTGGGACCCCGCGTTGTTTGTGGTAGTCTGACTGTTGGATGGAGGAGCCTGGGTAGTGGCTGTGGCGGGATTTGTCCAAACTAAACCAAAAAAGTTAAATTTTTTTCAGGATCATTTTTGTCGCTGTTAATTTCAAGAGGATAGTTTACTTTTCTTTCTTTATTAAAGAGTGGAAGAAAATAAAGATCTTACACTTCGGTTTTTCGCAAATGAAGTTGATTTTGGAATTACAGTCTATGTCATTCAGTTCCGCGTTCGAGAATTCTCCACAGTGTTCATTTTGAAGAAAGTTGTCTGGATTGCCTGTCTTCCAAGGTCTGGAAAATTTTCATAACAACGGAATTTACAAACATGAGATAAAATAAAGAGAGTGACTGTGAAAATAAGCTAACGTTTATCAATCTGCAGCGATTACCTCTAAAAACATCATGAATCTTTCTTTGATTAAGATGTTGTACAATGCTGTCGATTGTAACAAGACAATTATAATGCATATCTTATAGCACTGACGTTCATATGCGTCGTCAAACTTTGTTTCCAAACTTACACAATGTTTGTATTTAAAGCAGAACCGTCTGTCCAATGAAAATTTTTGTTATCTCGCCTCGGTAGATTATTTAAACCAATCCAAACTTGAGAAAACGCCCGTTGCTTGATTTCCTGAATGAGCCAATCCTATGCGTGGATACGAAAGAATGTATGAATAAGACAGCAAGCAATATTAGTGTCCTCAAGCTATATTGTTTTCAAAGAGTATTATCTGGAATATTTCTTTAATTTGATATTTAGAATATTTTAGTTGGTTATTCCACTATTCATCGCAAATTTCTTCATTTTGAAAATTTCAAGTGTAAATGTAACTGTCTAGAATATGCATACCCTCTCTTGAATGGAGTCAATCTTGACGAGATCGCCCTGTTGTTGTTTACATCGCTGTCTAGCCTCTCTCCACCCAAGAGCCTGATTGCTCGTAATCAAGTAACAAGTCTTGGACCCTGGTCTTTCCTTCCACCCATTTGGACATTGTCCATATGGATCTTTAATTTTTTTTTATTAAACAAGCATAGAAGCATTTATTTAGTATGTATCTTGAACTTTGTGTATGTGAAATTCAATGACAGAAAAATTCAGAAATACGTGCACATTATAAAAGTAATATTCATAGTTATATAGCCTAATCAATTAGAGCGAATAACATTATTTTCTCAGAAAACGTCTTTCTATTTACCTGTGGTTGCTTTGCAGCCAATCACGTCAAATCTCAATGCAATATGGGCTGACCAATCCAGAGGCTGGATACGGATGTATTTTGCAATGATTGGACACCCAAACATGTTTGTCATTTCAAGTTCTTCGTCTTTGGTATTTCCTATATACACCTACAAATTACGAATTTATTTAGAATTTTTGTGTATATTGGTGTCATTACAATTTAAGATCATATAGGTTTTACAAAATGGTCCTTACTACGTCATTTCCGTTATGGTCCTTTACGGTCTGGTACGTGATCCCATCCACACTGTACAGGACTTTGTACTTGGTGACCTTTTGGTGACAACAATGGTCCTGTGTGTTGACATTGCGCCCTTGTGTTACCACGCCTCTAATAACACTCACTGAATTGAACTCCGCCTGTACATTACCAACAGAAAAAGTTTTTTTTTAATTTAATTTTATTTATTTACTTATTTATTAGTTTTTGTTGAAAAGATTAATGTGATATGGCAAATACAAACCACTGTATACAGGGCATTGAACACATTATCAGGACCTCACAAAGATTGTTCTCTTCCTAGGTTTTGTTAATCACAGAGCAAAGAAACACACTTTCCGAAATGTGTATAATCAAACGAAAGAACAGAAATCATTTGGAAAATGACATCCACATTTTCCGATAATAAAGTGTAAATTGTTTGTTTGCTGTTTCAGATATTCGACTAATAGCTAAATTATATATATATATATATTATATATATATATATATATATATATATATATATATATATACACCTGAATGTATTGGTTTTTGTCATTGACACCTGCCACCCATCCTCCAACGAGGTAGGTTCCATTTCCATAGTTAAATCCGGTATTAAAAAGCCTAGCGCGGTAGGCCTTGCCGTCCTGATTGGAAGAATTGGACCACGTGCTTGTTGCTGTCAGTTTATTATCAGGTATTCCATGGCTTCCTGATATCAAGTATTCGTGACAAACTTGTGGACCACCTGAAATGTTCATTATTCCGTTATACTCTTTTCTTCAGTATTTCAATAGATTAAAAAAATATTATACTATCACATGTAACGACAATACTGTTGTTAAAAGTATTCTAAACTTATTTGTTTTTCGCCAGAGATTATAAAACTCGAACGCTAATATTAAATAACTTCAATCCCCGATTACGAAAACCGATTAGGATCACTTAATCAACAACAACAATTCTAAAGGCATGCTAATGCGAATCAAAGGCGTTATAACGCAAAATAAAGGCGTAATAACGCGAAGCAAAGACGTAACAACGTAAATGAATGGCGTAATAACGCAGAACAAAGACGTAACAACGTAAATGAATGGCGTAATAACGCAGAACAAAGACGTAACAACGTAAATGAATGGCGTAATAACGCAGAACAAAGACGTAACAACGTAAATGAATGGCGTAATAACGCAGAACAAAGACGTAACAACGTAAATGAATGGCGTAATAACGCAGAACAAAGACGTAACAACGTAAATGAATGGCGTAATAACGCAGAACAAAGACGTAACAACGTAAATGAATGGCGTAATAACGCAGAACAAAGACGTAATAATGCAAAACAATGGCGTAACAAAGGCGTTATAACGCGAAAGAAGGGCGTAACAAGAGAGCAACCTGACGAAAACGTCATCAGGCGCAGAAGATGTGAAATCATTCTATTTCTTAAAATTATTATTATTACTTTTTTTTTATCAGGTCGGACCACACCGACGATATACATTTTGTGCATTACTACAGGATGAAGAGTTCATTGTGAAGTCCTACTTTAATTAAGATGTCTTTTAGTCAGCAAAATTAGTTAGTAGAGACCATTTTGCGCAGAAGGCAAACAACTTTACAAAGCATATATGTTTGTGGAGTTTTTACTTGTTTAGACTCGACTCCCCTTATCACCTCAAGATCACTTAAATATATTACTAGTTATGTGAATCCGCAAAAATAATTTTGAATCCAAAAACACTGTACACTCGTTTTGTATTTCATGAGCGAATAGTGATAGAAATTATTATTATACTATTTTTATATAGCACCTTATCTAATTATATAATTACTCTAAAGCGCTTAACATGTAAAACAAGGGCAATATAAAAACGAACATTATATAAATTGAAAGGTCACAAAAATAATAATCATCTAAAGTCGAAATGGGAGGTATTAGTAATTTTTTTTTTTTTTTTTTTTTTTTTTTTTTTTTTTTTGTATTATCATTTTTGTTAAAACAGAAAATAACTGCATACATTATAAATCAAAATCAAGTTTAAAAAGATGTGTTTTTAGCTTTTGAAATAAATTGAATCCAAATCAAACACAGTACAAATTGACAACAATAATGTTTATTAAATTTTATATACGCTTGATTTTTCTATCTAGATATTATACAAATCAAACGTTAAAATTAACAGTAACTTCAATTCCCAATTAATACTTATATTACAGTAATTTTTGGACGAAATCATTAAAAAAGGTATAGTTACATTTATCCCGCAGAAACGCATGTACATTTTAAACAGACAGCACCCTTGTGCGGCCTATAATAACGTGGAGTAATACGCCTTTCAGAACTATCGTAATAAAGCGATTCAAAAGGCGTAATATATTACGTATATCAAAAGGCGTTATTATGCCTTTGAAAAGCATTGTAATGCGAAATGAAAACATGTAATAACGCAAAAAGCGTGTAATAACTCAAAAATCAAATATCATTTGTTAATTGATCAAATGATCATATAATGCAAGAATGTTGGTGAGTTATTGTCAATATTTTGAGGCCTGCTGTTTTCACACAGCACTCTTACCAGAGCCCTTGAGTTCGTTGAGCAGTTGTTTTTCGACCTTTCAATTAATTTAAACTAACAGTTTCGTAATACGCGATAAGTTTGAATATGGGAAAAAAATGGCTGATAAAAATATCAGACTGATCCGTTATCATGTTTGAAAAGAATGGTGGTATTTCGATTCACGTGGTGGACATACATTTTAAACTAATGCCTAAATGAATAGAATAAGGTATCACACCTGCATTTGGACTTGCAATTGAGCCTGACTGTGCGGAGGTGGATTGTGGCTGTGTGGATGGTGGGGTGGTAGTGGTTGTAGTGGTTGTGGTGGTGGTGGTGGTTGGTGGTGGATTACAGTCGAACTGGACGTCCAAGTACTTGGAGGTCCCAGAACAGGGGTCTTCTCCCAGAGCGGTGGAAGAGGCCATCAGCTGACACGAGTTCTGGTTGTTGCATGTCCTAGCAATGTGGGCGGTGACCTTTCCGGAGGAGTAACAGTATGTATTGGGGTCCATTCCGCAAACAGTCGGGTTTGTTCTTCCAAAATTTATTGACCTGATCGTGATGACGTCATTATTTGAACAGGAAAGACTGCCGGACTGGTTCTCACAAATGAATTTGCTTTCTTCAAATTAAATGTATAAGAAAAATATAAATGTGAATGGAATATATATTACATATGAATGTTAATTCAAAAATGAATGCGAAATTGTTATTGGATATTAGTGCAGTGTACCTGTTTGAGAGAATTGATAAGTTGATAATAGATGGAAAATACTTACGTGTTTGCGAAGTTGCCTCTTGCAGAAAATGGGCTGTGAAAATAAGGATTTTTTTAAACTTTATTTCACGTGAATAAAAAAATTCGAACACTTATAGATAGATAGATAGATAGATAGATAGATATACACACACACACACATATATATATATATATATATATATATATATATATATATATATATATATTCCGCATAACAAACATGATATACTTACCGAGGAGTATTGAAACGCAGATTTTGAAGTACATATCAACTTTTTGCGAATTTCTTCGTATCACAGTCTTAATAAATAAGTATGCTGTAAAAATATTAGTATGAATAGCGACTTAGAGCTAAGCGCCTTTTCCCAGGTTACTTCATCCCAAGAATTCCACAAAATGAATTTTAAGTCCAATAACTTTTTTGTGACTGTCTGGTGAGTGTTCGAAGACTTTTGAAGGAGAACAGCACACCCAAAATCCATTAAAATAAGGATCATGTTTGTCTGTCCACGAAGTTTGTTTGTGTTTGTTTAGGTTCGCATTTCCATAACAGTGCATTCCCAACTAAGGCCTTTAGTCATGAAGCCTTGGACATGAGTCGCGGACTCTGGTCCTCAGAACAACAGTATGACGTAGGCACTCCGGAAATGTGCAATGTATAGCAATACAGAAAAAAACAAACTGCACACATGAATCTAAAATTAATTTTTGTTTTGATCTTGGCACAGCTATGACACGGTACTCTGTGGATGTCCTATCACGACTTCGACTTTTCTGCATGATAATTTCAATTCATGAAGAAAATATTTTATGCTTAGTAAGCTTAGAGAAATAAAAAAAAACAAACAAACAAACAAACAAAAAACAAACAAACAAAAAAAAAACCAAAAAAAAAAAAACAAACAAACAAGCAAACAAAAAAAAAACCTTTAAAAAACAACATTCAATGTACGAGTTCTTCACGAAATCATTTGCTCAATATCGATCTCATTTTGCTAGATTATTTTAAATATATTAAAGATTATTATTATGAGGTTTCACTAAAATAGAATGTGTGTTATGCGCGCCTTTCCCTTCTAATAGAGTAAAGTTTTGTTTATGAAGCTCAACATGTTGAAGATTGAAAGAACTTGAGTATTTTTCGTTCACCTCTGCGTGATGTGGCGTAGACCTTATCACATCATGAAGGGCTTGATCTTCTTGTTTATATTGAAAGCTATTATAAAATTTTAAACCACGAACAGATAAAATGGGTGATGGCTGATTTGACATTCTGAAGTACAGATTGTGACATGACCAAATTCTAAATCCCTTGTACTGCTGATTTAGAAACTTGCCAGGCCATTAACCATTTTATATATCTAAATTAATAATTATAAAAACAATTAAGAATCTTAATATATTGACCAAAAAATATCAGGCATTTTTCTGAATTCATTTCTGCATATCTTGGGAAATATACGGAATTTCGGGATCAACTTATGTATTATGTGTGATCATATTAGAATACACAGTATGGTTTACTGATTTTTCATCGGCAAACTTGGGTATCCTATATTTAGAGTTCTATATCTATTTGTAAATTCGAACCCAAGCAATATAATTCCTTGTGGTGAAGGGCTGCAAAAATTAGGCCTATGCTCAGCGCCTATAGCCTTTGAGCAGGGAGGGATCTCTATCGTGCCACACCTACTGTGACATGGCCGGGGCCTTGGTTTTTGCAGTCTCATCCAAATGACCGCCCCAACCTATTATTGACCGGAACCTTTGAAAAGCATTTGATATACCGATCGGATTTAGACATATACATGATTGATTGATTATTTATTGTTTAACGTCCCGCTCAAGAATTTTTCACTCATATGAAGACGTCATCGGACTGCAATTTAGGCCTATGCAAGGTACTGAGGACCTATTCTAGCCCGGATCCTAACAGGCATAGACAATTCCCGCGATACAACTAGTGGCATGTACACCGTCACGTATATTGTGACGTCATGTAGTGTGAAGTGCTCTAGCTGACACCAACATCTTGTCAATCGTTCTCGGGACAGTAAACTAGGCTGTGTTATTCTTACATTGTTGGATTGAATGTTTGTTCTTTTACGCCACACTCAACAATTTTTCAGTTATCTGTTGGCGTCCAGTTTTTGTAGGTGGAGGAGAGAACCCAGATACAATGTATCCGGGAAGAGACCACTGACCTTCCGAAAGTAAACTGGCAAACTTTTTCCCATATATCGGCGCGAGCGGGATTCAAACTCGCGCCGACTAGAGGTGAGAGGCCTTGTGATTACATTGTTGAATATAACCATTATATTGATATTGATAATTATAAATATTTGTAATATTTTCAGTTTGTTTTTAACACCGTTTTGTGTTTTTGATGATGGAGGAAAGAGATTTTGATTTTTTGCATGCATCTCTGCTGAAATCAGCAAGTAAAGGGTGGCGGGCTTTATTTTTTGACGTGTCCTTAAGATATGCAAAATTCAAAACAGATTACATATATTGCAGCGTAGAGAGAGCTGAATTGTGGAACCAAAATGCTCTGCGTGACATGACTGCCGAGACGCTCTACCCTAGGGACTGCCCTGTCCGTATATCTCCTGTCAGGGTCTTTTGGGATGGGAACTCCCCCTACAGGACGCCGTCAAAAGCCCTTTTTTTGTCACGAAGAGAGGCATATTGCACTTCGTGTCATGACAGTATTTGAGCTTGTCAAAAATTCCAAAAAATGTCACAGGCAACGTATGATGGAATGTGTTCCTATCCACTTAGCGCACAGTACGTATTAAAGTCCTCAGTCTCGGACGACGCTCTTGTACCACAGAATTATCTGAAATCGATTCAGAATGAGACACTTAAATCTATTAAGAGTATTGTTCTCTCATTCATATATTTGCAGCCGCAAATGTGTTAAATCACCCAATTTAAAGTATTACCCATCATTCCAAAATGCGGCTATGGACAGAAATGTTTCATCAAGAAATAAAGCCTCTTCCTAATACGTTAGATGACAAAATTCCAGGGTAGCCTATATATCTCATGTGATCACACACTGAAAATAGTGACAAAAATAACTGCGCACTCAATCATTTTGTTGTTTCCCAATTTCATCCACCGAATCTGAGATGTAAATGAACCTCCCAAGAAAAAAGCAAGAGAGAGTAAGGAGACGTCTGTGGATTGCCACCGTTAGTCTGCAAACGTGGAAGCAAATGTTGATTCTGATTAACAGACCTTCAAAGAGACAAGTGCATCAAAAGGCGAGGAAAACGAAAATATTGAAGATCCCATAGATAAGTTTGATCTTGGGAAAATCGCAAACGGTCAAACTTAGCTTGATGTCACCAGCTGAAAAAAATGAACTACATCAAGAATCAACCCTTCCCGGACGCCATTGGCAAATTACAAACTGGTCGTACAATGACTAAGAGTAATGCAGAAAAGATGAAACAGTTTCCATGGCAAAGTTTCAGCAAACTTCTAAATGGTGGTCTTTGCAAGTTTTGCGTCATGTTACCTCAGCTCAATATTCAACATCAACATATGTTCGTGATACAACCTTTCGCCGCTTACAAAATGGCGCTTGGAAAGAAGTCATCCCTTTTGAAACACCATAATTCTGAACGTCACAGGAATGCCAATGTTGAGTAGCAAACAATATTGACATCATCAGAAATACCATCAGCGTCCCTTCCATACAAGCTAAATAAGCAAAATAAAGAAATTTACGACTACAACATCCGGATCCTTGAATCAATTGTGGATGTAGTCATTCTCTGTGAGAAACAGAATATTCCCCTCCGAGGGCACAGAGACGACACCACAAGTGACGCCTGGAATAAAGGCAATTTTCTCGCAATACTACAACTCTTATTAAAACACGATAAATTACTCTCCTCTCATATACAATCGGCGAAGGGGAATGCTTCATACATAAGCCAAAATATTCATAACGAGGTTATGCAAGTATTACGGAATTACATCATCAGCAAAATTCTGGAAGGTTTACATGGGAGGGATTTTTAGTCCATTTTTACCGATGAAGTAACCGACAAATTCACAAACAAAGAAGTGCTTGTTTTGTGTCTTATGTTTCTGGATACCAGAGAGCACCCTGCCGCCATCAAGGAGGAATTAATTGACTTTGCAAATATAGGGAGAACCACTGGCGAAGCAGTTGCAAATAAGGTCTTAGAGATCCTCCAAAGAATTTGGATTCCGATCGAGACCATGCATGGACAAGCCTAAGACGGTGCTTCAGTTATGGCTTCAGAAAAACTAGGATGCCAGGGACGAATAACAAATTGGCTGTCTTTACACACTGCCGGAGCCACGTGTTAAATCTAAGCATTGCATCAGCATGCCAATTACCAGCGGTAAGGAATATGATAGATATTCTCAATTCAGTATTCATATTCTTTGATACATCCCATAAAAGACAAGGGTTTCTTGAATGCGTCCTGGAGAGTGAAGGTTCGGAGTCTTCCCGAAAGAAACTTGGGCTTTGCAAGACCAGGTGGGTAGAGCGCCATGGTTGCTTCGATGTCTTCTACAATCTGGCCGAGTGGTTAGAGCATCTGGCTCAAAATCACAAGGCCTCTCACCTCTGTCGGCGCGGGTTCGAATCTCGGCCGCGGCGTTATGTGAGCAAGTTTGCCAGTTTACTTGTGGAAGGTCGGTGGTCTCTTCCCAGGTACATTGTATCTTGGTTCTCTCCTCCACCAACAAAAACTGGACGCCACCAGATAACTGAAAAATTGTTAAGTGTGGCGGAAAGCAATAAATAATCAATCAATCAACAATCTGTACGCATACGTAGTGAAGTGTCTCCAGTATATGCGTTACTCAAGCCTTCACGAGAAGAGCGATAAAGACTGGTCTTGGGATAGACAAACTAAAGTGACAGCACAGGGGTTGTTGACATCGGTGGCTGCTTTCACTCTGGTCACCTTTGTGTTTGCCAGATATGTCCTCGATACTATCAAACCACTTACCGTGAAACTTAAGAAAAGAGACATCGGCGTTTCCACCGCAAACAAACTAATTATTGAACATGTGGAGAGAGTGAAGGAAATTCGTGGAGAGATTGATGCCGAATTCGAAGCTTGCTTTGGTGATGCAAAGAAAATTGCAGAGGAACTAGAGTTCACTGTGTTGGTTCCAAGGCCTTTGCAACATGCAACAACACAGAGCAAACATTCCTAGAGACAACCCAAAGGAATATAATAAGGTAGCCGTGGCCATTCCATTTCTAGACTATTTTCTCCATGAATTGGACTCTAGATTTCAAAAACAAGACCAAGTGGCATATTCGGTATGCTCTTTGTTGCCTGGAAATATTGTCTGTCTTTCCGACGATGGATTGTCTAGACTGGCCTCAGAGCTACAGTTTTGGGAGGACGACTTGCCTTGTCTGTCAGTAGGGGGCATGTAGATGATGTTGAAGGATTGGAAGAGGCACTGTGAAAACTTAGCAAGGAGACCTCCGACACTCTCTGCGATCTGCTAAGTCTCTTCAACTTTGTTAATGAGGATGTATACCCAAGTGTTAAAACGTTGCTTCACATTAGGTGTGTATGCCTATAAGAACCTGTGAAGCAGAAAATAATTTTCTGAACTTCAGCGAATAAAAAGCTATATGCGCAGAACAATGCACGAGGAGAGACTAACCGGGCTTGCACTGGTGCACTTGTATCCTCTTTGGAAATCGACCCAAAGGAAATAGTGCGAACATTCATAAAGCAAGGAAACCGAAGACTGTTTCAGTCTCTTCAGCTAAGTTTGACCATCCATCGTCCATTAGTGCATTTGACACATGGATTACAGGTCAACTCATTGGGTGTCTCAACTTCAGTCACTTGAATAGTTAAAATAAAAAAGGTTCTATTATATGGAGGCCTCCTCGTGGCTAGAACTTGTAACGTTTTAATAAACGGCTAACATCCATGCACTATGATTTTTTTTTGTCTTAAATGCCCCAGATATGCCTTTATTTTCGCTGAACACATTATATATCAATTTGGGGTGCAGATTTCGCATAGTCTACTATCGGTAAAAACATTGAAATTACGGAGGTTTCGCCCTGGAACCAGGTCCCAGATCCCCGGCCTTTTGAACCCCCTCCCCCTGATGAAAAAACTGGATCTGCGCCTGAAGCGCGCATCAATTCAATTAATGAGAGCCATAATTGAATTGATGCGCGCATTAAATTAATTATTGCTGATGAGAGCATTAATTCAATTAATGAAAGCAATAATTGAATTAAAGTACGCATTAATTCAGTTGAAAACACCAATGATTAATTTGATCCGCGCACTAATTCAATTGACTTGAGCAGTGATTGAATTGATGACATCTTTAAAAAATTATATATGATTGATTGATTAATTATTGTTTAACGGGACGAGAATCTTTCACTCATATGGAGACGTCACCATTGCCGGTGAAGGGCTGCAAATTTAAGCATTTGTTCGGTGCTTATGGCCTTTGAGCAGGGAGGGATCTTTTACGTGCTACACCTGCTGTGACACGGGACCTCAGTTTTTGGGGTCTCATCCGAAGGACCGCTACACTTAGTCGCCTCTTACGACAAGCAAGGGATACTGGGGATCTATTCTAACAACCCGGATCCCCACAGGTAGTTGGCGAAATACATGCCCGCGTGCTTGCATTCAAATTGACGCCATATTGACTAAAATTTTCAAATTTTAAGGATATGGTTTAATTTTTGATAGTTTTTTAAACATGTATAGGCCTATACGTGTTACCTATAGGGAGAGCTCCTCTCTCACGGTCTTTCAGGTCGTAAGAGGGCTTTGCCCTCTAATAATACATGTAGCACAGAAATAAAGGCTAGTTTATTCGGCGAGTCCGCGCTTCTATTCGTCACAATTTTTCTGAAGAAAATTTATCACTTATTTTTAATCGTAAGTATCGGGCTTGATATTTCACCAGAAGTCGCACGTGGTGGGGTCACAAAAGGGGTAGTTTAAAATAACATGCAGGCTCTTGGAGTATGGATCATGCCACGCCCCCTTCCCCCTCCCCTTTACCCTAATATTTTTCTGATCTAGGATCAAACAATTCAATATGATATTTTGTCTGTGTTACGTATTTCATGTAGTGAAAGGAATGATTGTAACTGAAAATAAAATCGCTGATAACGAGATTTTTACAAGTACGTAACAGAGAAAAACACAACCTTTCTGGATGATCTTTAATGTATATTTAAAAACATAAGTAAAAAAAATAATATGTCGACCTTCGATCAGTGGGAAAAAAATAAAGTGGGCGGGGCATGATCGTCACATCCTTCCGAATATCTTTAGGTATGCACGGTTTCGATTCAATAGGACATGTTAAAGGAAAGTGATGGAAAGTGGGGTAGGGGCTCTGGCTTCAGTAGACCCATGCGATATTTGATATAGATAAATAAATAAATAAGTAGATAGATAGATAACATAAACGGTACGAATTTTGTTGCACCAGATGCGGATTTCGACAAATAATGTCTCTTCAGTGAAGCTCAGGTCAAAAATGTCGGAAATCCGAGATAAAAATAAACTTGGAAATAGATCCTCAGTACCCTTTGCTTGTCGTAAGGGGCGACTAAATGGTGTCACAGTAGGTGTGGCACGATAAAGATCCCTCCCTGCTCAATGTCTGTAAGTGCTGAGCATAGGCCTAAATTTTGCAGCCCTTCACTGGCAATGGTGACGTCTCCATATGAGTGAAAGATTATCAAGCAATATACATTTAATCATGAGACGTTGCCATTGCCAGTGAAGGTCTGCAAAAATTTAGGTCTATGCTTGGCGCTTACAGCATTTGAGCAGGGAGTGATCTTTATCGTACCACGTATGCTGTGACAAGGAAATTTGGGTTTGTTTGTTTTACGTTCTATCGAGAAGTTTTCACTCAATCTAATTAAAGTTAGATCCTTTGATATACGATATACGTGAGCGGATCAAAGGATCTAATTTTAATTAGATTGGTTTCGGTCGAAAATTCTAACAGCCTATCCACTAGGCCACCGACGCCACTATATTAGAATTTAGACCTATGCTTAGCGTTCAGGGCCTAGCAGCGAGGGCTCTTTAGTGTGCCAACGCCCACCGCGACACAGGACCTGTTTTTAAGGTCATATACGAAAGACCCGTGATTCTTACTTCTAAATGCTGAGCGTTTGGGTAAGGAGCAATCGCTACCTTGTTAACGTCTTAGTTAAAACTCAAACTCACGACCTCCCGGTTACGAAGCGAACGTTCTACCACTGAACTACCGCAACCGGTGGGCTAGACATTCGCATAAGCAATTTCCGTAAATAAACAGGCGATAAAATTAACGAGTGAAGAAAATCAAGCTCATTTCAGTGTTTATCATCACAACAAAATTCTACAGTAGAGCACGATTGACGCGCAGATGCGCAGACTCGATGAATACAACTAGCCGAAATAAAGCATTTTTAAAAAATAATAATAACTGAAATCAATCAACTTTGTCGTAAAGTGTCATTCGGCATTGCTGGTGCTAATTCCATGAATCTCCTTGAAACAAAATCAAAAAGCGAACAGGGTTGTCAAATAAATATAGTTTCTACACTTAATGTTTCTCAATAATTTTACATTTTTCGCGCATCCATTTTCTTGCATCCTATCTTATTTCGGGGTATATTACCAGGTTTGTTTCAGAGTTAGCATATGTCGATAGTTCCTTTTTGTGGCAAGTAAAAATGTAAAGTCAGCTTTAGTGTATTACTGAAGATTATATAAATGGACATAATTAAGTTACTGTAACAAAGAAGGGGAGAAAAACCATGGGATCAACTGGAATTCGAATAACAAAAAAGCTATTCCTCTTAGTAATTTTCAACTCCAGAGTAATATTCTTGGGGGAAGTATTGAATTACAGACTCATAACTTGGAAAAAGGGAGAAGCGAGTTCTATTAATACTTCCTTGCAAAAAAACACCACTACTAATGAAGGATTAGAAAATCTTATTAATGCATTGTTCAAATAACACACCCTGCAAGAAGTATCATATCAGTACAAAGAATCTGACTAAAAGGAAAGTGCCAAAAATCGAAATATAAAATATAGACGGTTCGAATTTTGATGCACCAGATGCGCATTTTGAAAAATAATGTCTCTTCAGTGATGATCAAGTCCAAAATGTTGGAAATCCGAAATAAGAACAAACTTGGAAAAGCTGAATAAACCAAAAAATACCAAATAGTGGAGCCAAATCCGGCAAAGGATCAGAGCTATGCATGAGGGAAATAATCCTTAATTTTGAAATGAAGTATTGATATGATACTACTTGCAGGGTGTGTCGTTTAAACGGTGTAAAAATTATCAAAACGTGTCGACATCGTCATCAAAACGACTTCTAATGGGAATTTAGAGAGGATTTATACTTTAATTTATTTATTTATTTTTTATATTCCATAATCCGGAAGATAAGCCCCTGTGGTTACTACCTGTTTAAACGACATACATATATTTGCATGTACTTATTCAGATTTCATTTTTATAATTTAATTTTTGCCAGAAATAAATGTTTTGTAAAATAAATGTATATCAAGTAGGGTTAGTTGGTTGTATATTGTTTAACGTTTTACTCACCATTGCCTGGAAGGGCTACAAAATTTAGTCCTATGCTCCACCTATGCATTTAGGCCTATGTTCTAGTTGGTACCCCTACAGTCCCAAAATGAGAGCAGGAAATGATAGCCCAAAGGTTCCCCTACCTTACATTCATACTCCCTTTGTGGACGCTTCGATGATTGAATTGTTATGTACCTCCATTACGACCCTATGTAACGTAAATTTTGGAACTTTTCGGTGAACTTAATTGTCCCCAAGAACCATCGTGACCCACTATCTAGGGTTTTGTGGGTGGGTTCGTATACATTCTTATCTATCTATGATCGATTTTGTTTTATTTGATCAAGCTTTATTCAATAATTAGAGAGATCTGAAAGTGAGACCTACCTCGTACACCCCCAGGTGGTACAACTGCAGTCCCATTTAAGTCGAGGACAGGAAATGATAGTCCATGGGATTTCCTACCTTGCCTCCAGACTCCTTCTGTGGACTCTTAAATATTTAGTTGTTATCAACCTTAATTACAACCCTGTGTGATGTAAAATTAAGATCCTTCAGGTGGGCGCAATTGCCTCCAAAGGCCGTCGTGACCCCTCTTCAGTGGTCTATTGGCTTGTATATGTTGTTGTCTACCTCTTGATCAGTTTTATGTTATTCGATCACCGCATAATCAATAATTAGAGAGGTGTGAAGTGATTCCACCCTTGGGCACACCACATGGCCCCAAACTGAGACAGGAAATTGTAGTCCATGGGGTCCCCCACCTTACTCTTTTCGTGGATTCTGTTATTAGCATTCTTTATGATCACTTTATATTCAATCATTATAGAGGTCTGAAAAGTTATTCCGCCTTAGGGCACCCCCACCGCCCCAACCTAATTCAGGAATGATAGTACTACCGCATGTGATGTAACATTAGGATGTTTAAGGTGAGCTTGATTGCCTTCAAGTATCAAACTTGATAATTAAGAATTTATTCATTAATTGTTTGAAAAATTATCGAGTTTGATCGATTATTTGCTTAATTTTTAATATTCCGTCTGGATACTCTCAGTACTTTGATAAATTTTCCTGGTTAGTGGCTGATAGCTTCAACCTCGTTGTAAGAATCTATTAAAAGCTTACGTCTAGGTCCATATACTAAAGGCATTAAAACACAATCAAAAATGTTTACTCAGTCTTAAGTGACAATCTACATGTATATATATGAGCTTTTTGTAAAGACTAATCAGTAGTAATTTTTTTCGTTGATCCTTTGACTATGACTAATTTTCAGCGCTAAAACAACATTAATACTGTAAAATATGTAAATGTAAAATATGTTAAGGAAGAATTATTTAAACAATATTACCATACTGAATTACACGGGGGGGATTATGGGTTATACATGTACATCATTGGTCATAATGAACAGCCTTGAGTCAATTTCAATGCCAATCCAGCGTTGAAACTGTATGAATTTCAATGTATCAACTTTGAAACACCTTTGATGTAGTATTTCCAGACATGCTTCAGCATTAGATAGTCCAAAGTAAAATGTAGTTTGCATCTTTAACGTTGAAAGATCAACTTGATTTTCCACGACGAAAACCCGCCGTGAATTCAATGTTATTTCAACGTGAAATATTGTTGATCCAATGTCTATAAACGTTGATACTCCAGCGTTGGATCAAAAATGAATTATTGTTCAACGTTTTAAGTGAATTTTTTTTTAGCATACGGAATCCGGTAGGTCCCAAGGTATATAGAATTAATATTCATTTAAGTGGCGGCCACCACTTAATTTATGTGACGGTCACAACTTGATAATTCAATTGGTGGCTATCACTTATTATCTGGCGGCCGTCACCTAATGTACATATGAATTTATGAATGGCTGCTGTCAATTTTTCAAAAAAAGAAACAATTTACTTCGTACTGCTAAATTAAAAAGGGGAGGGGGGGTTCAATTCGTAAGTTAATTCAAGGTCACATCATTACTACCACCAACAGAATAGGTGGGGGCCAGTCCGCCAGTATATCTTATTTAGCGTGTGAAAATAACTTAATTTGCATGAAAATGAACGTTTCAAGTGGAGGGACGGGCTCCTTGGTTTAAGTGCCTGGTACGTTGCTTTATAAGTGCACATCAAGATTTTCTCGTGTGCGAATCGATCCGTCGACATTTGATATCATGAACATTCAAAAAACTTTGTAAATGAACAGCGCAGTAGAAAAACAATAATGCTCTTAACTATATGACATAAACATATTAATAATTATTAGAAGGGGAGGTTACAGAAGTTGCACCCCTTTCATTTTTGGCTAAATTAAGTGGCGGTCGCCAGTTAAAACAATATTAATTCTATACTCTGGCTCCTACCGGCTTCCGTATTAACACAGAGTTACGTGCATGTGAAGATCACATTCTCTGCTATTTATCAGATTTCTGTGATGTACTTTATTACTTGTCGTCTTTCGTTTGAAATTAGTACTCTGTTTTTGATCAGATAATATCATACAAAATATTATTTATTGAAGTGTGTGTGTGTGTGTGTGTGTGTGTGTGTGTGTTGGGGGGGAGGGGGGGGGGGGGTCAGGCGAAAATGCCATCGCAGATACAGACACAAAAATTGTAGTCGAGTAATCAAAAGAGTTTTTTTTTAAATTCAACTCTATTTTATATGCAAGCATTTTTTACGATGGGTAACACGCACAGATGGGGGGGGGGGGGGGGGGGGGGGGGGGGGGGGTAATTGTCTTAATGAAATAAAACGCCATATAAATGTAGAATGATAATGATAATAAATTGAAGCCATAATCTATATCTGAAACAAGAAAACAGTGATTTGTCAAATCAAATTTTTGAACAGTTTTGAATAAAGTTTGGTTGAACCATTTCGTAAGGAAGGATGCTACATCGTCATAGTTACGGATGAAATCACTCAGATAACGGCAAGTGTCAGGTTCATGTCTGATTTGCAAACAAAACGTTATTGATACAGTAAAATCCTCTTAATCTAATACCAGATAAAATGATAATATGGCTTATGATCTTTGTTCAAAGTACAAAACCATTTTATAATAAATCCAAGTAAACTACCTTATTACTGTAATACTTCAAGACGCAAAACTCAAGTAAATGTATATTATGAAAAAGACAACATACAAGTAGAGTAATAAAAATTGACAGGTCTAAAGTGTAAAGCACTGAGCTGTCTGTTGCGTATACCAAGTTAATCGTAGAGCTTCCATTAAAGTCAGTAAGTAACAAATCAATGAGACACGAAGCTGCTTGGACCATCTTTATCAATGAACACCTTATATCTATTGCGAGCCAAATTAACAATAACTCAAATAATTGAAAATATCATTAATTATTTGAAGATATCTTTAATTCAGTTATTGCACGCAATAATTCAATTGATATGTGCATCAAAATACATAATTCCATTGAATTGATGCGTACATCAATTCAATTGATAAGAGCAATAATTGAATTGATGCACGTATCAAATCGATTTTTGTTTTCACCCACCGATTTGATGACCGCATCGTTGTGGTGGTATTGCTTGCAAAAAATTAGAGCTCGGTATAAATGATTTGATGATCTCTTTAATTCAGTTGAAGATATCTTCAATTAATTTTCAATAATATTGTAAGGGAAAATTATGCGCACCTAAATTCTTTTTTTAAGAGCAACAATCCAATCAGAGAAACCATTAATTATGAATACGTTGAATTGACCTCATCTCCAATAGTTGCGCTCTCTCAAATAAAAAAAAAATACTGCATGCAATTATATCATATATAGCAAGAGAGCAATTATTCAGTTATTGCATGCAATTTATTGAATTGATGCGTGCATTAACTGAATTACTGTACTCTACAACTGAATTATATAACATCAACTGACTTGAAGAGAGTTCAGTTATTGTGCTCATCAATTCAGCAGAATAATTAATGCTATCAACAATATGTTTAATGCACACAATAATTCAGAGTTCAAGATATCATTAATTACTTGAAGAGAAACTTCTGCACCATCAAATGCATTCATGACATCTTCAGTTATTTGAAATTATGCTAATTTAGCATTCCATATAAATTACAATCATATGGCATTATTAATTTAGCTATTATGGCTTTGTAGTTTGTGGGGATGGGGGGTTAATCGGAATGTAAAGAGTTAACATTTTATTTTATATACAAAGTTAAAGAATGGAGACCAACACCTTGAGGTTAAAATATCGGATTGATACCACGTGGTATTCAATAGGGTCTGCATCGAAAGTAAACACTTAAAATTAATTTTAAGTGTTTTATTTTATATGTCAAATAAAAGGAAGTCTATCCATTTAGTATTCTGTTTACAGGTAAGCTACTTATGTTCAGCACATCCCAGTTTTAGTATGAAAACCTGTAAGATTACTAGTATCCTGTAGCAGGTGTGAGCTGTAACCCAGAAATATACAGCAATACTGACTAAGATGATACTACTCACGTGACCTTCGAGACTCCTGTATTGTGAGCATGCATTCCATACTTTTTGTCATTTGAAGTACACAGTTTAATTACAGTTTAAAATTTAAAGCGAAAAAAATACGGACTGAAAGCCCACCCATACCAAAAAGTTGCATGAAACTGTTCTCAGAAATGGCCGAAATTCTCAAATGATGTGCATGTCACTTTTTGTTAAGGCTTTCAGTTCTTAAAGGGCCTTGGACATGATTTGATTTGAAAACTTTCAAATTTTATTTTCCCATTTTTATTGTTTACAGTGCTAAACTAAGATACTGTTAATGGTCAGCAGAAAAAAAAAAGAATGTCAGTTGTTGAGTTACAAGAGTGATACAGAGCTCACAATTCTTTGTTATGTAAACAAGGCTTGCGTCATGTTTTTGCTTGCATAGGTTAAATATGCTAATAAAAGTTTCGTTTAAAGCAGATCTTTTTAATTTACAAGTTAATTCTAAACACATTAAACAGTCTCTAGTGTTTGTCACATTTCATTTTGTTTTAAATATATTTTGTACTAAGCACTCTACATATTAACAAAAACATTACACAGGTCTTGTTTACGTAACAAAGAATTGTGGGTGCAGACCAATTATTGATTGATTGATTGATTATTTATTGCTTTCCGCCACACTTAACAATTTTTCAGTTATCTGGTGGTGTCCAGTTTTTGTTGGTGGAGGAGAGAACCCAGATACAATGTACCTGGGAAGAGACCACCGACCTTCCACAAGTAAACTGGCAAACTTGCTCACATAACGCTGCAGCCGAGATTCGAACACACGCCTACAGAGGTGAGAGGCTTTGTGATTTTGAGCCCGATGCTCTAACCACTCGGCCACGGAGGCCCTGACCAATTATTGAAATATCTTAGTTAAGCATATTGTAATATCAGAAATAAAAAAATAAAATTTGAAAATTTTTCAGCTCAAATTGTGTCCATGCCCATTTAAAAGTTTGTAACATTAAATAGATTGTTGCTTGCCACAAAATATTGAATATTGGCAGTATTTTCACTTCAACATAGATAATATACACGTAACATGACAATGTATACTATAACAAATTTTAATGTGATAAAATTTGAAATAAACATAACATGTAAAGTCATAAAAAACCATACAGCAGTCGGAAACAAACATATATGATTATCACTCTGATGCATACATGTATCAAATGTAATGAAAAAATTCTTGAGCTTCATAAAATACAATAATATGCAACAAATAAATACTGTTTTCATATGTATATTCACTTTATGGACATATTAATGAAAAACCTTTATGTTAAGATGAAAGACATTCATATATTAAGATACAAAACTAAATTACATGTGGAAGAAAAAGGTAGTGCATATTCTTAAGTATACAAGTCACATTGAAAATATATCAATTAGAATCCTTGTCATATCAAACTTCTAGCAATGACATTACAAGTATAAAGACAAGAATATTTAAAGTGCAGATTGGTAAGTTATAAACATATTACATATATCAAAAGGCAATGAAAAACTAAATGAAATCAACCACTGTTCTGCACTAAGCATAAAGGCATCCAACACAGTTCCATGCATGGTTGATTTGCATGCTCACTTCGCCACTACTGCCCTTGCTTCCAATGCTTTCTGTCGTTTAAGTTCTTTCTGGATAAGATATATTTCTGCTTTACATGGCTTAACTTTGGGTTTTTGGTATGTCTCCTTATGGACAGTGTTGAAATCCATTGCACCTTGGCCTTCTATTGGTCGATTTTCTGGTACAAATGGTTTGGTAGGCTCCCATTTCTTGGGAATATAAGTAGATTTTGTAGTACTGGCACCATCAAACTTTATCTGAGGAGGAATATATGGTCGGTTTTCATGGAAATCTCCATATCTTTCTCGTTTGACTGGACCATAGTTCTTAAAGAATTCCCCAAAACTGGTTCTGCTATCGAATTTTACATCAGGAACCTTAATTGTTGAATGTGGTACAGTTGCTTTGTGTGTTAGATTGGCAGTGATATCAATTGGCTGAAAGTCCCTCTGAAATAAGGAGAAAAACATTAGCATTATCTTCATAAGTATATGCCATGCAGTAAAATTACTTCCACTGAATGTGGTTGATATATATAATCACAACATATATAAATAGATATATATATAAGGTTACACAGATACAATGTAATGCAGAAATTGGAAATGCAGAATATGATTTGAACCTTTCAGGGATCAAATCACAAAAATTTCCACTTGCAGAAAATACCTGTTCAGGGATTTTCCAGTGCCCTGTGTTGGGTCGACTTCTGACCCATTCCCAATTACAAAATCCTTACTTTTTTCCCAGATATTGACAATGTAATTTAATTGCTCGGGATCAGAATGCACTAAAACTTTACACCAAACTGTTCAAGATGTGGATGAGATTGACATACACATGTATTTAAAGGAATCCTGATACAAGGAAAACAATCATCATAGATAACAACTAGCCACAATTCCAAGCATTATCATACAACTTTCTTCAAGACAAAAAGGGAACAGGAACTTAAATGAGTTTGTTAAATGTTCAGAATAAAATAAATAACACTGCCATAGGTTTGTATGCATAACCATTTGAGAAAAAAATGTCAGCCAAAATGAAACTCGGTCACATTTCCATGAAAACAAAAGTACCTTTTAGTTTGTTTTACTGACACACATTAAAATAAAACCTTAGTATATATTTAAAAAGTCTAGACCAGGGACCAGACAGTGACTTATTAAAATTTTACCTTCCTGGTTTTGGTGACAATGATACCACAATACTGATATTCTCTCAGAAGATGAAATAAAAGATTGAATATTATTTCTCATTATAACTTCATTTTTTAAAGAAAATAACCATATACTATAAATTTCCTATTTCAATATATATCTTTTGTAAATTGGCCCAGGCCCCATTCCAAAACAGGTGTAGAAAATCCCTGCTGTTATACGATAATATGGCTTTTTTTAACAAATAACTGCTTACCTTATTTGATGTTTCAGTCTCGAATTTAACAGATGGTGGGCTGTATTCCTCTAAGTCATGCCTGATTGGTTTAGCCATTGGATTTTGCATTATATCATGACCCTTATAGATAGCACGTTGTTCTGTCTGAAAGTTTCTCCTGAAATGGTCATATAATATAAAACTTTCGTAATTCAATTTACTCACAAATGAAATTTTCTCATGTATATAAGCTATCATAAGGTGTTATGCACAATGGCAAAGATGATAAAGAACTTTATACAGTAAAAACAGACATCATAAATGTTTTGCACAAAACACAAGCTTTTCAGTTTTTTAACTTGATGAGAGAAAATGGTTTGTACTTGTTGTCAAATCGAAGGTCTATAGTTTCTGGGGCTGGCTCAGCTAGTTTAGCAGGTCTAGCACCTGCATATTCAGGGAAATCCCGTCTGTTTTGGGTTTCTGTCTCAAATTTGCCCAACTTTTTAGAGGCATGTAGCGTGGGTTTCTTGACTATACGTTCCGCCCGGTGGTCCCCATGGAACATCTTGTAGGTATCATTGTTTGTTGTTGTCATCATAAAGTCACCTAAAAAATTATTAGCATTTTCTTTAATGCATTCAAAATGTCACTTAATAATCTAGTATATAATTAAACAATGTAAGTATTTCTTTTTAAAATTAACAATGGATGCATGTTATAAGTACTATACCTTCCATTCTTAAATTGGCATCTGCTAACCGCACAGCTTCTGGTCTTTTGATAAATTCACCCTTAAACTGTTGCATTGTTTCACTTGGTGGTAGTTTGTTTTTCTCCGGAAACAAAATGGAACCTACAAAAGACATTTTACTCTTGCCTTAAATTTGCTAAAAAGAATTAAGCCAGTCATAACCTAATGTAATGTAGGAAAGGAGAAAATTTTGGGCTGGGCCAGAAATCCATTATTAATCAGGTACTCTAGCCACTGAGCAATCCAGGCCAATATCCATGGTCCATATAGCCCTAAATATTACACTTCTCCCTCCTTAAATTGTCTTTGCCCTTAAAGACACACAACCCAGATTCTTTCACCCCTGGCTTTGTAAATCTAAATTCTACTAGCCACACTCAACCAATCTTTTGACATATTTATGAAGTATTAGAGAGCAATTGGTACTCTAGAACTCCCAAATGCATTATCCAAATCAAAATACTCCCAAATACACATCTGTTCCACACTTCTGTGACATTGTAAGATTTTGCATGTTTAAATTTATACATGATAGGAACATTAATTTTGTTGGAATCTTTTCCAATACTTATTGTAAAAAATCATGTTAAATATAAAATATTTCAAAAGCCTAACTTATATATGAATAATTACTGATATGTTTCAAATATCCAACCTAATGGCAATAATTCTGTTTTCATTTAATTCTTTGTGAAGTCTATTATGTGACAGATTTCCTTTATTTTTCACAGACATTTTGTATATTTTGTAAAGAAACAATTTTATGAAATTGTTATGAATACTATAATATTGTTATAACCAGGTTTTTTTTTAATGAAATTTTGATGATGCTGTTTAAGGAAAATTTCAATTTTCTGAAGTTGAACTGTTATGTATGTCTCATATCTTAAAAAGTGCAATGACTTGCATATTTTATTTGATAATTTCTTAGTTTTAACCCTAACAAATTGAAATAAATACACTTCATAAACTTTCATCAGATAATAATGTGAGTATGGAATTACCTTAGAGTAATCATAAATGTACCTCTGATTCAAAACTTGCTTTTACTTAAGTTGGAACTGACTATTTTTGTCAAGTTTCATTCCAGTCCATTTAACCTATAGCTGAGAAAACCACAAACTGTATTCAAAAACACTCCCATATATCAAAATGACCAAGTCCGTTTCATAGTGCAAATCATGTAGCCCCAAAATTTATTTCATAAAAAAAGATATGTCCTGTGCAACTACACTCAGTATTGTAGGAGAAATTGTGTTTATAAACATTGAGGCAGACAGACAGGCCAAAACACAGTATGTCTCCCCTAAGAGAATGGGAGGAGACATCACAAGCCAAACATTCCCATGAGAAGAGATCTGCATAAATGGAAAGTGAAGTGCATTATAGCAGTCCTCAGGCACTTACTAGGATGATTCATATACCTGTAAAGCTAGGAAGCTCTTGAAACTGTATGGTAGGTTGTGTGACCCACTGCTTGAAATGCTCCTTGTTGGTTGTGTGTCCATCAAACTTGGCATCAGGAATTTGGACTGTACCTCGAGGCTCCATCCGTCTATATTCTTGTTGTGCTTGTTTAGGTATGAACTCTTGGTTGTAGGAGGTGGACTTTTCAATTGGGGCATTCACAGGTTCATAGTTCTCTTCCTGTGGTTCAATTCAAATTCTCATTTACAAAAAAATTTCCTGACATCAATGAAAACTTACTAGGCTTTGACATGAAGTAAAATCACTACACAGATTACAGACCAATGATAAATAATCATTTTAAATATTGATGGGTAGAGAGTGACTTGCACAGATTGATCATTAAAAATTTTTACATTATATATAGCTCAGATTATCTATCAAAGATGTATACCTTAGGAAGATTTAAAAGAAGAATTCAAAACAGAGAGAATAAAAACGATTAAAAAAGAGATACAAATTAATTCATTTTATGCCAACTTTCATCTACATATCAAGTGTTCAATTGTATAATATATGTTAAGGCTATGAAGAGATGTGATACTTCAAGTAAATGAATGAACACTTTGAATGACTAGGACTATGAAAGGTAATTCACTATTACCGGAATGATGGGCTTTGTCCTTGGCACAGCACCATGTGACTTAAATTCATCTCTCTGGTTTGTGGAAAAGATCATGGGTGCTGAGTGTCGATCTCTCACCCCTGGTGTGGGTGGTGGACGTTTACTGGAGCGAGGACGGGGGTTCTCCACCGCCTTAAATGTCTGGGCATAATCTGACTTCGGAAAAGGACACGTATTCCGAGGAATAGTGACATTCTGTCTCTTACGTTTATGTTTCCTGGTTAAAAATTAAAATCATATTGAAGAATCTCTAAAGTCATTCAATCACATCCTTTCCCAAATGAAATATCACTGTTGATACTTCTTAGATGTTTAAATACAATATCATTAAACATATTTTCTTCATAAAATGAATAATTACAATAGAATGCTAAATCAATCTTGACACTGTTCAAAGATAAATAGGATTATGTTGTAACAAGAAGGGAGAAAATGCAATGGACCAAACTGGGATTTGAACCCAGGCCCCCTGAATCTCCAGTCAGGTGCTCTACTAAATGAGCTAAATGGCCAACAGCAATCAAACCTGTCTGGCCCACTACATTCCTCCCTCCTTAAATGTCTCCACACTTGAAGACAAACAACCCAAATTCTTTCTGCCCTGGCAGGACTTTCACCTGCAAGTCCAGGGATGGTCAATGGCACCAAATTTTACAGAAAGGAATAAAATGCAATCAACCTGACCGAGATTCGAAACCGGGCCCCCTGAATCTCTAGTCAGTTGCTCTACCAACTGAGCTACCCATCCACTGGCAATCAATTATTATATTATTATACTATTTTTATATAGCGCCTTATCTAATTATATAATTACTCTAAAGCGCTTAACATGTAAAACAAGGGCAATATAAAAACGAACATTATATAAATTGAAAGGTCACAAAAATAATAATCATCTAAAGTCAAAATGGGAGGTATTAGTAATTTTTTAATTTTTTTTTTTCAAACCTGGCTGACCACTACAATATCATAACATTGATTCTATCTACATGTTTTCTTGAGAGGTATCAAATCAAAGGCTTTTACCACATGTACCTGAGAGATCTTTTTTAACTACAGTAAATGACCAGTGTTTTTGGCCACTTTACAGCTTAAACTTATGTATTTTAGTGGGATTGAAGATAGGCAGGACAGTGGAATGAAAATCATTTGTTAATGGATTTTCCCTATACTTGAAAATATTGTAGTATTGGGGACCCTCAATACAAATATGTCCAAATCATGTGAGGGTTCTTGTCATTGTAGGGATTTATGGGCATGGAAGAGTTGTTTGGCCTAAAAATCTGAGGAAATCAATTAACTTTCTATCATAGTAACTTTCTATCATAGTTTGTTAACTTTCTCTGAAATCTGCACACAAAACATAGGTACATAACTATCATGCTCAAAAATGTAAATAATTCTATCTTGAGAGCATGGATATGTTTATTCTAGATAAGATACATATTAAAGCTGTACCTATGTGCTATATTTGACACCATGAATCTTGTTATTTGTCTACTAGTTTCTACTTAAGTACCACAAACTTCAACAGACTCAATAATTCAATTATTTTCACCATGTTCACAGCAAGATATAGCTATAGATCAATAAAACCTACAAAAAAAAAAAAAAAAAATTCAACAGGCAATCAATAAAATTGTACAAGCATGTGCAAACAATTTAGTCATAAATCAGTGGGGGTATTTAGACATAAATTTGTTAAAATGTTTACACATCAGCCATAAATCATCAACCTGAGAAAAGAAGATGGAACATTGGTGTTAATGACAGGTACACTTAATGGATTCAAGGAAGTTAATTGTATTCACCATTAAGCACAACCGCTTAATTTTTAACATCTGATATTGTTTTTCATAATTCTTAATTGAACATTGTATTCTACCATTTTTTCCCCATTTTGGGTTTTTGGTCTTTGATCACTAACTTCATTTACCTTTTTTCCAATACCTAGACCTCTTTCATGTTTTCATCTAAAAATTGCATTTGCGCTAATAATTACATCCTGTCAAAAATACTACCACAGTTATGAAGTCAGACAAAATAGAGAGATAAACATCATAAAATTCAAATGATTTAACTTTCAATCATCATGCACTCATAGTCAACAGATCTGTTGGAAAAGGGAAGGAATTTTAGGGAAGGGTAACAAAACAGTGCGTGGATGATGGGGTTAGGCATGAATATTACTATTCTTGCATATTTGAGGGGGGGGGGGGGGGGGGGGGGAGTTGGTTGCTACTCTTATGGAACACTTACAGTAGCAAGCAAACTTAAAATTTGCTTTTGAGAAAAGATTAACAGGAAGCTGATAGAATATAGTTATCATACATGGTGTTCAGTGCATCTCACCTTAAAAAGTCACAATTAGGTCTAAAATGCAAATGTGTATCATTTACATTTATACACATATTATACCAATATGCTTATAAATATATGGTGCACATATTATATCAATATGCTTATAAATATATGGTGCATTCACTACATTATATATATATATATATATATATATATATATATATATACACAAACACACACACACAGCAAAACCCTAAACACAAAATTAGCAAACTGACTGAAGTACAGACACACATTATAAATACATATAATGTAGGTCTGTACTTTCGTCAGATTAATTGCATATATTGAAGGCAATGTATATCAGTGCAGCATATATATACTTTTTTTTTAGTTTACTAAATAGCCACTTACCCACAATCACAAAGATCGCTGACTGATACATTGTCAGGAAATTGTTCTGCTAAGAAGTCGACATCAACTGCAGCCATGCTAAGTATCAATTATCATTAAATGAAAAAAAAAAAATGATAATTCTGTAATCTACTTGGAAATTACTTGGTCGATATCGCTTCTTGCTTTATGAACAAGCCATCGCTTAATATTATATCCTAATTGAATCTATTTCGAATTCTAATTAATGGATATTATTTTCCAACATCAAACAACAGGTAAGAAAACGCAGGTAATTCCCTTAGCGACGTTGTAGCAACAGCTGTTACCTATTTCTCCCTTGTAATTATCTACTAGAGGGTGCTACGCAATCTAACTAATCGTCACTCGGCACACCTCGGCTGCTTGAATTTACCGGGATCGGCCGAAGTTAGCCGAGTGCACTACTCGAGAAATGGTCGAGTTGTAGCTGGTTCCCGAGGCCTTCCGATTGTGCAACAGTCGGAAGGCCTCGGGAACCAGACTAGGTCGAGTAGTTACAACTGCAATCGGAACATCACTAGCCTTTTCGGAGAAGGCTGAGTGATATTCCGATTGGTTACAACTGCACATCACTCGGCACAACTCGGCCGATTCGAAGGGTACTGTAATTGCAATCGGCAATCCTCGGATGATTCCGTTACGCTTCAGATACACCGCACAAAGTGCGAGTTACCAGCTGCGTGAGAAGTTTCAAGTTGCGTAATCGGCCGAGGTTGGCCGAATGTATCATCCCGACGTTTTGGCCTTAGAATGCAAGTCCTCGAAACTCGCGCATCATACGTCACCGCATATCGAATACGTATTCTTTTTAGAGACGTAGACAGGCATAGTCTACGTAGTGTAGTAGGCCGTGACGTCATAGCTATCCGACTAGCTAGCGAAATGTAATGGTAACAATAACCCGTGGTTTGCAATTATGCAGGTAATGACAAGATGCAACACAACTATGATTCGAACATCCATTCGTTTTTAAATAATAATACCAAACTACGCCATCTAATGGTCACAATTGTGATCGTGAGAAATGACCGAATATCACTCGGTCCTTTTCGTCTAGAGATTTTCTCCTCGGGTCTTTCCGGCAGGTTCGGGGACGTTTACTCGAGTTTCATAACCAAATGCATACTACCCATAGTCCTCTGCGCATCTCCGCACACTGGATATCCCGATTTGCAAATTTGCATTGAACAAACTGTTCATCTCAGGTTTTCCTATTATAAATATCTCAAAAACTCTTTGCAATTTTGAAAGAATTGTTTGGAATTCGGTATCATGAAAAAAAAAGTCAGAGGGAGGTGAACCTACTAGCAAGTTCCCTATAACAAATAAAAAATATTTTGTAGATATTTTCTCTGATAATAAACTAAATTGTTATGTTCAATAGATCTGTAGAGTATATGCATAATTTTTATTTTAACTATATTATTGACTAATGACTTAATTTTAACACTATGTTTTGTTTTTACTAAGGATATAAGAAGCGGAGATTTTTGATCACATGACTTTAAAATGGCGACTCTGGATATCAAATTGAAGAAAGCTAACAAAGTGTATAAAGAAGGTGTAAGTGAACTCGGAAACTTATATACTGATATATCTTGTTATGAATGTCTCTGATGGACTATTTCAAGTAATTAAACATGATGTGAAGTATACGGACACTATGGGGGAAACTTTTAGAGGAATGAATCTGTCCTCAGGTGTTCGTATGTTTACATTCTGTTTGTTTACATCCATGTAAAATCAAGGATTTTGAAAAAATGAAATGTTGATAGTACTACAGTTTGATTTTTGTAACTATAGATTTGTTTTGCAACCTTTTGACATAATGCTTTGAAATTTTTTTCTGCAACATAGCACTTCATGTCATCCTAAAGTTGACATTATACAAAGTTTTGAAGATACTTGATTAAATGATGAAAACTTTCAGTTACTGTCCAATATTTTCCTTATCAAGATGCTATTTTCATAAAATTGAAATAAAGCTTTAATCATTGAATTTCCTAATGGGAATTTTTGCACTACTATGGGAATAAGGTAACAGTTTTTATGTATGACTTAAAAAAAAACAGACTAGGAACATGATAAATCATTTTAAACTATGTAGCATTCTGAAAGTGTTTGTGAAATAAGGTAAAATATGTAGCTCTCTGTATTGTTTACCCATTCTGGTTGACCCTAAAAATACTGCCCACTCTATACTATTTAATCAAGAAAACTGTCCAAATTGTTCCTTGATATTTATTGAAAAGTTTTTAGAAATATGGTTATTTTAAAATGCTTATTACTGCATTGATACCATTTAAACTTTCATTTATTATGAAATGCACTGCAGGTTCAAATCAGGTGAATATGGCATGATAAAAAAGAATAATGAATTTTCCAGTATTATCAATTGTTATCATTAAGCCAGCCTTTGAAATGGTTTTCTTTATATTACTGCAGTATATTTTGGGTAATACATGTAACTTGTTTTGATTTACTATCATATTATTGATGTTCATGAAAATGATAGAAAGAAAGGGTGTCACTATTGCTTTTATCATTGTCACAAACCACTGCTGAAATGTACGCTCCTCTCCCTTGTTACCATGGCTCTCTGTGTGAAAATTTTCTCATTAATATGCATGATGCAGTTCGGCCAATCACCGAGCTTCCAAGCACAGGTTAGTGGAGATTTAAACTGTTTATGGAATGCAAGCAAATTAGTCTTGACCAGTCAGAACTCTTGTTCTTCCACTTCTTTGGTAAACTAACCTAAACAGAACCTGTGTGTATACAGATAAGGCAATTTCGACATTGAACAGTCGACAATGAACAGACATGTTGAGGTATTACATGGAAGCCATTGGGAGATGAAAGATAATACTATATTATTTTGGAAGTTACAGAGCACCATGCAGAGTATTAAACATCAATCATGAAATAAAACATTAAGAAGATTTAGAAATCTGCATTAAAAAGCAGTCATTGAAAAAACTTGTACTGTCTAAGAAGCTTAAAAGTCAGAGAAAGCAATCTTTGAAAAGTGGGTTTTTAACAGTTTTTTGAAAACAGTTATGTTTTGGGCAGCTTTAACATGTTTCAGAAGGCCATTCCACAAACTGGCTGCAGCCCTATTGAACATGTGTTCTTCAAACGACCGTACAAATTTTTGGCACAATGAGTCTAAGTGATTTTTCAGATCTTAGTGTATACATGTCAACGAGTTCCTGTAGATATTCAACAATCAGGACACAGAAGGTAAACACTGAGATTTTATATTGTGGACCATACTGCACTAAAAGCCAATGCAGCTGTGCACAGATTGGGGAAATATGATCCCGTATCATTGTCCTCGACACAAGTCTGGCTGTCCCATTCTGTACCTTCTGTAAGTGGTCCAAGGTGATCTTGTCAATTCCTAACAAAGAGAGTTTGCATAGTTAAGTTTTGATGTAACAAATACTTTCATAATGGCATCCTTTACAATTACATGTATTACTTGTTCTTTAAGACTTTAATTACTTGTACATTTATGTTCCTCTCACAGCTTTAATCATTTCTCACACCACATGTCATTGTCATCATTTCAACATAACTGATCATTATAAATGCAAAATCTCTTTCTTTAAAATTACAATTCAATTTGATATTAAGGGTTTTCACTTTGATAAGCATAAACTGTACAAGCTGGTTTGTTGAGCATCATCTTACTAAGTACAGTTACCAACTCTATAATGATAAATAATAAATGTACCTTAATTACTTAACAAATTAGTGTTATCCCTTCATCTGCATTTTACCTGCTAAACTCAGCTTATGTTAATAAAATCAAGATGGGCCAGAAAGTCAGGAGCTAAGGACTATTTAGCCACAATTATCAATTAATCTCTGAATACATGGAAACTCTGCCTTATGGACTTGCATTTTTTTACCTGGTAGATTTGATCAACATAGCAGTGAATTGAAACCATACAAGGACTTTTACCAAACTGTCATACTCATTAGAGTGGCAAATTATCTAAATTGACTTTGAGATAATGTGGTTATGGCTCATAATTCCTCTTTGAGATATTCGAGATTACCATGTTCAAGATATTGGGGTTTATACTGATATCATGCAGTGTTCTTTTTAGAGATGATCTACATCATGAATATAAAGAAGTTGTCATCCTTCATTAAAGTTAATTCAACTTTTTGTTTTTGTGAACATAAAATTGTCTCAATTCTGTTTGTATAAAATTTTCATTTTATGAATCACTTGGCCAGAAAATTTGAAATGTGCATGAAAGCCTCCTAACATAGTGTAGATTTGCATTTGTTCAGATCATTGCCCCAGGTGATAGGGTAGGGGCAGCATCTTTAGGTAGTGACCCCTGGGGGTAGGGTGGAGCCACAATAGGGGATGAAAGTTTTATATGAGAATATATAGGATGCATCTTTTAAAAAAATCTTTTCAGGAACAGCAAACCATTATTAGTCATATTAATATGAAAGCATCCTCATGTAGTGCATATTTAAGTTTGTGCAATTCAGGGGGGTAAGATTGAACCACAATATGGGAATATACAGGAGATTAATTAAAACAAATTCTTTACAAGGTTAGAAGGGACACACTAAATCATATCAAAATGCAAATGTCCCTAAATTGTGTTGATTTTAAGTTTTTACCCTATCCAAAAAAGTTGGGGGGGGGGTATGTTTTTGTCCTGTCTGTTTAAAACTTGAACCCTGCTCACAACTTTTAAATGATGATACATCTTTCAAATATTTTGTGACAAGACCAGTCTTTGGGATGAGACCACAAAAACTGAGGCCCCATGTCACAGTAGGTGTGGCATGATAAAGATTCCCCTCTGCTCAAAGGCTGTAAGCACCAAGCATAGGCCTAAATTCTGCAGCCCTTCACCAGTAATGAGTGAAAGATTCTCAAGCAGGACGTTAAGCAATATACAACCAACTAACCTTTCTTTTGACCTTGTAACCTTGACCTTGGATTTTGACCCACTTTAAAGAAAAGTTAACTTGGGTAATATCTCCTGAACTGTTTAAAGCAGGGCTTTCATATTTTGTATATATATTTCTTATGACAAGACCTTACATATCATGTCATGATTTTTAACCTTGTTTCATGGTTATGTTGTAATCCTCTAGGGTTAGAATGGGGCCTCAATATGGGGTAAAAAAAACTTTTTATGGGAATAAAGATTGCAAAAAATCTCTTGAAAATCACAACAGCTGAACAAAAGCAGGGCCAAGGTGATACAGGTGAGCAAGGTGGCTCATGGGTCTCTTAATTAATGTGTAAAATTATTCTTCTAAAATAGAAAGATGAGGGAATTTGATTTAAAGAAAATATTTTATTATTGTTATTATTGATTTAGATATTCCTTTACTAGGAGCTTGTGAGGGGTGTAATATGTGTAGATGCTGGGAGAAGTGAAATCGCACACCAAGGGATGACCATGACAATGGAGGGGTCAGTAAATCTGCAGCTTAGTGCAAAGAGCGTTGGTCTCTTTGAGGCATTTTACAGTTCACTGAAGGTAAGAATGAGGATTTTATAGTTTACAGTTCACTGAAGGTAAGAACCGGGACTTTTTAGTTTTCAGAAGGTAAAAATTTACATTTTATACTTCACTGAAGGTAAGAATGAAGCATTTACAGGCATTTACAGTTCACTGTCATTGAAGGTAAACATTACTCACTGAAGGCAAGAATCAGGCCCTTGCATTTAACATCAATTTCCACAAGGAGATTTGTTTCATTCAGAGGAACATCGTATACATGTATTCACTTTGGGCCACACTTGGACACCATCTTAAGTTGACAAGTATTATGTATTTACTATACTATATGTAGAATCTGTTGTTTTTTATGCCCATGTAAGGTGGGACGTATTATATTATGGCATTCATGTCCATCTGGCCCATTAGCATTTCATGTCCAGCTCATAACTTAAATACTATAAGACCTAGAATCATAAAATTTTGTCAGCTGATACATGTTAGGCAGAAAGTGGGTCACATTTTAATTTAGTTAGGACATTGTGACTTTTTATTAGGATGATATGGCCAAATATAGCAAAACCCTCTCAGACTCATAACTGGACAATTATTTGGCTTAAAATCCTCAAACTTGGTCAGTTAGTCTATCTTAGGTAGAAGGTGTGTCATGCCCTACATTAAAGTCACTGTGACCTTTAAATGAAGATGATATGGCCATATATGTTGCATTCCTTATTGGGCTCATGTAGATTTGAGCCATAGAATCAACAGAGTTTGTCAATTGGTGCATCTGTAAAGAAATGCAAATTGCAGCTTAAAATCACATCATTAAAACTTTTAAGAAATAGCAGTTTATGTTAAGGGAGGTAATCTCTATATATGTAAGAGAGGAATGCAGTAACCATATTAAAAATTGATTACATCAAGAAATATACCTTTTTTTTTTCTTAAAATTTAGCTATATAACAATTAATATAAATATTTATTTTGTTTATAACAATAATGATATAAATATACATGTATATGCAATATTGTACTATGGGGCATATCTTTCTACAACCCAAAATTGTGAAGTAAATGAAATATCAATAATGTAATAAAATAAAATGAAATAAACTAAAACCAAGTACATTTATACAAGTGTGGTGCATTTAAAACTGAAACATCAAATGGAACCAGACATGCTCACATCTTTCAAAATGATAATGAATCATCTGATAGAATTTATGTTCATATCAATAAGAATATTGAAAATTCTTTTCTGAATTTTAAAGCTTAAGCACAGAATTTTGAGGATAGAGAAATTATATACTTATGCCCAGCAAGTCAGTTGACAGCATAAATTAAGAAGGAAGGGATGATGCCAAGGATAAATTATGTTCATATCATGACCAAGCATATACTTATAGCTGTGTACTTTGTGGTTTCAGATGATTTTTGGGTCCTGAAAGTCTGTCTCCTAATTCAATATTGCAGATTTGGAAAGTTGTATTGCTGAATCTGTTAATATTTTGAATATTTATACAAATTAAGTACACAGGCTCCTGACATTTGAAATATCTGTATATTAATTTAAAAAATTGTCTTCCTGTAAACAAGCTATTTACTAAACTAAATAGTTTGTTTACAGGAAGACAATTTTTTAATTATAAATATTTAAAATGTCTAGCGCCTGTGATTAAGTACTAAAATTTCCCCTTTTTTAATATAGCCACTGCAGTTGATCAACTATTCTTTGGAAATTGCAAAGCCAGGAAAACTTCCCAGTGGCAGAACTGAAATTCCATTTGAAGTTCCATTAAAACCAAAGGGAAATAAGGAACTGTACGAAACTTACCATGGGGTCTTTGTAAATATACAGGTACATATGTAGAGCTATCATAGTAAAGCATAACAAGTTCACTGACAGAAGAGTCAACTGCAGATCTACATGTATATCTACATGTGCTTCATATTGTGTACTTATGTAATACAGTCAAACTTGTATTAAGAGACCTTTCAAGGGACATAAGAAAAAAGGTCACATATGACAGGTGGTCACTTAATTCAGGTGCCCATTTTTCAGAGGATAAACGAAACTGATATGTTTTAAACATGTAGTATATTTATTTTGACATCATCAGTTAATGGCATTTATTACAGATTGATATGAAAACTACATGTATTTTCTATTGAAAACAAATAATTTTTATGTATTAATTGCCACATTCTTCAAAATGAATTCATCTCTGAATCATCTGGGAAGGGGGGATTTTGGTGGGGGATTCTGAATTTCAAAATTTAAACTAAATCAGTTCCTTTTCGTACCGAGAAACAAAAACGAAAGTACATAACGATGAGTGAGTACATAATTTGATTTAATTGAAGCAACACCTTTTGTTGTCTGCCCTTTACCTACTAAGAAACGATAACGAAAGTTCAACTTCACATTTCTGCTCAGGAAAACGCCGTTTTTAATATTTCTCGGGGAAATACAAGGTCGCTAAATGGAGGTAAAATAACATGAAAACATGCATTTTGGGACCAAAAATTATGGTCGTTAGTCGCGTTAGACAGGAGGTCGTTTAATTCAGTTGTAGATGATAGAAAATTGTCTTGGGGGGAAATTTGACGGTCACATATGACGGGAAGTCGCTTAATACGGTGGGTCGCTAAGACAAGTTTGACTGTAATTAATATTGTGTGAGTGGCAGTATATTGGAATTGTATGTATGTATGGTAGATACTAGAAATACACCCCTGCTTGTATCTGAATTCAACATTGCAATGTTTATTTCAGTATTCACTGAAAGCTGAAATGAAGAGACCACTCCTTGCAAAGGATCTGCAGAAGTCATGTGAATTTATTGTAGAATATTCTAATAAGGTAGTTATGAGAAGCATTCTTTTCATGTTATTGTCAGAGAAGCATTTCTTTGGTTACAGGAAATATAACTAATTGAAGGACAATATTCATACAAACAATTTGATAGATCCAAATCTGCTTCTTCATATGCAGTGTCATTTCCAACTGAAGGAAGTAAAAAGATGTGAATTTAACAGCTGCAACACTTTTCCTGTCAGACAATTTTTCAGAAAGAGAGACATTTTTATTCCTTTACTACAGATAGTAGAGAGAGATATAGTAACTTGCCCATTCATTCTCATGTTTGGTCATGTTTGGCTGTGTACAAGTTAAGCAATATATTTTACCCATTACATTAAATTTGCATGAATGATACTTTCTATAAGACCTTGGTTTCTATTAAATTTCAAGGTTACAGATGAAGGGTCAAGGTAATTGGGTGAAAATTTTCAGGAGTGGAAGTAGCTTACATAAAAGTATGGACTCCTTTTGATTTTCAAGGAGAATTGTAAAATGTTAAGATCACTGAAGAGATAGTCTTAATTTCCTTGTAAAAACCAATTCTTGTTATGTAAACCTACACCTAAATTGTGCCAGTTTGAAAGGTCAAGGTCACTACAGTGGAAATTCCAATTCCTTGTGTTTTGATTTCAGTAGCACAAACAGGAACACTATCTTACAATATGTCAAGGTGCAGATGGATTCCTGTCATTGCAGTGGCCTTCAATATTTCTCATTCTTCCTCATTGTTTCCAATTTGTACTGGGCTATCATATGAGTTTATCACATACATTAGTGCTGCATTGTACATATAATATACTGAATAAGCATGTTTTCTAAGACAGTGCTTGAAATTGTAAGCAATGTTTATTTTGTCATACAGTTAAGCATATAGAAACACATATACATGTTTATTCCTTTTAAATCAATGGTAAGTTGATGACTGATGTATTCGAAACTGTCATAAAATGTATGTGTATAATAGAGATTTCATAATGTCAAAAATTCTTTTGTTGATATACATATATATGTAAAGGTTTTAGCTAAACCAGACATGTATATATAAGAAAGGATTTTTGTTTTGAAAGTTCATGCATACATTTTAAATGTGAGGTTTTTATGTCAATGACTTAATTCATTTACAACGTTGAAAACAAAATTTACTGTGAATCATGTTTTATTTGCGAGAACTTTATTTACACGTAATTAGACAAGATCCTCTTAACATAAAATGTTTTTGTAGATAATAAGTTACTTGTGTACAGATATACATTTATGATAAAAACTATCATTTTCTAGTAAGGTATATAAAGTTTCAGTATAGTAGTATTAAACATGACAAGATGCATAACTAAATCTAACCATTTAGAATGTAAATATAATGCTCAGTTCAAATTAAACCTAAGTTTGTGAAATTTTACACCTTTCCTTTCATAATTGGAATTATAAAGCAAACCATCTATAAATAAATCAAGGCAACCAGCCCCAGCTTCAGGAATACTCTTCTTTTATTGTGCCTTTTGCTTTAAATTCGTGAAACAGTGTGACCTATATTAGTTAATTATCTTAGTATTATAGGAGATGGATTTTTATGTTCTCGAATACCTGACTTTTTAGGTGAAAATAAAGGTAGAAACTGTTGACATGTTGACTCCATAGTGTCTCTCTGAATAGGTATGAAATCCATGTTATTCAAACTCATGGATTTCATACCTATTCAGAGAGACACTAAGCAATAATTACTTATTAGTTTTTACAGTTACTAGTGTTACAAGAAACAAAAAGTACCTCATATTACCTTTTCATAGTAACATTTCAACAGTTCATGAAAAAAATATTTCACAAATGTCTATATCTTGCGAAAATAAAGTCTCGCATATAATAAGTGATTTACAGTTCATAGTTTTAAGGTATACTTATGATTTTTATTTTTGCATTTATACAGGATGATAAGGAGAAAGCATTGTCAAAGCCTGTACAGTTTATGATAACACCAGAGACTCTGACAAATGTTAAAGAAGTAAGCTTATATTGAAAAAAGGGTAATTTTTTGAAATACACAGTATATTATACATTTGTCTTTATAGGCAAACCTAATCTTTAAATTGTTATATAATCGAATAATTCTGCGCTTTCTGACTGGCTGAGATCCAAAAACCTAGAAAAATTAGAACACTGTGTTCACCTGCATGGCCTTTGAAGTGAATATTACAGATTTCTCTAACACTGGGCCTAAAATTTATTGGGATTTTCAAAATTGATGTTATTGATTATTTTTTGATCACTTATTGAACAGTTGCAACTCTACTCACTTTAAACTATCTTGCATAATAATTGCAAAGGGTGACTTGCAAAGGGTGACTTTCATCAGAAGTGAAGTAATAATTGTTGAATTATACTTACATTGAACCCAATTCAAAGATGACCAATCAAATATCATTTAGTAATTTCTACATGATCTTGTAGATTTAGCTATATAATAACTATAAAAACTTTGATCTCTTATCACTTTAGACTACTAGTTAGTCTTGCATTTTAACTGAATATAAATATGGTCAACCAGGTATTGTTTTGTAGGCTATAATAGCCAGTTTCAGTGTTTTGAATTAATCATTATAGTAAAACAATTGCAGTCTTCTCCAGATACACGTATATTGAAATTCAGGGGACCAACCTGACTTGTTCATTATATCCAAAGGTCAATATAACCAGTATTGATTCATATTAATTGTGTTGCTAGAGATTTATTTTTACTTCAATATAACAGGTAGTTCAGTATAAGTGGAGATGACTGTAACAACATTTTCTCAGTCAGTACAATGCTTTAGCTACCTTTGAAGTACAATATTCACCTCACCCTCTGTGAATAGTGTACTTCTCGGCTACCTAAAACATTGCATTGACCTTACACGTATCAAAAATTGTGTATTATTTACCATCCATTTGAAATACGACTTTGCATTGTTTTCCTTTATATAACACTCTTCAACAGGGTCATGTGTATATTTTTTATAGATATATTCTCCATTCAAGAGATCACAGTGATATACTGCATTGCCATATTGTAGTAATTAAGACATTTATAGATACTATTCAGTAATGCATTAGTAATTAAAGAAAGGATTAACACTCAAATATTTCGCTATTCTTTGGACATAAAATGGCTCTAAAATCAACTAACATTTTATTAATACTCTCCAATATTATAGAAAGTGTTGAAAGTAGCATTACTGAATATATTGTATAGGTGTATTTTAAAGTGTGAGCATTGCTTTTGTTGATTGAATATTACACAAACTGTTTACATTATTTTGATTTGATGCTGTGTTTTGCATCATTATGATATAACATTAAACCAAAGCTTTGTGGCTCATCCATACATATTTAACTGCTTCAAATTTTAGAGAAATATAAATTTACAAAACACTTGCATTAGACTGTTTAATGATAATCAAAAGCTATCTATTTTACACTTCAGAAACAGAATGTCCCAAAGTTCAAGGTCAAAGGGAAGTTAGAAACAGCTGTGTTGTGCATCACAAAGCCACTCAAAGGAGAGGTAGGTCACCATAGCCTCACCCAATATACAAAACTAACATATCTAAGGTCTATGTTTAGTTGCATCTGAAGATGAAAAATCAATTTTTAAGACCATATAAATGGTTCATAAGGAAGCAGATAATAATAATAAAGTAAAGACAAAGAAATAAAACTCTGATATATAACATACGTTTTTAGAAATGAGTGGGCTCTAGATTTCAGATTTTACACTTTAATATTTCAGATATTTTACATGAATAAATGAAGTCATTAATATGTTACATACAAATTATTTAAAACAAATGAAACATAACAAACTATATCATAACTTTCAATCAATTTTACTGGGCTCCCTGAAAATAGTCAATATGTAAAGACAGCATGGCAGACGATAAACAGTAGAAACAAAATCTGAATGTGAAGTGCTTAAAGTTTGAATGGCAAAGTGGTAATTTCATATACCTTATCTTCATAATGAATGGCCTGTATCAATGCTCTCTGAAACATTTATACTAACTTACACTGACAATAATACCCATTCCTTATCTACCTTATGACAACAGTAAAAATAGCTGGGGGAAAATCTTTGCTCTATCTGTCAAATCGAACAACCTGAGAATTTTTTCTCAGAAAATGGCCAAAAATAAGCCTTTTGCTTTATACTCCTTATCGATCTTATTTCTGAAAATTAGTTTATCATTTGACAAATTGTAGTCTCATTGTTCTTGAAAAGACTGTATTATTATATTTATCATATGTAAATCTTGTAAATCCTATTGTGGACATTTGTGGCCAGCTATAGTGCTGGGTTTATAGTATGGTAGTGGTACATGTAAGGAAACTTGTATGCAAGTTTTGGCATTTCTGGTTCTGTGACTCTTGAAAATAGAATTTTTAAAATATCTGTAATTTTAACTATTTCTAATTATATCCTTTTGTAAGAGGGTATGGTTCTTCATTTGAACAAGCTGGAATCCTTCGATTTATTCAATAAAAGTCATTTTAAGACCAGGTTTGTTGGAAATTACCAATTAGATTTTATAATCCCAGAAGCACCCTACTACACCAGTAGAACACAGAATGGTCAAGAATGGAATTCTCTTGATCAAGAAACAAACACTGAACAATTTGAACAAAATGATTCTTGATGAATGTTTCTTGTGGAGATAGAATTATTGTAGATGAAAAAAATATCACTTTTGACTGCCGATTCAGCCTCATTTGGACTCTTCTGGCACTTATTTTGATTAGTTGAATTTCACGATGTAAGTAAATTATAAATAAGTTTTCCAAAATGATTTTTTTGATAATTAGTTCACAAAAAAAGAAAGGAAAATTTTGATAATGAATTTGAATTGAAAAGTCATAATTTTGTGGATATCATTTTAGGGTTGGTCCACGGATATGAAATTAATTCTGCTGAGCTGTAGGTGGCTTACATAAAATTAGTTCACATACTTTAAGTCTGCTGGTATGAAATTACATGGAGTTTAAGTAATGCATGTAAAAATGTATGTTTACAGTGTCTATCTCCTTTCTAGTATCTGTCTTCTTTCTAGTTTCTTATCTCCTTTATAGTTTCTTATCTCCTTTCTAGTTTCTTATCTCCTTTCTAGTATCTTATCTCCTTTATAGTATCTTATCTCCTTTCTAGTATCTTATCTCCATTCTAGTATCTTATCTCCTTTATAGTATCTTATCTCCTTTATAGTATCTTATCTCCTTTCTAGTTTCTTATCTCCTTTATAGTTTCTTATCTCCATTCTAGTATCTTATCTCCTGTCTAGTATCTAGCTTCTTTCTAGTATCTTATCTCCTTTCTATCCCATGGGGATCCTGGTTAGAATAGATTCTCAGTACCCCTTGCTTGTTGTAAGAGGCGACTAAATGGGAGGGGGGGGGGGGGGGGGGGGGAACCAAGACCCCATATTACAGACATGTGTGACACATTAAAGATCCTTCCCTGCTCAAAGGCCATAAGTGCCAAGCATAGGCCTAAATTTTGCAGCCCGTCACCTGCAAACGAGTGAAAAATTCAAGAGCAAGACGTTAAACAATAGACAGTGAATCAATCTTATCACCTTTCTAGTATCTATCTCTTTTTTAGTCTAGTATCTATCTTCTTTCTAGTGTCTAGCTCCTTTTCTGTGGATAGTCTTTCAATATCATGTTGATTTGTAATGATGCAGACTCCAAAGACGTCACCAGCTTCAGGTGCATTGCCACAAATTTTGACCTATGCATGGTGTTCAGAGCCATAGCTTGAGGGTTCCTTATCATTTCAACACCTACCTTGACACAGGACCTCAAAAGACCCATGACTCTCACTTCCATTGCCAAGTGTTTGGCAAAGAGACAATTACTATTTTAAACATTTTGGGGTTAATGCAGTGCTGGGATCAAATCCAGGCCTCATGATTGATAAGCAAACACCCTAATGACTAAGCTACCATGACTTGTGTGGTGTAGTAGGATGCTTCAAGGTCTCACTGACACAAGACATCTCTATAAGAAAAGGATCAGTTGAGTCTGTGGTTCAGGTGAGCTGAAATGATGATATAGTCAACTCTTTCAATGCTTTTGCTGTCTCTGAAAATGTTTGCAAGACATTTGCAAAAATTAATATAGATACAGTCAAACCTTGTTATTTTAAACTTGATGGGATGGGACTGAGAAAAAACTTCGAATTATCCTAGGATTCGAGATGTTGAGGTTAAAATACTTAAAGAACAAGTGATTTGGGACTTCTGAATCACTTCGATTTATCCATGGAATTCGAGATATTGGTGTTCGAGATACCAAAGTTCAGCTGTATATTTTACTTTAATTTATAGCTGATAGTTGAACAATGTGACACACAGATCAAGTCTATAGAAATTCAGCTTGTACGGGTGGAAACTTGTGGATGTGCTGAAGGATATGCCAAAGATGGTAAGCGTTTATAAAGATAGTTAGTGTTTATAAAGATGGTTAGTGTTTATAAAGTATTTATATATGTTAATAAGATCAACACTTGCAATGCAAAATCACTCATCTAATGCATTCAGTAATGCAGCAAATAAACCATTCCTTGGTCATAAAATGAATCCTACAGTGGGTTTTTTTTGTTTTGTTTTTTTTGACAATTTCTCTAATATCAAAGTGTTAAGTATCAATAGTCTTAAAATGGCTTTGTTAAAGCAATATGTGCAGTACTAAACAGTATTTTTTTAATGATGTAAACCAGATAAAAATTTTGTCGGTATGATGAAGTATGAAAATTAATAATATATGGCAATTTTGACAAGTTATATATTGGTTGAAGTTGAATACTGGTTTATTTATGGTGATTTTCTAATGCATATCTATTAAGGAGTGATTTTAATGGCCAATGTCTGCAAGGATGTTGAAAAACATTGTTAAAAACGTTACAGGAGAAGAGGGTTTTGTTTACAGTATGTAGTCTTAATAAAGGATTTTATGTTGCACATGAAATTCGACTCCCCTTCCATTGTTCAAAGTGGTTTTCTGTACCCATTTCCCTGTTTTTAATCACTGAATATGTCATTCTAACTGCCTACAGAAAATCCATGCTTTTACATTGCCATGTAATTTTTTACTTTCTAAATTCAGTTTGCAACATCATGTGATTAAGAATTTTTTGAAATGGAGCATTCATTATCCGACTCAGATAATAAATAAACATAACAGGAAATTAACTTGATTATTTTTTATTCCAATCAAGTTAAGCTGCGTAATTTGCTTAAAGTGTATAACTTACCCTAGCTTGTTAAAAACAAAATGCATGCACATCTTCAATAATATCCAACAACTACTGCATATATAGTCTTCAATATCATATTGAAGAAAAATTTCGCTCTGATAAGTACATGTATAATTTGAGAAAAAGTACCTTTTCAAAATGTATTTTGCATCAACACCATAGGGAACATGTACAGCAATTTTAACAATCCTAGACTTATTGGTAATTTTCCTTCACAATTACCCTTAAAAGTACAACTTTGACCTTGATAAATAACAGGCATCTTCCTCTTACCATGGGAGCATGTGTACCAGGATTGATTGCCTCCATCTTTCCCACAAGATGTGGATGAATGGACACACAGAAACACTGCACCATACCAATATAATGCAAGCCATCTATGATGGTTGAACATGTGAATCAGGTTCAATTTTCCAAATCTTATTAGTATTATTTCTATCTTGTTCTATACCTATGTAAATTTGACCTTGGAAAAAATCTAGAAACGTGTACCAAGTTTGATCATCGTAGCCTTCCAAGTACTGATTTTATCTGACCCACAAGGTTCTGACTGATGGAGAGATTTGCAGACCCATTGCCCCATAAGAAATATCATCCTTCTATGATGTGTGTGTAAAAATTCGGGTTTGGACAAGGTTTTATTAAATATGTAATCATTCTGAAATTTTAGACTGATGGACGTTTTTTTTATTTTTACAGCCACTGAGATACAGAACATACAGATTGCAGATGGAAATGTGTGTCGTGGAATCCCTATTCCAATCTTTATGATATTTCCCCGACTCTTCACATGTCCAACACTTTCAACCAATAATTTTAAAGTTGGTAAGGGCTGTTCCAATTAAACATACATGAGATTGGAGGGGGGGGGGGGGGGATGATGAATACCCTATTATAATGTGGTTTCTTTAGTTTTTCAAAACAGCAATACAACACTTGGAACACATAGAGAATCTTTCAAAACACTGGAAATCATTTCCATATTGGCAACTTGTATCAACAGGAATTTTAATACATTATACAGAAAATGACTGAGTCATTTGTAACTTCAGAATTGCTGCTCTGAGTTAGGGTGCAACAATTCATTGATACATCAACACATCCTGATGCAGAGGTGCTTGATTCAATACTTTAATACATAAAATGATATATCAATCTTTTGTGATACATTCTGGAAATATGAAATAGCACATTTTAGTTTTAAATTCAGACTCTTCACATGATGCAACCTGAAAATGCTGACATTGTAAAATTAATCATTATTTTATGTAGTATATGCAATGCACTATCAGTCATGAATCTGTATTTTTCTTGTGAGTGATGAATTATTTGAAGTAGGAAACCATGATGATTCCTTTTCATGATACATTGTGATGTATTACTGGTGTGATTTATTGTGACATATTTTTCCCATGATACAAAGCACTAGTTACGAGTGGACATCAAACATAAAAAGAGTATGGAACAAGGAATGCCACCTGTCATGCAAGCATTCAATATAAAAACACCATTACACCAAATGCTAAATGCAGTTTTCTCCAAATACCATCTCATTGTCATGCATTTATTTCCTATCAATTTGTCCTTTCTGTTTAAATGCAACAATTGGTACATTTTATTATATATATGCTTTCAATCTGCTATAAGCATATTCAATAAAAATACATCAAAAATATTAAACAAGGATTACCAGGGTAAAAGTTTTAGTGTACCTGAACTTCAAGCTCAAATCAGCTTCTCTGATCAGAATTTGTTTCGCTTATGCCATTGTCAGCAATGTTTACCTTTCTCATTTTTTACTGTTCTTCTGGAACCACTTAGCCAGTTTCAAATAAATTTGACATCAATTAACTTTAGGTAAAGGGAATTAAATTTGTTTAAATGAAGAGCTATGCTCTGCTCCTTTTTAAAAAGAGATAATAGGAAATAGTGAAAATAGGGTGGGTTGTCTAAATGATCTCAAGGATCACTGCACTAGAAAAGCCAAATTTTGCATGAAAGCTTCCTAGTACAATGATTCAAGTTCAAATTACCAAATAGCGAGGTTTTTTAGCAGGTGCAAAATTTGGCTTTTTGCCTGGTCACAAGTATGCCAATAATTTTGGCGGACACAGATTTTCAAAACATTTCATACATTACCTGATTTTTACCTCCTTAATAGGAGATTGTTCCATGTACCTTAGATCTGTAAAGATACACAATACAAGAAATTATAATGATTTTTTTATATCAAAAAAGTTCAGATCCTGAGTAACCCTGATATCATCAGTAGTGTTTTAATGTGACTTTAAATTTTTGGTAAGTGTAGACAGTGGAAGTTCATCTTCAAGATGAATTTTCAGTACGTTTGTAATCCCTGCCTCACTATAGCTACTGCGAATGATCAAAGTTATCTTTCTTGCATTCAGTACTATACTGCAGGGTGCAAATTTAGCGATTAAAATTTTAGCGGACTACTATCAAGCCCCTAAAACCAGCCAAAGTTAGCACCCCACTAAAAATGCCCGCTATACGGTATAACTCCTGGGAGTACAGATAGGATTTCAGTAAGGATTTAAAGTTTGATGTAAAAATACATAGGAGATTGTTAGGAAATCTTCTCAAGAACCAAAAGAGTGCATTGTGTCAAATTAACATGAATGTAGTGTTGATTCAAGTTTGTTGATACCTTGACTCTGGGAACCAATGCAAATTCACACAGGGTTTAAAGACTTTGTATGGTGACTCAAGTAAGCATTGTGGTCCATATGCCTTTTGTTTATTAAATGCTTTAATTTCATTCCAGATTTTGAAATCAACATAGTTATTGTGTTTCAAGACAATCATCTGGTGACAGAAAACTTTCCTATCAAGCTCACCAGGTTTTAGTGAAGCCACATACCCAGTTTATGGGTCATGAACAGAATGTGCCAACATTCCATTTTATCAAAGTCAGTCATCTACTTCTATGGCTTGTGGAGGCAGTCCTGAAAGGGGACTATTTTATATTGAAATACATGGAAAATAATACATCTTCCTGTGAAGACCTCAATGGCTTTACAAAGTTATATAAGCATGTAAAATTGTATCAATCATGCTCCGTATGTAACCTGTGCAATATATATTTTACAAATACATGTAAAATAAATGCTATGAGAAGTTTAACTATTGTAAACTTATTGATTTAATAAATTTGTTACAATTTTATCAACAGCATGTGAAAAGTTCTTGACAGACATATATGGCTTGGGATTGATTTTTTCTTCGTCATTCATCCTGTATTTTCCTGAAGAGAAAATGAATATGACATTTCAATACTCACACTTCTTTGAATGAATTATTGGCTATTCTAGCCCAGTCCTATTATATTTTCATTACATTAATCCTAGTTCAATTAAGGCATTGTTACTGCTGTATTTTAACCCTAAAATAATCAAGGAAATATTAAGAGGCCCACAGGCCTTATCAGTCACTTGAGTATTAGTTAAAAGTATTACTACCCCCAAGGGCTGCAAATTCATATGTCAGTGATATGTAAACAAGTTGGCAGTGCTTGGCATGATTCCAAACCATGATCCAAATTGGCCATGTGTCCCTTAGTGCCAAAACATTGAAGCATCACTGGTGTCTTTTCCTTGATCTAAAATATCTGTTTGTTATTTTAAGCCCAAAGTATTGACCAAATATAAAAGGTAATGATTAATTTTTAAAAATATCTTTAAGTGAATTATCATAAAAGAGACAAACTTTGGACTTTCTGACAAACTAACATGTGACCACTTGTCTTTGCTGTTCCATTTAGTGTTCTTTCTTTATTATAGACCTAAAAACATGTTTTACAGTCAGTACAGTTAGTGTTTATGTAAATATAGACTTTTATGAAATGTGTTTTTGTTGTTACTGTTGGGCAGACAACGATTGACATCATTGTAGGAAAATTCACATGACATGCTGACATGTTTCATTTAAATTTCATATAATGCTGGAATCTGTGAGACCACAACAAATCCACATTTTATTATTTAAATATATTTCAATTTGGTTGCTTGGTAACTGCACTTGCATTTCTCTGAAACAAAACTCAGTTTAAATTGAACGTTTTCTTGTGGGGGTTTTTTTTTCAACAAATGGGACAAATCCATCTGAATAACAATGCTTTGCATACAAAATGCATTCATTATTGTGGGATATTTATTTTTGCATTGGGGAAAGGAGCTTTTTCATAGTCTGCCTAAAATTTATCCCCTTTTGGGAGCCAATATAAGACAACACTGACTGATCCTGTTTTTAGAAATCTCCATCCTACCTGTCTGGACAAGTACTCCAAGCATTCCACAGTCCTGGGCTCCAGCTACATCGTCTCTAACGTCCTATAAAGGACATAGATTTATCTATAAAGTCTGTTGCTCTGCATTCAATATTTGGAATGAAATATATATGCTGAAGCTGATGTTTTATAGAAGAAAGGGATGGAAATCTCAGCACAAACAAAACTGTATGTGTAAAATTTAAGTGCGGAAAGTTTGCAACAAGAAAAGATTTCTGAAAGCTTTACGAAAACAATAAATTATATAAAAGCAAGAGGCCCACAGGCCTTATCAGTCTTAGTTAAAGGTATCACTAGCCCCAAGGGCTATAAAATCTGTAATAATTTTCTTGTTCTGTATATCAATCTAAGGTAAATTCTAAAATTCAGAAGTGGTATAAAATAAGTTGTGTTCTTAAAACATAAATGCCCCTGAAAGTGCCCATAATGAAGGAAGACTTTACCTATGTTATATCAACACTACTAGAGTCAGAACTTAAATATGCATTAAATTTTTACAATCACTGTGATAATTTTGGAACCAAATCCCCTTCCCCAGGGATAATTAAATTTCCAATTTTATTAATGAACTACCTACTCCTAAATATCTAATTAGTTTCAGTTTAGAGTCAATAGCATAAAGAAGATGATATTTTAAAAATGTTTTACACATGAACATTATATGCCAAATTTGACCTTGCCCTGGAGTCAGAATCTCTGCCTTGGGCATCATGAAATTTAGAATTTTGGTATAGGTCATTCTGCTCTACATGACTCTACGTTAAGTTTTTCTTACAGATTTGTAACTGTACAGAGGAATTTTGAAAAATTATTTTGGTCATTTTTTGCCCTGCTGTAAGATCCCTGCTAGATTTTTATTTATTATATATTTTAAAGATGCCTATAGCAATTTCTTTGTCTTTTCGAAACAAGACAAAAAATAAATAATATTTCTTGTAGCATGTATAATAAAAATTTCTCTCCTGAAAATATGATTTTGTCATTTTTAAGCAAGCCCATAAATTTGTTTTTCAGGTTTAAAAATTTTATTGTTCTACCTAGAGCTTTGTTCTTGGTGTCCTTATATTTGTTTCACTAAGAGAAAAATTTTGGTATAAAAAACAATAATACCTTACAATAAGTATAAAGAGCCAAAAAGCATTTGTTATTATCATTACTGGTCAAATATGTCAAAGTTCAAATGGTGACAGATTTTGGGGAATGGAATTTTTATTTTTCATCCTGGAAAAATCCAAATGCACGTGTGTGTGTGTGTCTGTTCTTTTCACTCTTGCTTTCAGCATCAGCCCTGAATAACTGCTTGCTGTGAAAAGGAAGCAGAATGTGCAAGTCTTCCCTGCCAGGCAAAGGTTAGATCTATGTGGCCTAGATATGGGACCCTCTTCGAGGAAGCAGATGAAAAATGGGCACCTTATGGCCCCAAGCTAAACTAAAGGTCTTGGAAGAGACCAGGCCCCTAAATGTATGGTATACATGGCCCACTGATGAGTGGATATGCCCTGGTGCCTGCAATCCTAGTTCCCAGCTATAGGAAAATAGCAACACTAAATGACATGTGTGATATCACTGCCTAGTAGTAGACTTAGGGAAAGTCAAAGGTTATGGGAGTAACCTCACCAGAAAATTACAGAAGATTCCACAACCACAGACTTGTGGATGTCTTGGAGAGACAAATGGCTATGGGAGCACACCCAGAAAGAATAACTGGCTAGATGGATGCCATTAGCAATGGACCCTATAGGTAACAGGTTTAGCATAGGGCCAATCACCCTACCTCATGAAAACAAATGGATTAGGGAACCCTTGACCAATTCATAGAGAAAGCAACTGGGGAAATCATGTCATCTATATGTAATATTTTTTTTAGTTCTGACTAAGTTCAAGAACATGTAATTTTCTAAAAAAAAAAAAAAAAAAAAAAAAAATTGAAGAAAATAAAAATTCATGGCACTTGACCATCTTCAATACCCATACAAACACTCTGTAAGAAGGTTCTGTCTTGAAAACTGTGAAAAGAGTTAGAAAGACAAATTATGTACACTCCTAATAACATACACTCTGTAAGAAGGTCCTCACTTTATAATTGTGGAAGGAGTAAGCTGGACAAATGACATACCTTCCTTATGACATTAATTTTCAAATAAAAGGGCAAAACTCCTGAAAGAGAAGTTGAAATGGATCAAAATTGCAATCTGATCTAGAGTGATCTACAAAGAAGCTACATAGCAGGTTTCAGCTTGATATTAGACAGAAATAAAAAGGTTTTTCTACTAAGTAATACTGCAACCTTGACCTTTGACCTTGAGAAACCACAGGCATCCTCCACTTGGCATAAGGTGTATGTATACTAAGTTTGATGGTCCTAGTCTCGATAGTTTAATCTATCCTTTCTACAAGGTTTTCCTATTAACTGATACTGCAACCTTGACATCTGACCTTGAAACACAATAGGCATCTTCTTCTCAATGTTACATTTGATATCAATAACCACACAGACCTCAACTTTTGTTGCTGATATTGTAATTTGTCATACGTAGATACTAAAAATATACTTTGCAAATTTTTGTAAAATTTTCATGCTAAGGAGTGAACATCCATTATATGGTCACCTGCCTCTAAGTGACGACATTATAACCCAGACACTGAAAAGTGTTGACTACATTATAAACCTAGACATTGAAAAGTGTTGACAACATTATAACCCAGACACTGAAAAGTGTCGACTACATTAAAAACCTAGACATTGAAAAGTGTTGACAACATTATAACCTAGACACTAAAAAGTGTCAACTACATAATAAATGTGATTTCTTTCGTTTGAGGAATGAATTAGACAGAAATAAATTTCTACTTGGTAATAATAATGAATGTATTATTCCAGAATTTTTTAAAGTTTTCAGTTCGAATACCTTTTCAGGTATGTTCAATCATGCGGTTCAATAGAACCAGTTTCAATAGAATACAAAGTCAAATCAGTTTAGGATGACACGTTCAGCTGGTAACATGCCTAAATTTTGGGAAATTTTATTCCTTTTCTTGTGTGGTAAATTATACTATATGTATAATAAAGCTGCTACATGTGATTGCTAGTCCAATTAATGTGATGTGTTGATTTATTACTGATCTTGTATCAGGAATGAATGGGTTTCAATGTAGAAACCTAGATATTGAAAAGTGTTGACAACATTATAAACCAGACACTGAAAAATATCGACAACATTGCAACCCAAATGAAATGAAATGTACGTTCCTCTCCCTTTTCACCCATGGCTCTCTGTGTGAAAATTTTCTTATAAATATGCATGATGCAAATACAGCCTTTCGCTAAGCTTCCAAGCACAGGTTAGTCGGAGATATGAACTGTTTATAGAATGTGAGCAAATTACTCTTGACCAATCAGAATGCTTGTTTTGCTACTTCTTCCGTAAACTAACCAAAACAGAATCTGTTTGTATACAGATGTGGCAATTTCAACATTGAACAGTTAACAAATGAGCAAAAAGATTTTGTTGGGGTATATGATTTCTTGTCAAAGATAGTTTTGTTGCTTAAAGCACAAGTTTTTGTGGCTGCAGCCATTTATGAGTTAAACACGACTACGCTAAACCAGATCTTCAATTTCAGGCTAAGCATGAATTCTACTGGTCAACAAATTACATCATTCTTGTCATATTTCATCATTCTTTTCATATTTATGAGAAACGAGAAAATTTTCACACAGAGAGCCTCAGGCGAAAAGGAAGAGGAACGTACATTTCGGCCATGGCTTGCAATGATGCATTACAACCCAGACACTAACCCACGACATGCATCTGTTAAAAGAAAACAGAGAACATGCATACCATAACATCAAATGACAGTTTTCATAGTTTACTAGAAATACTGTATAATGGCAGAAATTACACTATGGAAACATCTGGGAATTATAGTATCTGTTCAAAAGTTCAATATGACATACTTGCATAGTTTTACAAACACAAACTTTACTGAAGCTTGAAGGGGGTATATTATTTTGACACTCAAGTGTAGCTGGAAAGATGTTCAGGATTCTCTGATATCAAAATATTAGCATCTATGGACAAAAACGAAAGTGTTTGTACTTGATCATAGTTTAACCTGCATGTATAACAGCATACCCATATTAATGTTAAATCATTGTCAATTTCTTTGTTCAGGCTGAACAATCAAGTTCATTAATCCATATTCTAAAATTTTGGATGCCTCAGCTTCTGGATGATATTTCTTGGGAACCAATAGATTCTCTAATCTAGACAAATTTGTTTCATCTACTGTGCTAAATTGATAAGGCTCAACAGTGTGTATAGAGAGCTTACATCTCCAATCATGATGCATTCATCTGGCTGACAATTAAACTCTTCTATAGCTGACAGGAAGAAAGATTTCTCAGGTTTTCCAACAACTTCAGCTTTACAATCTGCTGCATACTCTAATCCTGTTACAAATGGACCTGATATAAATAAAATAATCTAGAATTTAATTGATAGTAGTGCCAAAACAATTTAAGATACTGAACAGACAATATTTTCCCATGTCCAGAGTAGAATGATTCTTGACCTATGACCATGTGACCTCAAAAATCAATAGGGTTCACCTACTCCTTACAATGTACAGTGTACCAAGTTTGATGTCTTTCAAGGAAAAGGTTCTCGAGATACTGAGTGGAAAATATCTTCCTATGTCCAGAGTAGATTGACCCTTTACCTTTGACCTCAAAATCAATAGAAGTCATCTACTCCTTAAGATGTACCAGTGTACCAAGCAAGTTAAGATATTAAACAGACAAGACTTCATCTACAGACCAATGGGGAGTAAAACAATATGCCCCCTCTTTTTCAAGGGTGGGGGGGATAAAAATTGCTAAATTTAAGTACATCCATATCCATATACAACAGACACAGATCCAGCTTTTTTCATGGGGGTGGGGGGTCCAAAAGACCGGGATCTGCTCTGGAATTTCCATGTTTTTACAGATATTTGACTATCCGAAATCTGCACCCAAAATTGCAGTAGGGTAATTTTCATATTGTGTTGATGAAGCAATGTTAAATGTGATGCTAGGGTGAAAGATGACTATATTTTCTTTCAGTTGGAAATTCCAGGGGTGGGGATCCAGACCTCCCTCTAGATATGCTTGTACAATGTATAAATAAATTAAAATGAGTTCAACAAAATTATTGATACACTTGTAGACCCAACTCTGGTAAATTTGTGTCCTGCCAAAAACAATATTTTCCTGTTTTAAATTTACTAAAACCCACACAGGTAAAAATTTTCCATCAAAATACTTTCATAATGCATATTTTCCGTTGGAATATTTTACAGAATATTGTTTAATGCTCTGAAGCAAAGATATTTTGAAGAAAAAACAATAATTTCACTTTGGTTCATATATACAGAACCTCTTCCTAGCATATGAACTCCTGACCCTGAAGCCAGTGAATTTCACTGTGGTGTAGGCTTCCATGTATATTTGCTCATTAATACTTTACACAATCAGTCTTAGTGTTTGATGTCAAGAATTTTATTTAAATAATGTATGAAATTGTCACCAACGGAATTGACGACGTACATGTACCCTAGCAGTTACACCCAAGTATGATTAACTTACAACCACAAACTTTGGTTGAAATCTCTTTGCTAATCATTACTATGCACACAAGTTTGTCTATCCCATAGTAAGAAGAAAATATTTCAAGGATTGCAATAATATTTGAGGTTTTGGCATCTAGATGGGACAGGGGAGGGAGGACGTAATTTTTGTGTTTTGTTACTCACATTCCATTGATGCCAGTATACAAATAATAAAAAGTAGCGCTGTAGTGACTACTATGTGCACAGTTTGTACAAAGACCTAATTCTTTTCATGAAATATTACAATCCTGGACAAAATCTAATGACCTACTGTGGAATGATTGACCTCAACATGATAGCAGATAACCAAAAACAGTATGGCCCCCATCTTTGATATTAATGATTTTTTTTTGGGGGGGGGGGGGGGGAGGGGGGAGGGGGGGTAAATAATATATATAGAAATAAACAGGCACACACAAAACAAAACATACCATTCAGTGTATACTGTAAAAGTTAAAACCATTACTGACATAGGTAACCATTAATTGACATGTCCAATACAATAGTCCACCATATTGTAACAAATTATTAAATTATCATTAATAATGTGTATCATTTTTAATAAAAACATCTTTTTAATAAAAAATCTTTTAAATACTTAAGGAATGAAAGTAATTTTCACTGCTTTTATATGATATAAAGTATAATGGAACAGTTTATACTTTATGAACTGTGAAGTGGTTTATGAAAGGTGTACACCAGCTCACCCAACTTGCTTTACATCACAGAAAATTAGTATATATCATTTTCATTCTCTTTAAAATACATTCATTGTAATTTGATTATGAATTCTATAAAAACAATTGAATTTCTCTGACATGGAGATAAATTTATGTAACAAGAAACAAGCTAACGTGACGTCATTCCCAGGATGTTACATGAGCAACCCATTTATACACAATTAAAAATTCAATTAAACTAAACATATTTCATTTTCCAAGTGAAATAAAATTATATGTACATATTTTACCTGGTCCTAAAGACAATCCAGTGGATGTTTTGTAATACCGTGCTTTATGAATGGCTATGAGTGGGGCCCCATCAGCCAATAACCTTGAACAAATATTGTAACACTCATTTACACACTAATGATAGAAATGTAAATCTACAATCATATTAGTCTATATTGCTTTCATGTAATTGCAGAATCTGCTATGAAGTTTTACCTAAATGCCCGATTCAAAGTTTTATAATGGAACATTTCTGGAGCAAGTCCTATCACTACAGCATTTTCATCCTTCGTTTCAATTCCTGTGAAATTGTAAAATACAGTGTATTACTGACATAATCACTCTTTCATGTAAATATAACTAAAAGCTCAAGCTATACCAACATCACTTTTGTCACATATCGTAATTAGTAGTTTAATTACCTTCAAAATCATCTAAAGCTCTGTCATCTACTATAAGGAAAGGTCTTAGGGAGTTTTTCTTTATCAATTTTACTGCAGCTGTTAATGATGTGAAAATTTCTGAAGGTTGAATATCAAAGCCAATTTTCCTCAACCTCTCCAAAAGCAGCTTTTGTGACTCTTTTGTGGTATTTGTTACAAACTTGATGTTCAAATCTGTTTTCCTTAATCTGTCAAGAAATAATTGTCACGTAAAACTTAGGTTTATGGGTAGTGGTGTAGTGAAACAGGCTCATGATTCAGAACAAAGTCATTTTTCTTAAAGTATAACAATTTGGTATGATACAAATTTCCTCCAAATAAAGAAAACGGAGGAAAATTTCCAGCATTCCTAAATGTTAATAACAAGTACCATTAAACTGTAATTTTTGCAAAATTTTGTACAATTACAATTAAATTTAGCATCCCTAGAATGAATAATTTATATGGTCATTTACAAAATGTTTATCTTCCACTATATAATTATCAGGTACACTTTACACATTAAACAAAGAGCATCCTGATCACATTGATATACCCTTTAAAAGTGACAATGTCCTTGACCTATAACCTTTCACCCCACACATTAATAGAAAGTGGATCCTCTTTTTCACAACTATCATTTCTTATGCGTTAGACTTGAATGAAATTAGATATACATATTATTCCAGATGCATTTATGTATGCACAGGCACTATTACTGGGGGAAGGGGGAGATAAGGTAAAAGAGAAAGGAGAAAGGGATACGGGGGAGAAAGTGGAAAGGGAGGGGAGCAACAGAGAGTAAAGGTTACGAGGCAGCAATAGGAGGACTAAGGCCAGAACACCCATCCCCCCCCCCCCCCCCCCCCAGCCCATATTGTATGGTCCTATTGTGCAATTTTCAGTATTCAATTTTCAGACTTTTTCATTTTAATTCCATCAGTATAGAAGCTATGTTAGGCACACACTTAAAAAAGGGGGATCCAAACCTACCACTTATGTGCTAAGTAGAAAATAAATATATTTTCCTATTTGTAAGCACTTCCAGTTGTAAAAATACTAATGTTGATCCACAGTTTCAATTGGACCTCTTAAAAATGCATGGCATGAAACTGACTTCCATGTAGAAAAATGTATGCATGTGGCTGCACTACCTCTATTGATAGCACCATCAACGGATCAGTTATAAACAGTGGTTTAGTTGCTGAAAGGTCGATATTCTATTTATCATTTCTGCATATGGTTAAATGCAAGAACCTGATAACTGTCGTGGGCTACATGTAGATTATCCGATATCTATATTCGACCAGGTATATAAATTGCAAAGTAGTCCGAGTGAATTACCCCAAAGGTCTGGAACAGAAACAGTCTCATTACCACAACTGCAGCTTGCCTTTTCAATGCTTCCAAAGACCCTGGTATCTCCTCATTTTCAATATGCATTGTTCCACTCAAATCTACAAGAACAGTTTTGATTTTCCTCTCCATCGGTTGAATTAATTTCACAGAGTATGCTTTAAAGTTTTTAAATAGACCTATCGCATTGCCTGACAATATTAGTTTCATATGTAACTTTAATAGTTTACACACTAAATAGTAAATTTGATCTTGATTAGCAAACACTACATCGGAAACAATATTGAATGCAATATTCCGGTAAAATGGAAACGGTACACCAAAGAAAGCCGGTAAACAATTTTATATTATTAAGAATTTATACGTACAATATAGTGACTGTATGATTTTAAATAAATGATTTTCTCATATCTAAAACTATATGACTGGACACTGTGGCGAACAGTGTTGTGAGGATATAGAAAGTGCGGAATAATTTATGATCGGGTTCGGTAATCGTATTATTATAAATTGCCAAAACATCAAAAAAAATTATTCAACTTATTGGAAGAGAAAGTGTAGTTCACTAGTTGTGATTGAACTTTAACATTTACCTTTACATGGTGAAATCACTCAGTTTAGTTATGTGGTCACGACAGTTATTATCTAGGCCGTTTTTATTGTCTTTACACTCAGCAAGGTAAGTATTTTGCATTCAACATTTGAGGAAATTCGGAATCGGCATGATTGATACCGGCATTGCTAGCGCGTTTTGTTTTTTTTTGTTTTTGTTTTTGTTGTTGTTTGTTTTGTTTTTTTGTTGTTTTTTTTTTTTTGTTTTGTTTTTGTTTTTTGGTTTTTTTTGTTTGTTTTTTTGTTTGTTTGTTTTGTTTTGTTTTTCGTTTTTAATTGAGTTAGTGAATGAATAACGCTGAATGTATTCTCTGCATACTCTGTGTCTATTATTATCTTGTGGAGTGTCTCTCACTTTCAAGTCAATCAGATGGCTTTGCCAGACTTATCTTCAATAAAACAAAGGATTACTTTTCTAGTCTGTCACATTTATCTGAAAGTTCTATTAAAGATGTTAGTTCCTGTTATATGTATGGGTTATTGTCATATTTGACATTTCCATTACTGTGATATCTTGTGATGCTGCCACAGTCAGCAGGATCAGGAGTTATAAATAATGAAGTGTCTATAACATCCATGGACACAATCTGGAAGTAGTGGACTCTGCTAAATATCTCGGCGTTACTATCCATAAGAGCCTGGAATGGAACCAACAAATAGATACCATCACAAAGAAAGCCAGCTCCACCAGAGCTTTCATTCAGTGAAATTTGCATCACTGCCCAATGAGTACCAAGACTGCATGTTATACCATGCTAGTAAGACCCTTAGTGGAGTATGCATGCACAGTATGGGACCCTCATACTGCACAGAACATTCAGAAACTTGAAGTGGTACAGCAACGATCTGCTCGTTTTGTGATGAACACCAACACACAAACCAGCAATGTAACATCGATGCTGGGTACTCTCCAATGGCCATCTTTAGAGAAGAGACGGGCCAGATGTAAGGCAATAATGATGTACAGGATAGTTAATGGTCTAGTAGCAATACCACCAGACGAGCTACACTCAACGACTTCTGCAGCCAGGGATCACACCCACAGATTCTTGGTACCATATGCCAGGACATTTATCTATAAGCAGTCCTTTTTTCCAGATGGTGTCAGGGTCTGGAATTTATTGCCGCAGAGAGCAGTTGACAGTACCTATCTGGATGTGTTCCTACAGGAGGTCCTGGCTTGCAGGCTGCATTGCAAATAAAGGAACCACCTGCCAGTTTTTAACCAGCACCTGTACATAATTTGCACCTAGTGACAGCGATTTGCATTCTGTTGTCATGATGAGCAATAGTGCGATAATACTCATGTATAATGAGGACTGCACTAGAACGGAAGAAGAGAAGTAGGAATATACTTGTATAACACATGGCTCAGTGTGTGTTTCTGATTCCCTAATTCTATGGATTATACTGTTGATCCACAACTTTTAGTGAGAGAGAAGTTTATCACTTAGTATGTCAAGAGAGATTTCCTCAATGACTTTACAGGTCAAGGAGTTTTCTCATTTCCACTTTACATATCAAGTGAGATTTGCTTACTATAGGCAGGTCAGTTTGACTTCTTGAATCCTTGTGCTGCAATGAAGATATAATAGGCATACATAGCATCAGAGAAGTTTGTTAAAATACTCTTTTTTCCACCTTTGCTCAGGATTTTTATACTATTCAGTTAATGTTTACATTGATGTTCAGTTTACTGGTGATATTGGACATGATATGTTCAATCTTCTTTCTGCTTAATCTAGAGTGATCAAAATAATCTCGCATTAGTGAAATAGTGTCCAACTTTTTCAACAGAATAAAGAGTATGTTTGTTCCATGTAACAGGAGTGAGGACCCCAAGATTGTTTCATCTTCTCAAGATTCACAAGAATACAAACCATCAAAATTCCAATATTAATAGTGTTAAATGAATATTATTCAATTTTCTTTGTCACATGGTCTTTGGAGAAATGTGGCCATGTTTGGGGTTTAAAGTTTACTTTGAAAAGTATATGAAAAAACTTTTAAAGATTTCCTCTCAAGAACCTCAATTCTATATTCAAATATCCTGATGCAGTGTGATTCCATTTATTTAGAATTGGATGGGACTTGCCAGGGTAGAGGCACATTTAAAGGAGTGGTTTAAAGTTTTGCAGATTTTTATTGACTGTCTTCATCTTATGAATATTTATCTATGTCTTTGTGTATGTGGTCCATGGGGTCTTGTATAATATTTACTCATTTTTCTGATATTTCTAATATGTTTATTTTTGCTATCAATGCATGTCAAGTAACGGTTGACAAAAATTGAAACAAAAAAAACCATGACATGTGATGATGCTCAGATAAAGACAAGTCAAACAATATTTAAGAGGGAAATAATCATAAGACATGTATCTAAGCTGACCCTGAAGCATGCACCATATTATCAGATTATATAGATGTTATTTTATGATAAGAATAATGCTCAATTGATTATTGATTTAATTGATTATGATCTTGCAATTTTCCCAATAATGGATTAGGAAAATTTTCTGATTTCTTATCACTAATTATGATGTTTTTATTTCTATATTTTTTTTTTGTTATTCTTACACAGCACACATCTATGTTGCCCTCCACAGAATGATCACAGTGGAATGTATTTGATTGGAATTAGGAGTTCAAGTTCATTTGTTCAGAGAACAAAAGATGTGGTATCAAAGGGCAAAAATGTTTATCTGAGATTTCTGGAAAAACACTTCCCTACACTGCACCAGTATCAAATGCAAGTACTAAATGGTAAGATAACAAACACAAGATACATGTGTAATTCTTCTTGTAAAGATTTGTTGGACATATTTGTAGCTAAAATTCAATCACTTATTGTATCATACAATTATTTTTGTGTATATTGAAAAACGACATCTTTACTCGAGGAAGAATTATAAGTTTTAGAATTTCTCCCATGCATTGAAGGAAAACATGATTAAATGTTGTAGTCTAATTTCTTCTTCCACTTGTTGATTTTATCAACTTATCAAACCTTGTCTATTGGCCATGTTTCTGTTATATTTCAACACAGCCATATGAAGTATGGTATGCTGGTGTATCACAGTAACATTTGTATATATGTGTGTTAGTATTTTGAGGTCTCATTATTGGGTACAAGATGGTCCCTAGCTTTAATTGTAGGAAAATTACAAGTACATCATGCAAATTATTAAGTTCTTCTTTAACGCTTGCTATGATCATTTCCACCAATAATGACAACAAAACCATTTTTAATAACAGTTGCATCAACACCAGTTGAATTTACTGTAGAATGTGTGTATGTTTGTCTTCACTTCACACAGGATGTCTGTCCATCTTTTTCTGATTCTATTTTCATTTTGCATCTGAGTAAACTCGCGCGCGCGCACACACACACACACACACACACACACATATATATATATTACTCGGGTAATCATTTAGGCTAGTGAGCCTCTTGTTTACATTGGATTGTTTAAGAAATTAACTTAAAAATCAACCAATCAAAAGGGGTCACTACAAAGGAATAATGAAGGTCCCTTTTAATTCTACTCAGCAGCAACAGAATATACACTGTTCAAGCTTCCATAGGTAGTACAAGTGCAGATTTGCACGAAATATTAACCTTTTTAAGGACTAGATGTCCAGTAGCTGCAATAATGTAATTTTTTTATTCTAACATATTCGGGAGCCTCACCTAACAAAAAACAGAAAGGGCTACATTGCTGCAGCTAGATGTCCAACAAATTCAAGATTTTCAAACTATAACCTCCACTTCACATCAAGGGATCAAAATTTTTCATTGGATGATAATTGTATTAGAAAAAAATCAATAGAAATATCTTCTTAAGAAAATCATGAGCATTTATACATTATCAAATTAATATGCAAATAAACCTCATACAGCTCTTAGACTACTCCAATTATACACCCAGGAACCTAGATGGGAGGACATTTTAAGGTAAGGTGCTTCAGGTGAGTGTTATGGACAATGCTACAAGTGTTACAAATCATTTTAGGTGCAATAGATGTCAAAAAAGACATTGGAAAATTTATTCAGATATTGAAAGCAATTCGAACTGGTGGGAAATTGAGTACTTACAGCAGACAAGAACTTATGGCTTACCTGGAGGTAAGAATTTATATCACTCGAGCACCTTGTAAATGTATGCTTATCATGACATAGTAGTAGATCTTTCATCCACAGACCTCATGTTTATTTTTTAGATATCACAGCAGAAGATTAAGGTGGTGCCGGTGGTTACAATCATTGCTATGCCATTCAGTGTTCTACTTTTACCCATTTTGTAAGTTACAGATAGAATATGAAGGTTGTCCCAAAATTCCATAAACAGAGCACAAAACTTTAAAATTATTCAGTGCAATACAACTATCATATTTTCTCCTTGTGCGTTTGTTGAGTGATAATTGAAATTTCAATGGTGTATCTAGTTTATTTCTTAAGAAAAAATCTTTTTTGTATTATAATGTACGGCAGGGCTGCACAATATATAATGTCAAAATTCTCTAGTCACAATGTCATAGATTCTTCATGTCATGAAATAGTCTTAAAGTCTTTTTGAGTAAAATCCTTTACTTTCATTTCATTTGCATTTTATAAATTATAGACATGACATATGGTTCAGAACATTTTCATAAATGAGGGGAGGGGACAATAGCAATAGACTTTTACCTCCTAAACCAGAAGTTATACAAAGTGCACTTCTCAAAATATTCACCATCATGCTCAATATATTTCCTATGTTGATCAGTCCACTTTTTAAAGATGCACTTAATGACAGGATTTGAAACTTTTGTCTTTTTGGGTTGTGGTGTTGCATGGGTTTTCTCTTTCCACTGGGATCATAATACTGCAGTTACATTTCATCAATTTCTATGATTCTCCCTAAAAATTGTTCTCAGCTGGATCAGAGTCACCAAAGAAATTTTCGGGAACCAGAAATTCTTCTGTTTTTCTCTGTCTTTCAAGATCTTAGGTACCCAATATGAACATACCCTTGCATCCCTAAGTTTTGCAATAATATTCAATAAATCAATGATTTACTAATTTGTAATGTGTCTTCTATCTCTTTCATTGTCTGACATCTGTCTTAACAAATTGTGTCATTCAGAATTTCTACAAATTTCGTTTGAGCGGCCTCTCTTTCCTGGCTTGATGTTACCACGTCTGTCCATGTATATCTTAAGTCATTTGAATACTAAAGTGCAATTCCGTTACTTTCAACTTCTTGTGAATCTCTGTGTCAATTTGTGTTACAGGCAAAATTTTGTAATTGCCAGTGCACCACCTCTGATGTAGAAGATGGCATTTCTCTACAGACTAATGCTTCAAACTGTCGCAAAACAAATAAAAAAATCTTTAATATTTATGTCATGATAAAGAAATTTAGTGGGAAAATTAAAGAACATTTTAGAAATATTCTGATAATTTTGTTTAAAAATCAATTTAGAACATGCTTTTCATCTCGTGACTGTAATCACTTTAGGATGATTTTTCATTGGCAGGTTTTGATATTGTGTCACCTCCAGGTTTTATTACATAAAATACTTGTACTTCATCTATTTAATCATACATTATATTTAATATTTTTTACCTATCTGTTTTGCAAATTGAATGTTTTTTAGTGGTACAAGTTTCATTTCACTGCGACTTCAGTTTACTGAAGAATCCTGCTTGTCTGTGGTATTTTGGGACACCCTCATATACAGATATAAATTACTATTGCTTTTTTAGCTCACCTGATCAAAACTTGTTTGTCATTTGTTTGTCGTCTGTAAACATTTCACATTTTAGACTTCTTAAGAGTCATTGAGCCACTTTCAAGCAAACTTGGCATAAAGCATCCCTAAATAGAGGTATTCAAGGTTGTTCAAATAAAGATTGCAGCCCCTTCCAAACTTTCAAAAGTAAGTGATTACTAATTGGTGAAAATAGGGTGGGGTGTACAAAAATTCTTGTCAAGAACCATAAGACTAGTAATTACTAAACTTACATTACATAATGGATATTTAAAGGTATATGTGCCATGTTAAACAGTATTTTGTTTGATGTTAAAAACCAGACTAGTATGATAAGTTATGAAAATTAATGTTATTTGACAATTTCAACAATTAAATGATATACTGGTATCAAAGGAGTACTGGTCTGTTCAGTGCAAGGAGATTACAAGTTTTCTGTTCTATGAATTATTCAAATTTTTCCTCAGAACAAGGACTGTTTATTTTAAAATGGGAATATGCAATTGCTAAGGTGAGCTATGTGGCCCATAGGCCTCATGTTGTTTGTAAATTATTCAAGCTTCATTCATTCGGATACCAATAATCATATGGTGGCAGAAAGGGTAAGATAAGACATTAATACAAAATAACTAATTTTCAAAAACATACTGAAATACATATTAACAAACTAGCTTAAAATGAAATCAACAGACTCAATTGCAAATCAACAAACTCCATTGCAAAATAAATAATCACCAATGCAAAATCAACAGTATTGAAATTCAGGGGACCAACTTGAATTGTTCATTATATCCAAAGTTCAGTATAACAGATGTTGAACCATATAAATAATGTTACTGGAGATTTACTTTCTAACTTCATTATTACAGATCATTCAATATAAGTGACTTCAATATAAGTGGAGTAGACTATATATTATTTTGCATATGTCAGTTGGTCAATCAATTGACTAGAATACTTAGTCCAAGAGAAGCCTTTATGTAATAGTCATTAAGCTACAGAGACAGTCTGATGGAATATAATTAACAATCGATACTTTGGTGTTCCTCACTATTATTTTTATTCATAGACTTGCTTGTTTCCAGATTTGCTTGGCCAGGTATTTTTCTAACATCTCACTTCATGTCTGAGGCACAGAGGACAAGTGTGGAAATGGATAAACTGGAACACAAGCTCAGTTACTGTGAAAGGGTTCTCGATGATTTTGCTTTAAAGGTGGAAAGAATGCCTTCCCATAAAACATCACGAAGAGCTGCAGAAGAAATTTTGAATAAGGTTCTGACATGAAGTTGCTTATATGTAGATGTAAAGTCATATGCGATTTTTCCACCATTTGTTTCCAATACTATGTTTTCATCTCCTCCATAGGAAGTGTTCTTGTGTGATTTCCAAAATAGGATAAAATTTGATATTGTAGTAATACAAGAATAACTATACTATGTATATTGGCCTGGTTAGCTCAGTGGTTAGATCACCTAACTAGCAATGCAGGGGTTGCAGGTTTGATCTCTTATTGATCCAGGTAATTTTCTCCCCTTCTTTGGTACATATGTATAATAACGTAATAATGTCCATACATACAACTTTCTGTAGTACATAAGAGATGACTTGTCACAGCCAGAAACTATCAAAATATGTTACTTGGTAATACACCCCAAGTTTTTTGTAGAAACAAGATAGGATGCATAGGATATCATGTCATGTATGACCTTTTAAGTATGTTGTAAATTTGAAATTTTCATTCTTGAGAAAACGTATGAGGAGCTTGCAGGATTTATGTTATTTCTGTTGAAAAACCCCCTAATGGGATATCAAAATCTATACAGTGAAACCTGTTTAATCCAACATGCACCAGGAGACTTTTTGTCGGAATACACAATGTAAAAAACAATGAAATTCATAATGAAAATAAGGATCAGAATGCTCAATCAAATGGATTGCATAGGCAGTTTTTACTATATATGAATATTGTATAATATGTATATATTGTACACATGTATACAGTTTGTGGTTTTGTACATATTATAAAATGTACAACATTTTGTATAGAATTATTGTTTGTATTTTGACATTGTACATATTTTCTCCTCAGATTTTATACATGCAAATAAAATTTGAGTGTGTACAATGTTTAACTCTTTTTTTATGGCAAGACAAATACTAGTACAACAGATCTCTTTTAAATAAAACATATTACCTTTGAAATTTTTGAACCAGTAGAGATTAGCCAAATGATAAGCAAAATTTGATTTGTAACATCCATTTTGTACAAATTATGAATTTACCAAAAGTCAAAATACATATATTTGTTCAAAATGACAACTTGTACAATGAATGTTCTTTGACAGATTGAAGAAGGAGTCAGTATACGTCCCAGAGATGCTCTTCACATTGCTGATATCTTTGAAGACAGAAAATACAGTATGCATAATATACCGTATAGATATAGAGTAAGTTGGTTAGCACATTTTACAGGTTTAAAGCTCATCAATCAAATGATCTGGATTGGATTTCTAGAAAATATCTCAAACTTAAGTTGAATTTTCTTTAATTTGAGCAGTCAAAATTTGAGCAAAATCTTGGACTTAATTAGTTAAATTTATGATCAGTTATGATCTTAAAGCAGTGCTGTTTTACAGTAATGATCTTATAGCAGTGCTGTTATACAGTAGTGATCTTATAGCAGTGCTGTTATACAGTAGTGATCTTATAGCAGTGCTGTTATACTGTAGTGATCTTATAGCAGTGCTGTTTTACTATAATGATCTTATAGCAGTGCTGTTATACAGTTATGATCTTATAGCAGTGCTGTTATACAGTAGTGATGTTAAAGCAGTGCTGTTATATAGTAATGATGTTAAAGCAGTGCTGTTATAGTTATGATCTTATAGCAGTGCTGTTATACAGTAGTGATCTTATAGCAGTGCTGTTATACAGTAGTGATCTTATAGCAGTGCTGTTATACAGTAGTGATGTTAAAGCAGTGCTGTTATACAGTTATGATCTTATAGCAGCTCTGTTATACAATAGGGATCTTAAAACAGTGCTGTTTTTCAGTAGTGGAATGCAATATGGCCAACCATTGCTTTCTCATAAGATTTTGAAGCAAAGTTTATGACCAAGTTGAAAATTAGAAATATTTGTCCTGACTGTAATATTAGTTGTTGTGATCATTACTTTCGATAACTAAAAGTTGACAGCATCCAGTTCAGAATTTAAAAGATATACTGAGCATGCAACATTTCTAATTAGGTTTTTGTTATGTGATACTACAGTTACTGTTAAGGCTCATGGACCTACTGTTGCTTAAAAGTTTCTTGTATTCAAATATTCAAAAGTGTTCAATAGCACCTGTTTAATAGTTCTTGTTGCATGTTCATTTTAGATGCATCTAGCACATTGTAATGAACTTCGAATCAAGAACATGACCAAAGATACACAAATCCAATTCTTCATTGACAAAGCACTGGCAAAAGATACATCATCAGTATTAACTGATTCAGAGCTGAAATGGGTAAGGTGTGGTAACTGCTAATACAGTAAAACTTGTTTTTCATGATTATGGTTATTGTAAACTACTGGTTATATTGAAAAGACTGGATAGTTGCTGCTGGTAGCCAAGTAAGAACAATTGATCAATATAACACTGTCATTCATTATGTTTACACTCTAAAACTTTTAACATATGTTTTTCTGGAATTCCACATAACTGTGCCAAAAATGAGTTGATTCATTGTGTCCCATGGGCTTTTGTTTAGTTATGCTTTGAGATTTCAATATGAAACTTATGTTTGATATGGATTATCACCTTTTCCTAATGCAAAACTTGTACTGACATTATTCATTTCCCAAGATTTGTGTTTTTCAACAGTAAAGGAAAATCTCCCTTATTATGACATCATACACATAAAATGCATGCATTATCATGGAATAGTCATTGTTCATAGTGCAGTATCTGTTCTTTGCATAAAGGGAAAAGTGCCATATAATGGGTATTTTCTGCAGTTGGAATCTTGCAGTCTGATCCCTAAAAGATAGCAAATATATTCTGCATTTCCAATTCTGGGGTTGCATTATATCACAAAAAATTAATTTCTGGGATGTGACTACAGGATGTTAAGAAGAAATACCAATATTAGCTTAGTCCACAGGAGAGGATGAGAACACCGTTTGGAGTTGAGGATTTTTCTCATATATGTACTTTAGATACTCTGATTCAAACAGTATTTTTCTTATACTTTAGATACTCTTGAACTACATTCCTCTATCAATCTTCATGAGATTGGCAGACCACTCCAGTTTTACACTTCTTAAAATTGACAAGCTGACCATGTTCACAGGATCAGATATAAAACTCTATTACTGTATATGAATTGTTTTCAAATAATTTTTTTATTCATACCTCAATAAGCATGGGATCTTTATCAAAAACCTGTTTAAATCAGATGTAAAACTATCTTGACATACCTTCCACTGACTGACCAGCTGTATTTCAGAATAAACAACAATGCATTTAGAGAAAATGAATTTATTTTTTAGAATATTTTGCAATTGTAATTTTTACAGATTTTTTCCTATCGACAAAAAGTGGACAACCTCTTTAACTTTAGTTCTGCACCTCAGATTCTGTGTTTAAGTTCTTGACTTGTGGACATTCTTGATGTTTCTTTCATTTCTCTAAAGTTAGTTTTCTATCTCTTCAATATGAAAAATTCTTGCATGATTTATGGTTTATTAACTGGCAGTGGTTAAATCACATATGTAGTAATATGTAGTAATACAAAGGTCACAGGTTCGATACACAGTTGTGAATGATATGAAAGAGATCAAATTCCATGTGATATTTCAGCATTCAGTGCTTTGTGATAGTTTAATTACAAATTTCATCCATTACACAATTTAAATGAAAACATATAATACTTGGTTGAATCTAGTATAGATATTTTCTCTGCCCCAAATTAGGCTTGCTTCAAACGTGGAGTGAATCCGACAGTGATGTCGAGAAGTGAACAAGTGAACTTTATAAACAGATGGAATGAATTTACAAACCTAGTCAATGGTATGTATCGTGTCTTCTTCGAGACCTGTCATGTCACCCATTTCATGGTGTTAAATGTACACAAAACGTCAAGCTTGTCTGAGCTATAGTTTCAATTGAAGTTATGATCAAAATTTGTTTGTCATTTGTCAATATCATTAATTTTCACATTTTTAAGTTTTTCTTCAGAACCAAAGACTAATTTCCACCAAAGTTGCTCCAAAATATCCATAGGAGAAGAGCATTTAAAACAAGTTTGTTCAAATTAAGGGTGCTACTACTTTTCAATGAGAAATAATGGCATGAAGATAGTAAAAATAGAATAGTGTTTAAAATATCTTTTTTGCAAGAACCACTAAACCAGAAAAGAAAAGTTACTTAAAAGCATATTTTTCTTAAAGAAGTCTTTCAAGTAATGAAGACATTTAACCATTATGACCATTTTGTTACCACCCTGGTATGAAAATTCTTACCCCTGAGGTCATGAAATTTATAATTTTGGTGAAGTATCTGTTTCTTCTGAATGTCCATTTACTTTCAGTTCAGTATTAATTAGCATTAAAATATTTAAACGTTTTGCATATAAACACCATATGCCAGATTTGACCCCACCCTTGAGTCAGAACCTCTATCCTGGGGATAATGAAATTTACAATTTTAGTAGAGGCCTGCCTGCCTACATGACTATGCATTTTGATTTTCTTCTAGATATCTGGTGGTAGAGAAGAAAATTTTTGAAAGTTGGTTATTTTATGACAGTTTTTGTCCCCTCCCCCCCCCCCCCCCCCCCCCCCCCCCTCTAAGGTCCCAGGATGCAGAAGTCCTGAAAATGACCTTGTCTTCAAGATGTTTCTTGCCAGATTTGAAAAAAAAATGGAAAGGTAGTTATAAAGAAGTTTAAAATATTCATTTGTAAACACATTTTTAATCACTTTGATGAATTTATCCCCACTTTGGTACCAAAATCCCTACCCAAGGGAATATGGAATTTACAATTTTTTTAAAGGGCTACTTGCTCCTTCTAAAAATTTAACTTAATGTCAATAGCATCATGGAAGATATCATTTAAATCTTTTACATGTAAACCCTATATGCCAGATTTGGCCCTGCCCTGGACATGCTGGAGTCAGAACCTCTGCCCCGGGGATCATTAAATTTACAATTTTGGTAGAGGCCTTCCTGCTCTACATGAATGTTCATTTAGTTTTTCTTACTCGCATGTGCAGTTATTAAAATGTGTAAGAAAAGTATTTAAAAATTATCTCTTAAGAATCACAAAATTACAACTTGTCAAATTGATATGTAAGCATTTTTGTGTAGATTCAAGGTTGTTCAAAATGTGTAGCCATAATTTGTAAGAAAAAGAAGGGGCATATTGTTTTGCACCTTTCAGTCAGTCTGAGGTCCACTCATTATCTTAAGACCCCCTTGCTTGACAGACATCAAACTTGTTACCTAGTACATCTTAAGGAGTAGATGAACCCTACATGACCTACTGAGGTCATGACTCAAATTTATATTTAATGCTCATGTTTTAAGAAATATTTACATTTTTCTCATGCTGATTTGGAAGAAGTTTTTATGAAGATATAGTGAAAGGCTATTAATTAAATGATATATGTGTATAACCATATTCAGTTGGGGGCATAAATGTTTTTGAAACATTTCTTGTTGATATTTACATTCTACTTTGATTTCTATCAGAATTTACAGCCTTTAAAATAGACATACTACATTTATCAACAATTCATATGCACATTGTTCACAACTACAGTGCATTCATGAGGAAATATGTATCATGGCAATTTGTAAAGATATCAAAAGCAAAAACATTGGAACTGTAAATATTTTTGTAAAAGACAATTTTTAATGCCTCGATCAAACTTTTACGTTGTCTGTTGTCAGTGAAATTTGGTATATTGAGTAGTTGAGGATGGTGAATAAAATAGTAAACTTGAAATTTTAAAAATGCCCACCATTTTCAAAATGGCTGCCAAAAACAAAAGCTTCAGATTTTTAATATATTCTGATCTCAGTAAAATTTGGTATATAGGGGTAGTTGAGGATGTTGAATACAGTAATAATTTAAAACTTTTCAAAATGGCAGAAATTTTCAAAATGGCTGTAGAAAATGTACCAGTTTTCAATGTCGTTCAATCTCAACAAAATTTTTGTATCTATGAGTAGATTTAATGTCTTCCATTTTCAAATTGACCACCAAAAATGCATCAAATTTATGTTTTAAATTTGGTAAAGTGTATGTAGTTGAAGATGGCAAATAAGTGTTGTCCATTCTCAACAAACGTTGCTATCATAGAGGTATAACTGCAGATGAGGAATAAAGTAATGAACTAAAAAAATTTAAAACGACAAACATTTTCAAAATGGTCACTGAAAATGCATGAATTTTTCAATATTGTCCAATCTCAACAAAATTTGGGAAGTAAGGGTAGTTGAGGAAGACATGAAATGATTAACTTGAAATTGTCAAAATGGCCAAAATTTTCAAATTGGTCATTGAAAGGTATCAGTTTTTCATTGTTGTCAGATCTCAACAAAATTTGGTATATACAGGTAGTTGAGGATGGGGAATAAAATGGTGAACTCCAATTCTGGAAATGGTCCATTTTCAAAATAACCACCAAATATAGAGATCATTGAGGATGGCACTTAAATTGAAATGATGACCTTTGAATTGATTAAAATGGCCACAATTTTCAAAATGGACACTGAAAACACATAATTTTTTTTTTTAATTATGTTTGATCTCATCAAAATTTAGTATGTAGTGGAAGTTGAGGATGGCACATGAAATGATAAACTCAAAATTTTCAAAATGGTCAAAGGCTAAAGCTCCACAGTATTTCTCTTTTGTGAAAAGTTAAACACTGGTGCAACCCTTGGCTAGTGAAGATGGTTGCACTTTTTAATGTAAAATGACCCTGTGTACTGAAACATTCAGTAACTTATTTCGAACATTATAAGAAAGAGGACACATCATTTTTTCATTCAAAATACTCTTTAGAGTCTATGTATGGGCAAAGAGCTCTATGAAATCATTATATTCTTGAAAAGGCATTTTGGCACTTTCAGCTGAGATTTCAAATAATAGCACACCCTCCAATCCCCAAAAATATATACTCATATATCAGAAGTTGTGCTATATTTAAAATTTTGAACAACAATATGAACATTAGTCATTTTTGGTGATATTTTGAGGAAATGGAGGAAATATTTTAAGGCATTTTATGACATCATAATATGTAAACTAATGAGAACTTTATGTCAATATTTATAGATATGTTTTTGCAATTGGTAAAAGTAATGTTGAAGCAGGTTTTAAAATTAAAGTTATCTGTTTTGACTTTCCATAATTTTACAGGGCCAAATATGTTTTCTTTTTTCAACCTTCTCATTTCTAAATAAAACTTTAGTGTATATGGGGAATCCCTGCCCAAATTTTTTCAGCAGTTTCTGAAAATGGTTTTAAAAAAAATTTCAGGATTTTACAATTTACAATCAAATCATTTAAAATCCATTTAGGTAAATGTATCATTTATTGAGGGGTACATTTTTCATAATAGGTGTTTGAAACATAATTTCTAGTTCACTGAATATGTTTAATATGTAAAATATAATGTCTTCATTAATTAGAAGGGTACTTAAAGCTTGTTTCTTCTTTGTTACACATATTAAATTACACTTGTGCTGAAAGGTTTCCTTTCATTTTAAGGGATCTCAAGAGAAATAACTTTCAGAGTTTTGCAAGAGGAGTACAAATCTAAAAACAATATGCAGTTTGTTTATTTTGCAGAAAGTGGACTTGAAACAATTTTCTTTTTGGGTTAGGGTTGACTTGGTGTTTGTGTGGGAGACTTTTGGGGTAGGAATTGACTTGGTGTTTGTGTGGGAGACTTTTGGGGTAGGAATTGACTTGGTGTTTGTGTGGGAGACTTTTGGGGTAGGAATTGACTTGGTGTTTGTGTGGGAGACTTTTGCAACAGCACTGTGTTACAGTTATTACTTGTTGTAATGTATTCATCCTGTTGAGTCCCCGCTACCCATGTATGTGCTCCTGGGACTTTTTTCAACTTTCAAAAACTAAGAGACACCCCCCCCCCCCTTTAAATACAATACAACTTAGCTACCATATCTTTGTGTATATACTATGTCGTTTTGATGATTTGAAATAATAAATATTAAATAAATAAGACTATATTATAGTAAATGAAAGTATAGCAATAACTCATATAGAATTTAATATTTATTTGAAAATTTCGCATAGTTAAAATTCCAAATGTTTCAAAACAAATTTCTGAACAACTGCTCTCTTTTTCCAATTTTCTAAGCATCCAAGGTGCTCAGTAGGATGAATATGGTATTTGTAGAGTTATTTTATTTCAGAAACACATATGCCTTTGCTGTTGCATGGTGTAGTTTTCCTAGGTTACAACCATCCCAGTAACCGCCGAATGAAAGAAAAGCTTACATTGAAATGGAAACGGAAATCCTGAAATAATTGAAAGTGTTATCAAAAGAGACTTTGTAGACTGTATATAGATTTTCTACCCAGTGTCACTTTCATCATGGAAGTTCAATTTTAAGTGCATCTTCATATGTATGTGACTTGTACCCGATGGTTTGTTGTAATGTTTTATATTGATTTATATGCTATGTGAAGTAAGATGTAATGTCTATTGGCCTGTAGGCTCTCGTGAGATTTTCTGTTCAAAGCTTGACTATTGACATCATCTACCATAAATATAACTCTTTAATATAGACATACGGATACACAAGTTGTGCTTTGAAAATTAAATTCAACCGATCAGTCCCAATATTTTATCAGAGATCCACAGTTTTGCAACTAACCTTGAAGTAGAACATCCCAGATGACAAACTGCCCCAGTACAGAGGTGATCAAATGTGTGCAGTACAAATGTTTTCATAACTGATTTGTCAATTTTAACTTCTCAGATTATTGCAACTTTTCAATAGATCTAGTAATCAATAAAAACAATATGTTGGTTTATTAATGAAAATAATTAAGTTTAATTCCATCAATGATTGATAAATTAGTTATCAAAAGCAAATTGTAAACGTGTGTATTACACATGTTTTCTAGATGCTTCAGTCTTATTCAGGTTCAGCCTTAAAAAAATCTTGGTGGTTTGGCCCAATGAAAATGTTTTTGCATCAATTTAATGTTTGTTTAACATTTAAACTACAATAAAAATATGTTAAGCAATTTTTAAAAATGTTTTTTTATTATAATCACAAATTATATGTTTGACTTTGCCAAAGTCATAGGATTATTTTATTAAAATAGAACTTGCATATTCAAGTTTGTTCAAATTAGAGTACATACTTCCTCCTACTGGAAGGCTATTATAATCCCCTACCACCAAAACTAAACAAGAATGCTAGATTTTTGATGAAGAAACTAGCTGAGTATATATGCAATCAGCTTTGTGATATTTCATTGTATATTTCATTACGATTATATATATATGTTAAGTGTAAGTATCCTAGTGTATTGTGTCCAGTCACTACAACAAGTGTATAGGATCCAAACTGGATGATCTGTGCAGAAAGAAGAATGATGTGGTTCCTGTGTATCTCACTTGTAATTCGTTACATACTGCCATGTACTATAAATCAGTAGTATATTGTATTGTGTGTATGTATTTTGGAGAAATGATACCAGTACATGTATTTTAAATTGATTCTTTTCTTTTTTTAACACTTTATTTGAATAAAAACGTTTTTCACCATTGAACTTGTACATGTTTGAAGTTGTTGTTGCTTGGAGTGTATTTTTGTATCAATAACTAATAATGAATGTAACTAATTTGATTTTAATTGTAACACACAATTTGATTGGTTCATTTGACTTTATCAGCATTCTTTATATCATAGAAACAAAGTCACCATTTAATCCCACTATATGATGTCCTAGGAATGACGTCACAATCCGTTTTGCAGTTCTGTTTCCATTTTGTTGCTACTGCAATATTGGTCCACGTCATATACAATTCATATTTTCTTTAGAGTTATTCATCAAATATAGAATATAATTTACTAAATTAAATTATAGTTTTTCCTCATTTTATTCGAAATAAAGTTTATGCTAGATTATAAGATAAACTGAACTTACTTAAATGTACAAATACTAGTAAAATGAGAAAAAGTTGCCTTCAATATACTAATATATTAAGGAGGAATACTACACCAGAGAAATTTGATATAGATGGAAAGTGGAATATATGTACAACAATATTTTGAATTGAAGATTTTATTTAGTCCAAAAATGCAGTTTTAGTAGAAAGTAATCTGAAAAAATTTAAACCTTCTGCTTGACTCAAACTCGATCTTGATCTTGAATACAGATCAGCAGTCAACACACTAATCCACTGAGCTACTCAGCTAGGCAATTAAATTCAAATTGAATAAACAAATATTGCTAATATTAATATATTTCCCTTCATGTTTTTCTGCTATTATGATGATGTAATATACCGCCTTAAATATTTAATCAAAAGCAGCAGTACCTTTCCCAAATGGATGAAAAGTACAGTCACTCTTTCACTGGGTCCAATATAATATTTTCTGCATACAGTGGATATTTACATTTTTTGCAAATCAGGGTATCTCAGAGGCCTATGATTTCCATGTGTAGCAGTTACATATTTAATAGGTCCCTCGTTTTGCCCTTCTAAGACTCTCTACTCCAGTCATAGATGTTCTTGTGTATGATGCAGGATAGCCCTGGGGCATGATGTCCTTTTGATCTGTGTTAGATGAACTATAAGAGTCTGATATACTTTAAAGTTATAATTCTGTTATTTTCAACATCATACATGTGCTGACAGAATGGGGCTTGTAAGGAACTTCCATGGACATTGCTTCAGTGATACTGTGATGAAGAGTCTTAAAAATCATCTTTTTTAATGGAAAAGATGTTGTAAACACTCAATCTTTTTTTTCTTTCTGTGGAAAATACATACATAAACTATCTAAAGTTTGATGCTAAGTAACTTCTATAGGTGCAGGCATTACCCTTTTGAACTAGCCAGTCAGTGTCTTTATCAGATTATTGATAGACCTTCCTTCGAGTTGAGAAAAAATATTTAATGTAAGGAGCAATAACTCTAGGTAGAGATTGTCATGATGACCAACTCCCTTCCAGAATACAAACTGAAAAATAAATATATTCCATATTCTTTTAAATCTATTTGCATAGCCAAATAGCTCAGTTGGTCACTATTAATGTCTTACTGCCATTCTGTGTATTCTGGGTTCAAGTTTACCTTGAGATTTAAAAAAAAAATTCAGTTTACTACTAAAATTGCATGTTTTCACTAAATTTCAAAGTTTTGAATTTCTATATGTTGTACATATCCTCCATTTTCCGTCCAAAACAGTGTTTCTGGTGTATTATTCCTCAATAAACTCTGCACATAGTTCCTGATTTGTCATACATCATGGAAAGAAGGACTCTTGAAGGTGCCTGCAGGATATTTAAAGTTGATGCTCAAGTGTGGCACCTCTTGAATGACGCTATGTTGCAAGGGGTTGTCCTGCTGGGTGGTATCTAAGTCATACTATCAATGATTCAACAATATTCTTTCCATCTTCTAATACTCTTGTTGCCCATTAAGGTTCTGCATGAGTCAAATTGACTTGATTTCTTATACTTTAACATATTCTTCCAACCCTCTGCAGTGTGTCAGTTTTATATATTTTGCTTGAAGACGTTATGTCTTCCTTTCATGAACACAAACACTAGTCATTTGTCTTGACTTCTAATTAATGAGAAACTACATCAAAACAATTGGGGAAAAAAATAGAAATTTTTTTCTTGCTACTTTCAAGCATGGAAACTAGGCTAGAACGTGAAGAATTTTAGCCAGTTTAACTCAAGCAGAACATAATAGATATTACAGATATTATACCAAAACAGTCATTTTTATTGAAGAATCGCTGCAAGTTCCTAGAAACAAGTCAATTACCAAACAATATGTCATGACATGAAACTTTAACAAGGATTCTTTTTTATGTGTGCTTGATTATTCTCAGTGCCGAGATCGTCTCTTCCGTCTACCTAAAAGCCAGCCAGAACTACCTGGGTCTTTGTGTTCTGTTATAGAGAGCTGGAGGTCCAGGCACAACAGCTGTCTACCACTAGAATTCTCGTTCACCTTAACATTGACATGGTAATCACCCTGAAAATTCAATGCACACCTAATCACTAATACTCCGAAATTAAAACATTGTAGAGATACAAGAATATGACAATATATCAATTGTATTGATTGCAGTCTGTATGATACACATATCTAATCATAACATCATACATGGTATCATGATACATTTGGAATTTATATTTAAGAAATAAATGCCATTTTTGAAATATAATTGAGAATATGTACTGTGACGCTTTAGGCCTGTGTGAAGCTTTGCTGTTCATACCCTCATGTATTTCGAAAATTTGCACATCTGTTTCAAAAATCATAACCCACTATATGAAGATATCTATGTAAACTTTGGACCCCCATTTTAATCTGTTCAAGATTTTCAAAAGACAACACCATATTTTAAATATTTTCAAATCATCATCCCTTAGAAAGGGGTGTGATTATTCATGATAAAAAAAACCTGAATCCCCATAATCTAAGGATGCTTAATGCTAACTTTGGTTAAAGAGACACTACCGCTTATTTTGCGCAAAAAGAAAAAAAAATGATAATTTTCCCAGAGCTTTCTCCAATTTTTGTTGCATAGTTAAATATATGAAATTAACGAAAATAACACATTTCTATATCGAAAAATTCTCGTTTAAACGCAAAAATTAATACTTTTTGACGGGCCTTCCCAAAAAAATTGAGTCTCCTCCTTTCGGTTTTCAGTTGCATACGCACAGATGGTAACCATTGCAGCATGTCGTCCAGGGAGAGAAAGCGTAAGTGGGTAGACGCAGAGTTCTAACAGATTATGGGAGAAAGGGGGTAAAACTAGAACGAGAGACAACTCATACGCAAAGTAGGGATCAGTATGATCGTTTGATAATCAGAGCTAGAATACACAGACGCAAAAAAGTACAATATAAGTGCTGTTTTGTCTGTCATATGTTAGTTTTAAAAACATTGTTTGGCAATAGGGACAAGGAAGAGTTTTCGTTAGAATGATGGTAAATAATAACTTAATTGAAAATCCCATACTTGAAAAGCTAGTGTGGACCCAGTGTCTACCACGTGATGTAAAATTGCATTTAAAAGTCCGAGTCAGTATGAACAATTTGAATGTATCAATTTTCTCTCAACTGCGCTCATCCAGAATTCAAACCTTTGAATTCTGGATGAGCACGGGTGAGAGCAAATTGATACATTCCAATTGTTCAAAATTGTCATTATTGTTGATATTTATCTCTATATATTTTTTATCATTTTCATTATTATTGATAGTATCTTTGTCATTTTATTAATGCATGTTCACGAAGAAAACAAACTTCATTAAATTGTGGAAAATGAAGTGCATTGTCTCTATTCCTATTTTAACTCCGCCCTTGTCCAAGAGGCCATGATTTAATCAAATATGAATCAGTACTACATTGGAATGTTTTTATGTTAATGATTTTTCATGGTCGATGATTCTGGAGAATTTTTTTTTTATATATGTACCTGGTATTCTCACTTAAAATTTTGATCCCCTATTGTGGCGCTATCCTACCCACCCAAGGCCATGATTCAAACTTGGATTTGCACTACCTGAGGATGCATCATAATACAGGTTTAAGACAGAGCATCATCGCAAGCCCCGACTGAAATGTACGCTCCTCTCCCTTTTGAAAAGATGAAGAAAGAGTCGTCAGGTATAAAAAGTAATTACCGCTGCAAACCAACTGAGAATGGATGGAATTTTGGGGATGGAGATGGTGTAGTCTGTGATATGAAGTTCTTTAGGGGTCTGAGGACATTGGCTGGCGTTGACTCCCGTGCTACTCAGCATAGAGTTGATTTGTTGGCCTATACCACCCATTATCCCTGCCCAGTTCTCCGAAATCATTTGGTCGACCGTTGTGCAGAGATCGTTGTATGTACTGAAATAAGAAATTTTACCATACATCCCGATGGCAAATTTAAAAGAACCACTCAATCTTTTACAACCAATTCAATTGTTGACATCATCAATTCATTTGAAGAGAAAAACATATCAATTATATCACGTATCAATTCAGCAGAATAATTAATGCTACGAATATCATTCAATTAATGCGCGCAATAATTCAGAACTGAAGACATCATCAATTATTTGAAGAAATCTTTATGTGTACTGTTGCACGCATCAACTGAATTGTCTTCAAATAATTAAAAGATATCTTTAATTGTTTAAGTTTATGCTAATTTGGCGCTCCATACAAACTATGGAGCTTTCGGGGGCTTCTTCTCCTGGACCCCCACCAGCCTACAGACGGCCTCCAACGTTTCGGGCCCCCTTTTAACAAAATCCAGAATCCGTCACTGATATTTGAAGATCATTTTAAGACATATTCTCATAAGCCAATGAATCTCTCTCTCTCTCTCTCTCTCTCTCTCTCTCTCTCTCTCTCTCTCTCTCTCTCTCTCTCACACACACACACACACACACACACACACACACACTGTCCTTTTGAAATCCTGTCTCCTTCAATCCTTGGCGCGGTTGATTAAAAGTGCTTCCTTAAAGTGCGACATCCATTGGGCGGATCTATAAAGTCTGCCTGTTGTGTCAGTATATAATCATGTTAGGTTGTCAAAAAAAGTCCTTCGTCCATATAAGACAAGTAGAAAACGTAAAAATCAAAATTCTTGTATGATTTTGAACGAGTTAGGTTGGTTGTACGAGTGCCACTTTTTAGTTCGTAGAGTAAGACTATAACTTTTTAACGCGATTATGAAGTTGCACGATTTTTACACAGAACTTGCGTAATCATTCCTCTCGAGAACGGTATCACGGTATGCGGCGCACGAGGTCCACGTGCGCGCTGCACTGGGTATTTTCAACACGTGGTTTTATACACTATAGTAAAATGTAGCGTTCAATATGGATGGAAAAATCTCTGAACAGAGGGTATATTGTAAGATTCGAGCACACCTCGGGTTTCCGTCAACGGAAATTCATGCTGATTTGCGAAAGGTTTATGGGAATGGTGCTTTAAGATATGCTACAGTTTGCAAGTGGGTACGTCATTTTAATGATGGTCGAGAGTCATTTGAAAATGACCCTCGAGTGGGTAGGCCGGTTTCCGTTTTGACGAAAAAGAACGTTGCTACTGTGAAAACGTTAATTGAGGAAGACGCACGTTATACCGTGCAAAAGATAGAAGAATTAAGTGGCATTCATTCGTCAAGTGTTTTGAAGATCTTACGTGAACGACTTGGGCTACGTAAGATCTGCGCGTGCTGGGTGTCCCATTTGCTCACTGAAGAGCAGAAACAAAGTCGGGTTAGACTTGCATCGCAAGTTATAAAAAAAATATGATAAATGTGACCCACGTCGTTTGGAAGAGATTGTTACAGGTGATGAAACCTGGATCTATCATTTTCAACCCGATTCTAAGGCTAAAAATAAGGTTTGGGTTTCATCTGAGGGCGACAGACCTGTCATTGCGCGCCGTTGCAAAATATCAAATCGCATGTTGTATGCGATATTCTTTGATTCGAAAGGTCCAGTTCTTCAAATCCCAGTCCCGAAAGGTAGTTCTGTCACTGGAAAGTTTTACAGAGAAAGTGAAGTGTTCTTACTCAACTTGTTGATTTCTATCAGAAACGCAGACCGCGAACCGGTGTCCGCGACATCAAATTACTCCATGATAACGCACCGGCCCATAAATACGCTACGGTACAAGAATATCTGAAAGAATCTGGGCTCGATGTCTTAGATCATCCCCCATACAGTCCTGATCTGTCCCCTGTGACTTTTGGTTGTTCCCAAGACTAACGGAAATGCTGGCACCGTTTTGAATCCCGTTGTCGTATAGGCAGTGCGGTCTATCAGAGTCTGCAACATATACCTAAAGAGGAGTACCAGGGGGCGTTGCGGAAATGGGTAGATCGGTGCAAAATGTGTGTTGAGGCAGACGGGGCATATTTCGAAGATCTTGGATAAATAAAATTTTGATATTTCAAGAGGTTTTAAAAAGACCGCCCTACTCTACGAACTTAAAAAGTGTCCTTCGTATATTCCATAACCTCCCGCTCGATAATTTTTCACTCGTACGGAGTCACCATTGCCGGTGAAGGGCTGCAAATTTTAGACATATCTTCGGTGCTTACGGCCATTTGGCAGGGAGAGATCTTTTATCATGCCAGTCTTGTTGTGATTTTTGCAGTTTATCCGAAGGACCGCCTTTTAGTCGCCTCTTACGACAAGCAAGGGGCACTGAGGATAAATGTGTTATGAGGCCTACATCACAAAATGAACGAGTTTAGAGGCCTACATCCCAAGATGCCCACCTTGCACCAGATGATGTTGTAGATAAAGAGTGATGTTATCGATGTTGTAGATAAGGAGTGATGTTATTGATGTAGTAAATTCAGAGAAAGCTTAAGCTGATGACGATGACTATGATTTATCACTTTCTCATATTTCTGCATATATCAAAATCAAGTTTCAAAATTTGCGTTTTGATATCTTTTAATAGTAAAGTTTACCTTTAATACATTACGTTCTGTCTTGAGTCACAAGAAAAACAGACAAATCTGGTACAGGACCAGTAACTTTGCATGGTGACTGGCCCTGTTTTTTCCTCTTTTCTTTTAATGAGGAAAGTTGATGTAGATGAAAAATGGATGATATGTGCAACAATATTTTGAAATTGAAAACTTTCAAATTTATTTTATTTAGTCATAAAATGCAGTTTTAGTAGAAAGTAATCTGGAAAAAAAATTAAAACTCTTGTTGGACTTAAAATTGCGATATGGAATTCAGCAGTCGCCGTGCTAACCTACTGAGCTACTCAGCTAGGCATTGAACTTTGCAATGAATAGTTGAATGTTGGTGATTTATATTTTCATTCATGGTTTTAAAGGATTGATTATCTGTTGTTTTCCGCCACTCTCAACAATTCTTCAGTTATCTGGTGGCGTCCAGTTTTTGTAGGAGAGAACCCTGATACAATGTACCCGGGAAGAGACCACCGACCTTCCGAAAGTAAACTGGCAAACTTTCTCACATATATCGGCGCGAGCGAGAGTCGAACTCGCGTCGACTAAAGGTGAGAGGCCTTGTGATTTTGAGCGCGATGCTCTAACCACTCGGCCACGGAGGCCCCAGGTTTTAAAGGAAGCGGCTTTTGTGACAGTGTAGAGCACCTTATTAAACTTCGTGAACTTGAAGATAATTGATAATATTTAATGCATGGTTGCACTCCTACGAGTTCGATAAAAAATAAAATGATATGTCAGGAACTTTGAATAATCTATATTAACTTGGAATGAAACTAAAACTCAGATATGAAATAAAAATAAAATTGAAGCTTGCACCGTATGGATTTTCGTGTGTGTACAATATCACATCTGAACTCATTATGAAATTGAACTCCCATATTTCACCTTTGAAATCGGTTCTAAAAATTTTGTGTAATACATTTGTACTCGATTGACACTTACGACCTAAACAAGATTCTAGACGTTTTATTTTTAGAATGATGTGTGTCAGTCCAATATAAAGATTGTGTATCTCTTTTTATTCGAGTCGTAAAAAGAAACGATCTGAAAACCTCATTTCATAATAATGAAATTGTAAATTTGAGGCAATAGGAACTCATTATGCATTCTTTAAGCACTCCACGGAATTACATGTGGAAATTTACATCTGGGCATTGACTGGACTGTAACAGTTATATTATCGTGGACTGTCACAGTTATAATCTCGTGTGATCCCGTGGGGATCCAGGTTAGAATAGATCCTCAGTACCCCTTGCTTGTCGTTAGAGGCGACTAAATGGGGCGGTCCTCCGGATGAGACAGCAAAAACCGAGGTCCCATGTCACAGAAGGTGTGGCAGGATAAAGATCCCTTCCTACTCAAAGGCCCTGAGCGCCCAGCATAGGCCTAAATTTTGCATCCCTTCACTGACAATGGTGACGTCTCCATATGAGTGCAAAATTCTCGAGCGTGACGTTAAACAATATATAATCAATCAATCAATATTCTCATGTGGGAAATCAGCTCGGCGTTAATTAAACTAGCATCGGACACTGATTTTGTGAACTATGATTATACTTATTTTACGTTAGTAATTTTTTCATTGATATGTTTTTCTTTCAATAACTGTAAATAAATTGTTAAATCGTTGACTTTGACTTATTTCTTTTGAGTTTATATAGGGATTATTCTGATTCATAACAAACAGAAACGAAAAACACGAGTTCTTGTCGGTATCACCAATGTTGAAAAATACAATGTGTGTAGTAACAAAATGGCATGAAGTTTTATAAAAGTCGCGGGAAAAAGTACTATTAAAAAAATGAAAAAAACAGGTTATAGAAGACGGTGGAAATTTTTTCTCCGTATGTTTATTTCAATTTAATTAATAAATTTTCAGACTCCAGTGGTAATAATTACATCGATACCACGATGAAGAACTACCCGTTTGCAACTAACATGGGAAAGTTAAAATCCATTAATCAGATCCTAAAACTTTATTGTATTCATTAAGCCTAGTTTGACTTACCAAGAACCCACATGTAGAAGACAAGGAATTGGAACTTCCAAGCCTAAAAATGTTTTCCTGTGTATGGAAAGGGTCATTTTAGAGCTTCCTATGGTATTTGTCAGACTGCCATCAACTGAGAGGTGTATATCCCCCGGGACTTGGACTGGCATGGGGGTTACGGACACCTGTCGAATTTGGATGTCACTACTCGAACCTGAAATGGTGTACATGGCAATACTATAAACTTTTTGTTATTCAGCAACTTAGCCTTTATTGCTACTGAACAATGATATGGCATGGGTATTGTTTTATCCTTCCAAAAATTGCTTTTAAAAAAGGACACCGCTTTGTAGCATTATTTCTAAGTTTAAAATTAACTTAATATGTTGTGAAAATTATTATTTTTTAGGATAAACTTAAAGCTAATCTTTATCCTGTATTATTATATACAATGTATAAGTATTTTTTAACAGATTACGCATTGCATTAAAATGGTCAAACTATTAAGCAATAATTACCACAGTCGGTCATCTGCAGCTGTGTAATTTCTCCGGAGGCCAAAGAAAGGCCCGCCAATATACAAAGGAACATCGCGGCCATCATACTTTCTCAAAGTCTATCCTCTTCTCCCGTTTAACTGCAAATCACCTCTGGCGCATGTTTGAAGGGGAACGAGATTTTATAACCATACGACTGAAATATTCGGTAAATATTGCCAAGTCTTTGGGTGTTTTGCAGCCAGCTTAGGGAACATATTAGAATTTTTTCACAAATTAGTATATATATATATATATATATATATATATGTATACACTGTATATATATATATATATATATATATATATATATATATATATATATATATATATATAACACTATAAAGTCTCTTTTGTTGGAGCAAATATTAAAAACACTCTAAACACTTCTGAAATAAACTAGTTTATTTTTTTTTTATTTCGACTGTGTTACCGATCTTCATATATATATATATATATATATATATATATATATGTTGTAAGTTGAAAGTCCTGTGTTTATACTTTTCATTTAGTAAATATGATTTAAACGTACATAGGGGGTTATAGTATTTCACACAAACATGAGATTCAAATAATCAAATATTTTAGAATTTGTAATGTTCTTACTAAACAATTTCATATTTTTTAGTTGACTTTAACAAGTCTAAGATACGATACATTTTTATATCTGAGCTAATTTTGTATGTAAACAAGATCTCTTCAACAAATGATGTAAAGAAAAGTTTCCGAAAAAATGTCGTGCTGCAGATGGAAACATTGGAATGGGGCTCCAGAAAAAAAAGGCTATTTACATGCTTATTTGAAAGCTGATATCTCACAGACCAAATTCTACAGCATGGATACAAAAGAACTTGAAATCTGGGCACCCAGATGGGCAATACGATTCAACAGCTACTTTAAAATGGTTTATACTTGTATTTAAGAAACATCGTTGAAAACAATTCTCAGGTGACAACCCATTCTCAACAAAGTTTAGGATTTATATATATATATATATATATATATATATATATATATATGAATGTTCAAAATAAAAAAAATAACAACTAAAATCTAAACGTGAAAAAAAATTACGATTCAGACGATTTCTCATGGTTATCGCAAATCAAAACGCATTCCTACTTTGTCTTAAAAGCATTCTAAGATAAATACGCGGCGATTGTTTACCACCGACTAATACAGAGACGATGTTCATGATATATATGATATATACCTTGAGCCAAGTTTCTTACGATTTTGATAACCCTTTAGATCACTTAGATTAGAAGATCTACATAAGTACCAAGACAACTTGTCACTGGTTTGTGAACTTCGTAGACGACCTCAGGTGACCTACTTCAAGGTTTACACAACTGAGTTTTCATATTGTGACGACTGATATGCACACAAGTCAAAAGGCTTACTTTTTAATAAATATGGCATAACGTGACACAATTAAAACGTCCTCCTCTCATCAAGAGATACTTCATATTATGAAGGAGTTTTATGAAATATCCCCGGCCATCACAGAAGTAAATGGCAGTATTTGGTATACATATTGAATTAAACATTTATTGGTCAATATCCAAGAGGTATGCAGCTTGAATTTGCGATTCTTAAATATTTTGCCAAGTGGACAGGTAGCAATCATTCTTTAGGTGCAAAAGAATAGAGCGGTGGATCCATGATTTGAGCGAAAAATAATTTGAAAAATGGAAAATTTATCAAACGTATTAATAATCTATTCATCTTGAATTGATAATTTTGCAATTTTTAATATGACCATATTTAATCAATTAAAAGCATACGACTTTTAATCAATAAACTGCATTCATTTGTTTTGCGTCAGTCAAAAGTAAAGACTCCAAACATACGAGGGACACTTTTTAAGTTCGTAGAGTAGGGCGGTCTTTTTAAAACCTCTTGAAATATCAAAATTTTATTTATCTAAGACCTTCAAAATATGCCCCGTCTGCCTCATCACACATTTTACACCGATCTACCCATTTCCGGAACCCCGCCCGGTACTCTTCTTTAAAGCAATATAAGCTGCCAAAATTGCAATTTTTTACAGTGGCATTAAAAGAGGTTAAATGAACGTTGATATGATGGAAAAAAAGAACTGCATCGAATTTCCTCTCTTATGCATCGTTTACACACCTCTACGTGATGAAAAATATATTCCTCGACATTCCGTTTGACCCTAACAATGGCAGCTGATTAATCGTCGGCGACAATCCCGAAGATAACCGATGTTGACACGAATGATTCTGATGCTGATCGGGGTGGATCGGGTTGTATCCGGGTCATTAAAATATGGACGGCGAGGTGAGATAAAATTCTAGTTACCATCATTATTTTGGCACTGTTAACGATGTTATATGTTTTTAAGTTATGATAGTATGTTTTTTAGATATGATAGTTTTAAGGGATCGCTAGAAACATTACGCAAAATCCCAAAGTCGGCTTTCTCCCTCGCTTCGAACCTTTCGTGTCAGACATCTTTCGTGATTACCGGAAATATTGCGCTTGCGCATTTGATTTTGCCGAATGAGTTCAACTTTAGGTCATTGCATACGGAAATAATGTCGGGAAAATTAAGGTACGGGAAGACTTAATTTCAACTGTCGAACATTTTTGCATTTAATGCAAAAAATGCAACATGTCAAAAGTTTAATCGATAAAATCAGTTATTAGAAGGTAGATGTTTACAAAATTTTCGATTAAATTTTAGGACCCCAAAATAACAATTTTGACAGCTTATATTGCTTTAAGTATATTTTGCAGACTCTGGTAGACCGCACTGCCTATACGACAACGGGATTCAAAACGGTGCCCTGCCAGCATTTCCTTTAGTATTGGGAACAACCAAAAGTCACAGGGGATAGGTCAGGGCTGTATGGAGGATGATCTAAGACATCGAGCCCAGATTCTTTCAGATATTCCTGTATCGTAGCGTATTTATGGGCCGGTGTGTTATCATGGAGTAATTTGATGCCGCGGACACCGGTACGCGGTCTGCGTTTCTGATAGAAATCAACAAGTTGAGTAAGAACACTTTCTCTATAAAACTTTCCAGTGACAGAACTACCTTTCGGGACTGGGATTTGAAGGACTGGACCTTTCGAATCAAAAAATATAGCATACAACATGCGATTTGATGTTTTGCAACGGCGCGCAATGACAGGTCTGTCGCCCTCAGATGAAACCCAAACCTTATTTTTAGCCTTAGAATCGGGTTGAAAATGATAGATCCAGGTTTCATCACCTGTAACAATCTCTTCCAAACGACGTGGGTCACATTTATCATATTTTTTTTATAACTTGCGATGCAATTCTAACCCGACTTTGTTTCTGCTCTTCAGTGAGCAAATGGGACACCCAGCACGCGCAGATCTTACGTAGCCCAAGTCATTCATGTAAGATCTTCAAAACACTTGACGAATGAATGCCACTTAATTCTTCTATCTTTTGCACGGTATAACGTGCGTCTTCCTCAATTAACGTTTTCACAGTAGCAACGTTCTTTTTCGTCAAAACGGAAACCGGCCTACCCACTCGAGGGTCATTTTCAAATGACTCTCGACCATCATTAAAATGACGTACCCACTTGCAAACTGTAGCATATCTTAAAGCACCATTCCCATAAACCTTTCGCAAATCAGCATGAATTTCCGTTGACGGAAACCCGAGGTGTGCTCGAATCTTACAATATACCCTCTGTTCAGAGATTTTTCAATCAATCAATCAGTGTTAAAACGAAGTTGGCACAATTAAACAAGCCACATCGCTTATATTAGTCATCATGGCTCTGCTTTTGTGATTTTGAAAAGATTTATTCCCATGAAAAATTTTGACCTCATATTGTGGTATCAACCTAGCACAAAGGGTCACGACATAACTTAAGTTCACACAACAATACCAGCTGATATGACTAACATGACTATGCTGTAATGGAGAAGGTTAAGGCCAAAGATCATACTTACTATGAAATGAAATCTATATACAAAATATGCAAGCTCTACCTTAAATACCCCAGGAGATGTTGAATAGACTATGTTTCTTAAAGGTAAGTCAAACTCCAATGTCATGTCAAATATGAAAATAAGAATGCGTAAACAATACATGCATCATGCTATATCGTAGTAGCAGATCTATTAAACGTCCAAATACTACGAGCAAAAATGTGTAAAAATCCAAGCTGCAGAAGCGGGACAAGATTTTACACTTGTAGAGGGGCGTGTCCAAAAAAGTAATAAAATACGTGTACTGAAACAGAAAAGCGGTGAGTACAAGGAATCCAAAGCAAGAAACAAACATAAAGGGTGCCCAATCTTATACGATTATTTCAAATTCAATACAGTTGTATATTTCAAGGTGCGGATTGAGCTTTTTTCATCGGGGGGGGGGGGGTCCAAAAGGCCGAGGATCTGCGACCTTGTTCCAGGGCGAAATCTCCGAAATTTCCACGTTTTTACAGATAGTAGACTATGCGAAATCTGCATCAAAAATTGCGGTACGGTAATTTTCATATTATATTATAACCTCAATTTGAAATCGTCCCTGGTGAGTGAATAAAGTCAATCGAGAGAGTTGATGAAGCAATATTAAACACAATGCTAGGGTGAAAAACAACCATATTTTCTTTCAGTTGGAAATTCCAGGGGAGGTCTAGATCCGTGCTTGCATTGGTATATTAAATACTTATTAAGATTTTCTTGTGCGCAAATCTATCTGTCGACGTTTGATTTCATGGTCATTCATGTAAATTAACAGTACAATCGACAAACGTTAACGCTCTTATGTAACACACACCTATTACTAATTATTGGAGGATTACATCCCTTTAATTTTCGAAGAGAGAGAGAGAGAGAGAGCAGTTGAACAACTGATAAATTAAGTAGTGGCCGCCAGTTAAATAAATTCATATACCTGGCTAATAGATATACCCTGGTACCTTCCGGCTTCTGTAGATATTCTTGAAAAATTTCAGAATCCGCCACTGAATAATGTAAATCTGTCAACAAAATATCAATGCCTACATGCTTACAAGCTTGAATGTCTTCTCTCTCTCTCTCTCTCTCTCTCTCATACACACACACACACACATTTCAAAGGCTCGTAAATGATGTCCACAAACTTTATTTATTTACATTTATTGTTTTTATTATCATTTTTTTTTTTAGTGTTGTGAACGGTCACATGCTTCCCTATTAGGTTTGGTTCCAATCTACTTACCATTAATAAAGGTAGTGTCATCGTGCTCTTGTCGCTCGGCCATTTCCGTCAAGTATGGAAGACTTTTTCTCTACTTGACGGAGAAGGCCGAGTTATGTTTCGATTGGTTCCGGTAAAACAAACACTTGTGAATGCGCAAACTGACTTTTTCTCACAGCATGCGGTTTTATCTCGCTTATATACCTCAGGATCCACACACTAGCAAAATTATATGGAGTACTACATTAAAGAGACACGTGCAAAAATCATGGAATGGCGTTTTACCTCAACTTTCTTAAATTTTGTAGCACATTTAAATACACGAACTTTGCGAAAATAATACATTCCCAAACTTGATAATTCTCATTTTATCACAAAAATTAATTCTTTCTGATGGCCATGAAAAAAAAGTTTCCTCCTTTCGGTATTCAGATGCATACGCACAGAAGGTAATGTACCATGGCGTTCATCGAGAAAAAAAGGTACGGCCGGTAGACCCAGAATTTTAACAAATCCTGCGAGAGAAACAGTAATAATTGAGCGAAATAAAACTCAGGGGCAAACTACAATTCACCTTGTAGATCAGTATGTCCGTTGGATAAACAAAAGCTGTCTGTGGAAAACGTGGGATTTGCGAAAATACTGGTTGATAAGCTAGGCCTAGTAAGTACCAAATCTCAACACGTATAAGTTACTTTAAAAGCACAGTAAGGTCAAGAGAGTGTTACCATTCAAATAATGATATATAATCACTTAATTCAAGAAGTAGGGAATAATCCATAATTGACAAAGTGAGTATTCAAACGATACAATCCTAATAAAAAACTTTATAAAAAAAAAAAAAAAAAGGAAAAGCAACACCAAACCGCGTGATGTAAATATACACTTGAAAGTCCGAGTCAGCATGAAGAAGCCTTTGAATTCAGGATCTTCAAAATGTATTTGAGAGCAAATAGATACATTAAAGTTGATCAAAATTGTCAGGATTAGTATAATTTCTATCATTTTATCGGTACGTGTTAAAAAACCAACAACAAACAATTAAGATATGAAAAATGAACATGTAGTGTCTCAATTCAAAGAACTGACGATATTGTAAGCTCCCTAAAGGATGGCGAGATAGATAGGGGGGGGGGGGGGGGGGGGGGGGCTACAAAATCGTTGAACTCATATTCTAGTAATTAATTTACTACTGTGGCTCTTAGGTACTAGTAATGTATTCTCCATCAAAGGGCACAGGTTTGGTATAAAATGACTATAGGTCAAGGTAATTGATGTTTTAATTCAGTACATGTAATTTCATTCAAATTGACAGGAGGTGGTGCAAAAATGCTCTCATGGTTCAAGACGTCTGCCGTACAGCTTTGGGTGCAAAAAGGGAAATGACTGGCTGAATTAATTTATGTTGATAAAAAGTAAAAGAAAAAGGTGTCCAGTGTGTTGGGAGATACATGGCTTATGGAATTTCTAACCTAATCTTGAAATCTGGATTGTTTCCAAGGAGTGAAGTTCAAATTTTGCCACCGATCACGGTGGCTCAGTGGTAGAGCTCTCGCCTCGTGAACAGAAGGTCGTGAGTTCGAGCCCCGCTCGGGCCGGCCGCGTCAAACCTAAGACGTTAAAATAGGTAGTGATTGCTCCTTCGCCAAGAGCTCGGCATTACGAAGTGAGAGTCACGGGTCTTTCGGATGGGACCTTATAAACGGAGGTCCCGTGTCGCAGCAGGTGTGGCACGTAAAAGAACCCTCACTGCTAAAAGCCATTAGTGCTAAGCATAGGTCTAAATTTGCAGCCCCGTCACCGGTAATAGTGACAGTCGCCGGATAGCTGAAAAATTGCTCAGGCGACTATAAATAAAAAAAAAATAAAAAATCAAATTTTGCCGCTGTTGCAACTTGCGATTTATTTACAAATTACGTCGCTTGCGCTCTATATATAGGTTTCTGAAATACAACACGTGGTGTGGCTTAGCCAATGAAATTATTGTACGGAGACGTCCAACCAATCACGGCACTGTACTGTACCGTACAAACATGATATTTCCAAACAGTGTCAAACAACGCTGCCTTTCATGATGATAAACACGTGGAAAAGTGTTGTGAAATAAAAATTAATAATGGATTAAAACTAGGAAATGATTCTGGAAGTACTCAAGCACTGTAAGTAAACTGTTATGCCTGTAAACATATTGCATTACGTTAAACAAAATGTGATTCGGAGAGCAGACAATGTTGTCATCGTAGAAATGAGCAACTGCATTCTAATTAAAATTTCAGCTAAAAACATCGATAAAATTAACATGTACAACTGTTTGGTAATATTTACAACCCATTTAAAATAGTTTATAGTCGTAAAGTGGAACAAATTCTTAAAAGCGAAACAATGTGTGCATATCAACACATGGTAAAAAAAAAAAAATTGGCGGACAGACGTAAACAAAGTGCAGTCCGAATAAAGTTCACGCAGGAACAAATAGTCAGAGCATCTTTAAACTCACAAATACATTGTTATAATACATATAATGTACACTAAATTGAGAGGTAAGTATGTTAATTTACATGAAATAGATTAAATACAAAATCTGAACAACATGCCTTGTAATACTACGGTGACACGAACGTGTATTTACAAATATGTAGCAATCATTAGTGCATCTTTATGAAATCCATCCACAATTATACCCAATTTAAAATGTTGAAATACTTAAATTTAACTATCTATCTGGTCTTTACAATATCGTTAATTATTTGAAGATATCATCAATTAATTTGATGGGTGCAACAATTCAATTAAAGATATCTTCAAATAACTAATGATATCTTCAGTTCTAAATTATTGTGCGCATTCATTGAATTGGTGATATCATTATTTATTCTGTAGAATTGGTGAGCACTGCTTTCTTCAAATGAATTGATGATATCAACAACTGAAATGATGCGCGCTACAATTTAACTGAAGAGAGCAATAATTCAATTAATGCACGCAATAATTGAATTATTGTTCTCTTCAATTGATTTAATGATATCATTATTTCAAATGACGTACGCAATAATTCTTTTACAAAAATCAGCTATACTATTGAAGATATCTTCAATTCAACATATCCACATATGAATTAATAATCCCTTTCACTGAATTGTTGTGTAGCTGACTTGGTCATATATAGAAGTCCAAATACTGGTGATGAGTTTTATTTGTAAGAACTATAAACAAATAAAAGATTTATCAGTACTTGCATAACAGGAAAATTAGACAACACGTTTAGCACACAAACATGCACTTCTATAACCTTCAGTATACAAAGTCTAACTATATGGGGCCTAATATTGTCAGCTAATGTTGACTAGAATTTGTAAGGTGAATAACAACTGTACATTAATTTGATTCACTAATTAACCAAAAAATAGCTAAATAATTACCGTAGGTGATAAGAAAATGCAACAATGCTATTTCACACAAACTTGTAGACAAATTTGGTACACAACCCAACTTTACTGTACAAAAGGGCGCAACTCTAATTTCAATACAGAGACATATTCCATGCGCAGTAGATGATTTCAGTAGTAACAATTCAGGTAGTAAATCAAATCTATTTGATCAGAAAACAGTGTGAAATATCAAATACAATTACTATTGGACTAATTATCATTTAAAGTAACACTTCACCACACGTGGGTCAAAAATGGCGCATTGCATAAAATCCACCCTAGCAATACCCTCACAAAATTGCTCAAAATACAAGAGTAATAGTCATGTCCACATTAAGTTAACAAACATGATCAGGGACATTAAACTTTACTGTAAGCATAAAATGGTATACATATATTTGTGTAAATACCTTGTTCTCCTGACCAAGTTGCGGAGCGTTGCGAACATTTATCGTTTTCGTTAACATTTGCACATAGAGATTCTGGGCGGAAGTTACGTTATACACAAAACGTCACCAGACCAAAAAATGAGAAAGCCCATCCAGAAATAATTACTTTAAATTGTTTTACATGCGAAAGAAAAAAATGTAAATAAACTAAACAGCATAAACGTAGCAAAATAATGACATTTACATGTTGCATTTTTTAAAAGAATTGATGCGCGCATTAATTCCTCATACAAAATCTTTGCATAATTAAAGATACCTACATCTGAATTAAAAAGATCATCAGTAATGGTGTTTTTCTGATACTTGTAAGTTTATGTTTGTTTTAGAGGCGTACCTGCTGATTTTAAAATATAGTTTTTTACGTTTTGTTGCATTGTTAACCCATATTTCTAAACAGTTTATTTCCATCAAAACACGCCAGAAAAAGATCCTAAAATCTGCAGTATCCATAAGAACGATAAACGAAAGTGATTTTCACCGTCTCCAATCTATCATCCAAAATCTGAACTCTGATACCCCGTCGAATTTTTACGAAAACTCCTTGCTAATCCCCCTGAACAAACTCCATATATATATATATATTATATGTGTGTGTGCGTGCGCTTTATACTTTGATGTATTTATAACTGTATTGAAAATATTTGCATAATCCTCGTACGAAGGAAATTGGATTTGCTTTATACCATTTACCTAAACATTGTCTTCCTTCAGTTCGCGAAAGCTGCGATATGACCTCTTTCATGGAAACGTCATCATTAGTATCATTACACGTGTTTATATCCTGCCGGAACTTGCAGCAGATAGTACTTGCTATGCGGACATAGTCGCCGATGTGAAGTATCTTAAGTGATGGAGATTATCCTGCTCAAGTAAGACCATGTCTGTAGGCTGCCGTCCTTCCATTCAACAACTCATCGAAACGGTAAGGAATCATACATGATTTACTATCAATATTCTTTCTATTTATCAGATATTGTTTCTAGCAAGCGTATCTTTTCAATCCCGTATGCAATTCAATGTCTACATGTATCGGTTCAATTACTAATCGCTATTCCTCTATGGGTAATGAATATAATAATGAAATCTTGCCGCAACATTTGCGATAATAGATTGATGATGAACATGTATTTTACGCAAATTCCAAAGCATCCATCATTGACGAACTTACACGATGAGCGATTCGCATTTATTTGTTAGGTACACTTAGCTGTAGAGTCGTAACAGACATTTCACTAAGAGTGTATCGTTATCAAAGAGTGTCTACGAGTGGGTGCAGAAATGAAAAAAAAAAATAAGATGACTCTTAAAAAGACTTAGAATTCGTCAATTAGTTTTAAAGAAAATATTTATCATATGTTGTAAATGAACCACACGAGCATTGAAATTATTTGAATGTGAAAATGAGAACATAGTCTGGCCATTTTACAGTTGAATGGCCAAAATTCAAAGTGCATGGGTCGACTCTCCATTTTTTTTTTTTTAAATTAAATACTCATATAAACCAAAACCGTACATATTTTTAGTCTCTATTAATATAGAGTTTTGTAAATTTATTTCCAAGTCCCTTACACTGATGACGGTATAGCATGCATGATTTATACCCAAATGAATATTGTAAGCAAGTGGCCGAGTGGTCTAAACCGCTGCACACTTAGGTGACATTTGTAAATGGAGATATTTTTCAGAACGCCGAAAATAACTAAATAGGGAGACCAGGTGATAAATCAGGCTCTTTCATCATTTTCTCCATTTAGCTGTTTGTCTCCTATTTTCCAAGTTTGATCTTATCTTTACAGCCTCTTTTACTTTTGATTCCATGTTTACATCAAATTTCCAGGCACACGTCAATGTCCAACATACATAAGCGTATTATGAAGTAGTTCAATTCTGGATCACAAAGAGAATTTGAATAATTTACAATAAACATTAATTGCACCAAAAGCATTTCATAATATGACTAAATGTTAAAGTTCAAAACATAAACTAGAAACTTTACAAGATTTCTGTAAAAAGCCATTGACAGCAGTGTAGTGCCCGCACCACAGGAAACTCTGGTTAGAGATTGGCTAAGCAAAGGTTTTGTGATTCTTCACCAACAGCTGGTGACGTCTCAATATGAGTGAAAAATTCTCGAAGGGACGTAAAACAAACAAATATACAATATTTTCAAAAGTAGCAAGCCCACACTAGATCATATGCAAACGTTTCCATGTTGTGTGGATTTAAGCTTTTGTTTTTCTATGCCCCGCGACTATTGTCGGGAGGAGGCATGTTGTTTTGTCCTATCTATCTGTCCGAAACTTTAACCTTGCTCATATCTTTCGAATCGTGAGTGGAAGGGCTCTCATATTTCATTTGTACATCCCTTGAGACAATACTTTTATTGTACTAAATCTCTTAATTAATTTCTTGGGAACGGATTTTATTTTATGGGAACGAATTTTCTTTTCGTTTAACCGTGACCTTGACCTTCTCCAGAAGAGCAAGGTAATGTTATTTGTGTTGGTGTTGAAGCATCTCCATGTCGTGTGAATTCAACTTCGGTTATGTTGTGGCCCTTGTGACTAGGCTGGCGTTACAATAGTAGTCAAAATTTTATGGAAATATAGATTGAAAAAAAGAATTAAATCACAACAGCTGAACAACAGTAGGGCCGGGGTCACTCAGGCGAGCGATGCGGTCCATGGGCCTCTTGTTTTTATTTTCTTGTGGAGTTTTGTTTGTATCAGCTTTATTGATAAAATTATTCACACACAGAGTTGACATAACAAGATTAAGTGAAAGCTTCTACGCATTCAGCATTGATCCATGAGTTGAATTCAGTGTAATCATTTCACTATGTATTGTTTATTGCGTCCGCGACCTTTGGTTAATATCTTCTCCACTTTGAATACATCATCTTCCCCCACATCCACTTTCTGTAACTCCGGTTTTAAATAGTTTTTGAGTCTGTATATTGGAATTCCTCACGTCAAGTACCTTTCGTCCCGTGACAATCAGGGTTATAATAGGTCCTCGGTACCGTTTCTCTGTCGTAAGAGGCGACTAAATGGGGCAGGTGTGGCACGATAATGACCCCTCCCTGCTCAAAGGCCACAAGTGCCGAGCATATGCCAAACTTTTGCAGCCCTTCACCGGCAATGGTGACGCACCGGTATGAGTAAAAGATTCTCAAGAGAGACGCTAAACAATATACAATCAATCATTCAAGTACTTTTGGATATAAGGAATTTTTCCCCGACCACTTTTCATCGTGTTCACGGGTGAATGAGTTGTGCGCTTGTGGTCACTTGTTTGATTCTGGACAGGACGAGTGTCTTCTTGGCCAGTACATTCCCCACCACAAGCGTTGGTCACATCAGGAGGCATACCTTTGTAATTTTTGGCAATCCTGTAACTTATCTAGGTAATGATAGGTTTATATGTAGGTGATATACCGATGTATTTTAACTTTGATCCTTTTTATGACTCTCTCGGCATAATTAGCCTTGACTTTGGTATCCTGAGCGTGCAAATGATAATTGTTACGGTCATTCAATAGAACATCGGAACTCCTGACCTTTATCCGAACGGAGTCCGGTAGGACGAAAGCCTTCACGAAGCTCCTCAAAAGCTACAGTGACACTTGGGCCTTTCTTGTCCTCTAGAAGTCGCATTCATGTGAATTTAGAAAAAATGTTGATGACGACGAATATAAACGCAAAATTGTCGTTTTCACTGGTGTACTTAGATTTGACCATGAGGTCGGTGTCCCACTTTACATCAAACCCACGGGCGATTGAAACACCAACCGAGACCTTTTAGTAAACTGTTAAATCTTGTCTATTTACCCAAGACGTATTTTTCTGCCTTTCGTACATGCCTGTATAATTTATCGGTTCCTTAGAAACTTTCAGTACTGGCTTGATCATAATATAATTTTGCTAAATATCTTGCGGCTTGAACGCTCGACCCAGAAATGAACAAATACACCAACCATCTTCCTTTATATACTAGTATTTTATATGGGTCACTCACTTCATATACTTTCGATATCACAATTAAAAACAAAAAGAAAGGGGGAGGGGTACATATATCTTTTATTGGTGACACAAACTGAATATTATCACATATATGTAAAGACAATGATAAAGAGAAATAGATACATGTATCAGTTCAAGAGTACTCTTCAACAGACTCCTTGCATTCTTCTTTTTCGTCGTCGGTGTCCACGTCCTCTCATATTTCTTTCAGAAGATGGCGGGTTTTGTGCAGGCCTATTTTCCTTCTACCGTTAGATCTATAACCTTCTACATTTTCCATGTGAATGGCTCCATTTGTAACTAGAGAATGTATTGGATAAGGGTCCCATACTTTTTGAAAAATAATTTGAGATTTTTCGAATTATTTTCTTTGGACAAGTTTTCTTTACTAGTATTTATTGTAACTCTGTTCCCATTGTTTTTCATGATCTTTGGCCCTTTTTATGAGAAAGTCGAAGGCTTCGTGTTAATGATCATCTTTTACTTTTCTTCTTTCTCCTCTAGTTGGAATCACAGGCAATTGTATCGTTTGGGTTCGAATTTACTAATAATAATACTCTTTAATAGTAAATTCGAACCCAGAAGACATAATTGTCTGTGGTTTGAATGGGATCAATTTCGAAGGTGGTTAGTCCTCATTTTCTTCACCGAGACATTTAAGATATTTAACAAAAATAAATTCCTTTTAAGGGAAAATTTTCGGGGCACCATATTTTGGCGTGTCTCAGAAAGTCGTGCATATTTTCAAAAACCAGACCGCAGTCAGCACAGGAAGATGTGTCTTCAAACGAAAAAACTATTATCTGTTTGTGCTTCAATAAATAATAGGCAGAAGGATGCTCCAGATACATCGAAATGCTAGAATGAGAGCGATTGTCTGCATTATGCGACTTTATACGAGTCGACCAAGACGTCTGTGCGCAGACGCAGATGTTCGGGTGTGGTTGGCTTCAGGGCGATCATAGGTAACATCTAGTTGTAACAATAGGTTTCATATTACTATTTGTATTAACATGCCTGTGATGTAATCCATACTATGTGCCATTGCCGTATGATTGTGCAAATAACTAAGTTTATTTAAAGTGTCAAAAGAGATGCTGAAAATTATCAGAATACATCTTTCGAATCGCAGTCATTTGTCGTCCATGGGGTTATTGAACAATACTGAGTGGCAGTTTCAAGTCGCCTCTAGGTGGGATCTTTGCTATAGCACAGATTTTGATTAATGGCCATGACCAATAAATTTCTGTGATGATTACCCTCAGTAAATAATTCGTTGATTCTAGAATATTTGGCAGCCGTAGGCCTCATCGTCGCAAGTCCCGGTTGAAATGTACGCTCCTCAAGGAGAGGATCGTACGTTTCAGCGGGGGCTTGCATCCCTGTTGAGCGTACATTTCTGATTTCAGTCGCGGCTTGCAACGATGCAAATCACGAAATTTCTCGTTCTCGGATGATGAAAGAATCTTAACCTAGATCTTATGGAATCCCTTGGAAAGTTTTGTCATTCATCATAGATGGTAAAATATATTTGACAAAATTTTAATAAAACTTTCATGCTTAGGAATCAACATCCTTATGAATATAGGTAAATATCGGTCCGAGTTATCTTGGGGTCGATTTAGCGAATGTTGGACGTTTCGACCCAAGGGCTGTTTCGACCTTCGACGTTTCGACCCTAAAGACGTTTCGACTTCGGACGTTTCGACCCTATACGTTAAGAGATGATGATTCCCCAAGTGTGTATAGTCATTTGTAAGTGAGTGGTGGTGACAGTAAAAATTTTAACAACTCATGAACTAAATTGCAAATGCTGCAATAGTAATAAAATGATTTAGTAACATAGAGGCTTTTTATTATTATAATTTTTTAATTAATTACAGTCCAAACAATAGCGCGGTCTATTTTGATAAATGGTTTTCAAAATGTACGTGCGTTTCTGCGGAATTAATGTTTAATGTGTTTTCATGATTTTCCCCCAAAAATATAATATAATTTAATGGGGATTGAAGTCGCTGTTAATATTAGCGCTCGTTATATATAATTTGAGAATCGCTATGAAGGAGGTCATAACATGCTCGCAACTGACGTGTTTTGTATGATAAAAAGATTACAAGAGCATTATAATCATAAAAGTTATCCAATTTACCCTGATACATTTGCATGTTTTCTCATCGTTAAAATGGTATCAACGTGAGTTCGAGCCCCCCCCCCCCCCCCCCCCCCCCTTGTGCCATGGTCGCGTCAAACCGAAGAGAATCATGTGTCTTTCGGATATGACCTTAAAAACGGAGGTCCCGTGTCACGGTAGGCGTTGGCACGTTAAAGAACCCTCACTGCTACTGAAACCGGGTGGAAAATGAAGGAAACACCGGTCCTGTGGGTTATTCTCTTTATTGTACGATGTAACAGTTGTAACAATGTGGACACATAAATATATATATCTATGTAGGTGTAGATGTAGACCCTGAAATAACATAGGAGTTATAAACACAAGAACAATAACTCTGTATCAAAACGATGCAAACAAGGTTTTTGCCAAAATATTAAAATATGAGGTAAAATATATAGAAATTACACATTATAATAATTTCCTAAATCAATAACCTTTGCCATAAGCTTATAGAGATAAACTTATCAAAATAAATAGTTCCTGATTAACACAAACTGAATATATTCCGTATAATAGAAAAGTCACGCAAACCTGCTTAAGTACATAAATTGAACAAAAAGAAAACTGGCTATATATACTTTTAACATCTCTCAAGTAAAGCACTTGATTTACAATAAAAATTAACCCTTCTACAATTAATCTTATCTCCCATGAGGTGCAAAGGTCCTATCAGTGTTCCTACTCTGTGTTCTAAATGTAATTAAAATAATATATCTAATATGTACATGTACAGTTTACTGTGTTAATGAATATATCCTCTAATTAAATACTTTAAACAGTAATGTATTTAATTTCTCCTCTAAAAGTAAAACAATTAATTTGAATCTAATTAATATCATAGCATTTATACTGATTTACAAAGATCAGCCACTCCCTAGCTCATACATACTCTATCATTCATGCAATCACTCAAAACTTAAAATAAATAGTGCATAATCAGTATAACACTACCCTGCTGTGTAAATAAAATCATTAAAAAAAAAATCCAATCACTTGAAGAAAAAATATGTACAAGGAATTTCCACCGCTTCGGTATGAAAACAGAAACTAGTCCTCAATAGAAAATTTCCCTTCAAAAAAAAAATCATGTGACTAAAATAGAGTGACCAGTCTATAAATAGTAACATAATAACTTTAAACAAGAAAAACCTGTCTTGTGTGGTCAGCAATAAAATTCAATAGGTTATGAAGTAACAAGACAAAGAAGTAGCAAGTAATTGTGAATAAAACTTAATTCTCATGTTTCAGATTCTACAATTAAATTGGAATGAAACGATTTATTCAAAATGAAAGTTCGAAAATGAAATATTTAAAACATGTAAAATTTCACTCTATCACACTACGGCCCTGAGCGCTAAGCATGGGTCTAAATTTATTGATTAAAGATATCGCATATATTTAAATATATAGTGACGTCTCAGTATAAGTGAAAAATTCTTGATGGGACGTCAAACAAATAAACAAAATTGGTATCACAAATGTGTGAAAACTTTTTGACTTGATGCTACAAATCATGCTTTTGGATTGAAAAGATTCAGGTACTTTGAAACACCTTTTTGTCCCAGCAATCGAATAAAACAAAAAAATAGACTTAAGCGTCGAAAGGTCTCGGTTATCAAATGTAACATACATGTAACCATTTTTTATACACACACACACACACACTTTGGCGTCGAAACATCCCTGTAATGAAAGTAAAACAAAAATAGACTCTATAGGGTCGAAACTTCTCAATTGTCAAGAAAAATATTCATGGGGTCGAAAAGTCCCAGTTATATAAAAAAATATAAGTGAGACGTTTCGACTCCAAATAGCGTCGAAACGTCGGAGGTCGAAACGTCTTTTGGGTCGAAACGTCCTGTTACCGATTTAGCTAGACCCCTGCTTGATGTTTCCATGTGTCACGTGATTGTTATGTACACTGGATGTAAAGTGGTGCAGCTGTAGGACTAATGTTATCACGATGTTTTACTAAAATTACCGTCTAACAGTAACGAAGAATGGAACGCTTACAACAGAAGAAGTAATTGTTTACTGTAAGGAATTCATGCTTTTGTGTGCAGAACCATACATCATTTTATCGACGAGGTTGGTCTGTATACAATGCAGTCACAGGCCTGTGACAGGGTAAACGTGTAACATATATCCGGGTATCTGTACATTTCATCAAATTAATGTTACCAACCTCAGATGGAAGATTTTATTATTTATCAGGCTTCTGATTGTTTGGGTACCGGTTTTTGACACTAAATGAGGACTATGAGATATGAGATGATCTCAATTTTATACAAAGAGGATATGTGTATATATATATATATATATATATATATATATATATATATAATTTTCTCAAATTATTGATTAAAATTCAGGTAACCCGTGTTTTAATACATGTATTTTAATGCTTGCACATAAAATAAAAAGATTAGATGGAAAGTCCATGTTTCAAAAAGTATTATCCTTATTATTTGTCAAGAACTGGTCACGTGAAGGGAGACAATTTGTGATGTCTCCCTCACATGAAAGGTGACAACTGTGTTGTCTCCCTTTTGATGTTAAATTTCAATGATGACACAATCAAAATAATTTTGTTGAAAGTTATTTAAATATATGCGATATCTTTAATCAATAAATTCTAATAGTGACAGCAGAGCCAACATTAACAGTTAAAGGAAATAACTAAGAAAGATATTCCCATTTTAATGGAATGTTGCATTTCATTTGATGGTTACTTTTTTGTTTTATGAAATACATTACGTAATGTTTACAGTGGGTGTTATGTTTTTGCATCATTCTATTATGATGTCACAAACAAAAGCTTTTCATCTTGTTGATGCTTGTATAACTGCTTCAAACTTTGGTCTTTTGGAGCGATTAACTTACAAATCTGATAAATGCATTAAGTATAAAACAAAACAGTGCATGTAGTTGAGGATGACATCAATTTCACTCCTCAAAAATCATTGAAAATTTATTTGAATTTTCTGCAGAAAACAATTGTTACAATTTTGATGACTTTTTTTTTTTAATAAAAGAACAAATATGGCACAAGTCCATAAATGTTTGATGGGTTTTTTAGCTTCAGATTCTTCAGGATAATAAAACTGTTATTGACTGTTTAGCAGGGAGATATCACAGATTATCAAGTCTCAGTAGGGTTATCATCCTTGGGCACACAGGCGCCCTCAGGAGATAACCTTACTGAAACCTGATAATTTGTGTTGTCTCTCTGCTAAACAGTTCATAATTTTATATTGAACAATGATTCATAAACATCTTACATCATAGTTTTCTCATAGATTTACAAATATTTCCAATTCTGGCCAAGGTCATTTTTGAAAGGTCAGTGTCGTTCTGAACATGTACCTTATGTAAGGAAAAAATTCCTTATTACGACTTGACCAAGATTAGGCATGCATATTTGTTGAATGATGACATTTCATGTATTATGTTCTAAGCAATTCTATGTAATGTTACATCTTTTGGAGAAATTCTCTGAAAATATTTGCATTTCTGTCAAGGGGTTCAAAACTTGCATCAGTACCATATTTGCTACCAGAGTGGGCTACAAACTATACATACACCAGCATAACAGATAATTTTACAACTTTTATGAAGCAACAAACTCCAATTTCAAATACAAACTCAATAAACAATGTTAGATGAACAAAGAATACAAGGTATGAAAGTCATTCTTGTAAAAAAAATATTGTATACAAAGGACACTGTGTGTTTTCTCTCATCTGAAGGAGCTTATATTTTTTTAAATAATAATGCATGCATTAAAATTATCTTGCTCATGTTTCTGAAGATACAGAGGGAAAATTCAAATTTTGATGTCCTTAAAGTGAAAAACAAAGGAAGTAATGAATTTGTCAAAATGAACTACAGACTACGTGTCAATATGTTTCTTTAAAAGTGGGCTAATGATATGAAATTGTAATTCATAATTTCATTCTTGCTATGTTATTCTCAGGCGGTGTTAGCGCTATAACATGGCAGCTCCACCTCCGACTATTTAGTTTAATTTCTCCTTGTTACTCTATATATAGTTTTAAGATTTGTTGATCTTTTAAGTAACAATTTATTAAACCCAGCATCAGAAACTTTTTCTCGAAAACCTTGTTTTTAGATTAAATTTTAGCAAATGTTTTAAATTTTTACTGCGACTTTTACTAGTACAAATTGTCTTTCTCTTGTAGTCGCATTGTATTGATAAGTTGTTCCATAAATTTCCGTTCGCAACAAGACACATAGTTGCCGTACGATGTGTTGTGTAACACCATTTATCGTTGAAGTGACAGGTCGTACGAGAAATTCTCGTACCAGAAGGGGAACAAAGGGTGGACGTAGGTTCCGCAGACATATCCGCACAGTCTTTGTTGAGCGATTAAGAGATGTGGAACATCAACTTGGGGTTAACAGAGATAACCTGGTTTATATCCTGGCAGTCGACATAAAAGTCAATAATGAACCATGCAAAATTCTCCCTATCCCAACATTGATCCAACACCGGGCAACGAAAATTGACGATCCAAACTGTCGAGATATTTCGAATTTGCTCATGGTTGACACAGTTGATTCTCTGAAAGCCAACACATCAGAAAGTCTCTCACTGTGTACGTTAAATTGTAGGTCTTCCAGAAATAAATCATTGTCCATCAACGATTACATTCAGTCAAATAAAGTGGATCTCATGGTACTGACTGAAACTTGGCTAGGATCTGAGGCGGATAATTCCATTTTATCTGAACTAACACCAGATGGATACAATTTCATTCATAAACCAAGGTTGGGACGTAGGGGCGGAGGCCTAGCAATTGTCCACTCACAACATATTCGTTTGATCCCGGCGAAGAAAGATGCCAATTATACACATTTTGAACACCTAGAATGCTCTGTTGGTGTCAAAAACAACTTTATTCGCCTTTCTGTTATTTATCGCCCACCACCATCGAAATCTAATAATCTCAGGAACTCAGTTTTCTTTGAAGAGTGGACCAACTATCTAGATGGTCTCATGTTAATTCCTGGTGAGTTACTTATCACAGGGGATCTCAATTTCCATCTAGATGATCCTAATGACAAGGATGCTAAAACATTTACAGAAATATTAAAGGGGCATGGATTGACGCAGCATATTTCCGATGCAACACATCTTCATGGCCATACATTAGATGTGTTAATAACCAGGGATGATTGTCGAACATTTCATGGAACGCCGTTTGTGGTTGATCCTGGTATATGTGACAACAATGGCAACATAAGTGGGGACCACCTTGCAATTCATGTTTCACTGCGCCTTATCAGACCTCCTAGGGAGAGGAAAACAGTAACTTTTCGGAGAATTGGTGACATCGACATTGGCAGTTTCAAAAATGATTTGGATTTTTCAAATATAACGTATGAAGAAACATCTGTTGAGAAACTTGTGGTGAATTATAATGCGATCTTGCAAACCACCATCGATTTGCATGCCCCTCAGAAATCAAAGGAGATCGTTTTACGACCAAATACTCCTTGGTTTACCGATGACTTACATTCTGCCAAAAGAGATCGGCGGAGGGCTGAACAGGTGATGAGACGAACAAAACTATCTGTACACAGGGAAATTTTCCATGAGAAATGTACGCAGGTTACTAAACTCTTGTGGCACTGTAAAACTCAATACTATACAAACAAAATTCAGGAAATAGGCAGTGACTCGAAACAACTTTTCAAGCTTACTAACAGTCTCATGGGGAAAACAAATATATCAGTATTGCCTGAGCATGACAACGAATTGGATCTTGCATCCAAATTTGGCGAATTCTTCATTGGGAAGATTCAGAAAATTAGAGATAATCTATGTTCTTCGAGCATGTTATCGTCTATGGATGATGCTATTCGAGCTGACATCAAGTTTAGTGGTCTTCCTCTGGAAATGTTTTAGCCAGTGTCAGTTTCTGAGGTGTGTGATATCATCAGTAATGCACCAACGAAGTCCTGCGAATTAGACCTGATACCAACAAAAGTTTTGAAACAATGTTTAGAGTGTGTTTTACCAACCGTTGCTGCAATTATCAACAAATCCTTTTTAGAAGGAAAAGTACCAGTGGATTTCAAAAAAGCCATAGTACGGCCATTAATCAAACGCCAGGGACTTGACAAGGAAGAATTAAAAAATTACCGACCTGTTTCGAACTTGCCCTTCCTGTCTAAAGTATTGGAAAAAGCAGTGGCAGCTCGACTCGAAAAACACTTAAATGCTTACCAGCTTCATGACCAAGTGCAATCTGCATACCGAAATTGTCACTCGACTGAAACTGCCCTTTTGCGGGTGCACCATGATATTACCTCTGCATTGGATAGGAATTCATGTGTTGCCCTCGTGATGCTTGATCTCTTGGCTGCATTTGATGTTATAGACCATAACATACTCATCGGGCGACTTGAGTACGCGTTTGGTATCACAGGGTCGGCTTTATCATGGATGAGGTCTTATCTGTCAGGTAGAAGTCAACAAATTGCTGTTGGAACTGCGCTGTCCAAAGAGTTCTTACTCCACTTTGGTGTCCCACAGGGTTCTGTCCTGGGACCTCGTCTATATTGTATGTTCTCCAAACCAATCGGAGAGATTTGCAGGAGGCATAATATGTGTTATCACTGCTATACGGATGACACTCAGGTATACCTGATCATAAATCCGAAGGAAAACTGGGACAACATTGCAGATAGACTTGAAAGCTGTCTTTCGGATGTAGAAAACTGGATGAGAAACAACATACTAAAGCTGAACCAGGAAAAGACAGAACTAATCATCTTTTCCCCAAAACGTAAGGCAAATGAATTTTCAGGATGTCAACTTGCCTTTGGGGGATCTGTCATCACTAATGCTTTCTGTGTCAAAAATCTTGGGGTACTTTTCGATAATGAACTTAGCATGGATTCTCAAATTAATTCAGTGTCTAGATCCTGTTATTTCCATCTTCGTAACATCGGTAGGATAAGATCCCTCATAACTGAGGATGCATGCAGGACAATCGTAAGATCACTCGTTACATCTAAACTAGATTATGGCAATGCTCTTCTTTATGGTGTGAAGGCCACGTCCATGCAGAAATTGCAGAAAGTTCAAAACACCGCTGCCAGGCTAGTGACACGTTCAAGGAAATATGAGCATATTACACTGATTCTCATATCCCTTCACTGGCTACCTGTGGCATATCGAACAACTTATAAAATCCTTTTGTACGCCTTCAAAGCACTGCATCAAAAAGCCCCAGCATTCATCCAGGAACTGGTTCAGGTATACCGCCCACAACGTACACTCCGGTCTGGAGATTCATTGTGCCTTCTATAGCCACGCACTCACAGCAGGGTGTACGGTGATAGAAGGTTCGATGTGTCCTCGGCCACCCTGTGGAACTGCCTCCCGCTGAACCTTCGTTGTGAACAATCACTTGCTGTTTTTAAACAAAAGCTAAAAACACATCTTTTTAAACTTGCTTTTGATTTATAATGTATCCAGTTATTTTCTGTTTTAACAAAAATGATAATACAAAAAAAAAACAACACAAAAAAAATTACTAATACCTCCCATTTCAACTTTCGATGATTATTATTTTTGTGAACTTTCAATTTATATAATGTTCATTTTTATATTGCCCTTGTTTTACATGTTAAGCGCTTTAGAGTAATTATATAATTAGATAAGGCGCTATATAAAAATAGTATAATAATATAATAATAGTATAATAATTATTCAGGCCATTTGTATTAATTAAACCATATAATATGTATATAATATAAAAAATATAAAATTCTGAAAATCAAAGAGATAAAACAAAATCTCAACATGATTCAGATACAAACAACCACAACACTTTTATGCATTTCAAGCACTGTACTGTTTGTATAATGATATAGAAATGTAATCTTAAAGACAGAATTAGCTTTTTTTGTGATGAAAAAGGGGAATTTGATATTTTTAATGGGGGCTAGGGACTATATAGTGTTTTGCAAGTTGGCTGTATTAATACTGTTTGTATAAGAACAAAATCGCTAAATTAATATAGAGTCCAGTATGTTTTTAAAACTATATAATTTGTATATAATATTACCGAACAACATTTTTTCTACACATTTAACAAAAGTCAAATGTTGAGATAAATATTCAATACAATTTAGGTGGCTCACTACACATTGAAAGAGTTTATCAAATCAGCACAAAATGATTTAATCATGAAAGATGTGATGATATGTAATAAGTACATGTTTCAAAAAGGTAAATTTATGCAATATTCTGGATAGAGAGAAAAAAACATGATTTTCCAAAAAATATTTCAATTAACTATAAGCAAGACTTTTGTGGATTTGAACTCGGGATCTTTGCATCAATAACCTACTATCTTATTAACTGAGCTATGTAGATATATACAAACAATTGATTGATACAAATAATTTCAGAAATATATTAATCACAATCTTGTGATGTAGTGTCATAAAATGTAGAAATCTTGATGTAGTGAGTACCTTAATTAAAGTCAAAAACAACTAAAATCATTGTCATCATACCAGATTTTGTCCCATAACTGATTTGGACTTCTCTATTTTTGAAAAAATTGAGTGAAGATGTATATTCAACTCATTAATGGGACAAAACTTGTCACACATATAATTCTTTGTGATTTATCTTTAAGTCCCACAGGTTATGGGGAGTAGTTCTTTACCCAACCTGTATAAATTAAGGATGTAGAAAAACAGTACTCCTTTTGACTGCTGGAGAGGTCTGTCTCCTGCACCCCTTATTTATACTCACAGACACTGTGCTACAATTTCCTAACCTTATAAGTAAACATCAACCTAATTTTCTATAAAATTATTATTATGGGATATATACATGTTCAACTTTTACATTGTTAATGATCCAAAAGCCTAGTTATGAGTAAGCCAAAGAATAAAATTTATCGCAATGTTATTATATGTATTCACAGGGGCTACAGACTAGACCGTTTTAAGTTTATCTACAAGAGCAATTTAATCAAGATTTAACAATCAAATTTAATTTAAAGCTCTGTAAATGTATGAAGTGAATTATTCACATTTAAAGATGATATGTGATAGTATGTTCTGGTTTCATTATTAAGGACTCACTGAAAGTATGACAAAAGTTGAGATCTGTAAATTTGGTTGTTGTTTTTTTTTAATTCTGTAGCCCTTGTGAAATAGAGATATTTCAGATAGCTTATTCCACAAATATGTCAAAACAATAACAAATGTTGTTTTATGTTAAGATGATATTTTTTGTAGAGTTTAGACCATTCTTTTAGAAAATAAAAACTTTTAAATACCATATATATATATATATATATATATATATATATATATATATATATTATGACATGCTATCATTAATTGCAATAGAAGAAAATCCTGATTTATATATCAAAATGCATATTTAAGCATAATTTCAACAATATTCATGATATTTCTTTTCTGAAAAAAATAAATTCAAACTTAGTAAATTTTCAGTTCTGTAGTATATACATTTTTGAATAGACATTTGAAATAATTTTGATAAATATTAATTTCCATAATTAAAAAAATAAAAAAAAAACCCCAGATGCAACAGTGTAATGAAAATGGGGTGGTTTTTTTTACCATTATGCTGCAGTTTTACAGGGATCCAATGTAAAGGCTGAAAAGTAGGACTTCTGAATAGAGGCAGTTGATGAAACCTGGTTGCTGATTGTGTAAATAATCCCTTCAATGATTGAATATTTTTGGTTGCGATTGCTCAGTGGTAGAGCATTCACTTGAATTCAAGCCCGGCTTATGTCATGGCCGCATCAAACCTACAACGTTGACATAGGTAGTGATTGCTTCTTCATCAAATGCTTTGCATTTAGAAGTGAGAATCTTTGGTTATGACCTTAAAGATGGAGGACCAATGTTGAAGCAAGTGTTAACATGTTAAAGAACTCTCACTGCTATGGCCCTGAGTGCTGAGCATACATGGTACTTCACCTGCAGATGGTGACGTCTCAATATGAGTGAATAATTTTCAATGGGATGTGAAATAAACAATCAGTAATCAAGCTTATTGATCAATACCTGTTCAAAAAATGTTGAAATGAGGAACATTTTTCTACTATAAGTTCTGAGTAACCTTGACCTTTCCAAAATGACCTTGAGAGACCTTGGTCTGAAAGATCATTAACTTGAACTGTTGAAATGAAGGAGAGGGGTCATATAAAAGGTGTTTGTTCTGAGTTGGTTGGTTGTGTATCTCACTTGAGAATTTTCACCACATGTATATAGATGTTACCATTGCTGGTGAAGGGTAGCAAAATATAGGCCAATGTTCAGCACTTATGACCTTTGAGCAGGGAGGGATCTTTATAATGCCACACCTGCTGTGACAGAGTATTTGCGGTCTCATCTGAAGGACAGTCCCATTTAGTCACTGTTTATGACAAGCAAGTGGTACTGAGGACCTATTCAAACCCATTCCCATAAGATAATAGAATGAGACATATACATGTATTTTGTAATTTGAAAATTAATTATACAAATTTTTATGGTAATTGATAGTAAAATAACTTATAGACAAATAAATGTTTACAGAATTTAGGGAATTTACCAATATACCTCCACATCCTGCCTGATTTAGACAGGGTCTACAGCAGTCTCAAATAAGTTTCAGAGAAATCATATGAAAATCTCTGATATTATCTTGTACTAAACTCCTACAAAGAATATGATCTGAATACTTAGTTTGGATGGTGAATATTAGTAACAATTAAAAACATGTTCATAATAAAGGACTGCCTAAAACATGGTTTAAGGAAAGGAAGTTGCATGTGAGCTTGCTCATGAACAGAAAGTGCATTGGGATAGAAAACCATTATAATTATAGGTACATTAAAAATTCATGTTCATGGAAATGAAAGTTAAGAAAACAGTTCAAGGGTATCTATTGTTTGGAACTCTTATACTGTGTTTAATGAATTAATGTTTGTGTAATATATTGGATAATATTTATAAACTGTCTGAATATTTTGAATACATTGATTAATTCACAGTATAGGTGTATGTTGAATGGATGTCTATTATATGTGTAACTGGTAATTTTAGACATTACTATTCAACCAACATAGATGTGAAAGTTGCAAACAATGTGAAGGTAGGAAAATGATTGATTTTTGCAAAGAGTGGATAATATTACCATGGAATGAATTGTCTTTTTGTGTAGTTTGAAACAATGGTTAAAGCTCCTGAACTCTAATGGCACAGCACAGGGTGTACAGAATGATAGTGTTGTTATTTTATGTCAGTCAGGAATTCCCATGCTAATCTAATGAATGATGAAGAAAGATTATTTTATCAATACAATGTTGATTAATAATAATTGTTTACTTTCACATTTAATTCTTCTACTGAACCACTGGGCCAGTCTTAACCACACTTGCTACAAAGTATTTTTGTGTGAAAGGGATTCAAATTGATATCTATAAATAAAGGGCTGTGTCCCATTAAAATGGAAATAAGTAAGTAATAGTGATTCAGAATTTTTCTTCTTTAAGTACTAGAAGTAGTAAAACTTGCACAAAGACTTCCTTTTATAATGAAAGAGTTCAAAATGTCCCAACCATGACACCCTGGGACAAGGTTGCATTTTCTCCCATTCCCTTTACATAGGTGTTGATAGATAAAGTATTTCAAGGTTATAGAATACCCAAGATTTGGATGCATCAAATTGAAGTAAAATTTTGCTGTTTTTATGTAAGATTTTCTATTATTTCATCTAACAACAATTTGAATCAATCATTAATATATGGAATACACCAGTAAAGACATTTTTAAAGGATTTTGATAAGGATTTTGATTTTTGAGTCATGTTTTTTCCATTGAAATTTCAAATATAAAAGATTTGAGAGTGAGGCACAATAAAGGTGGTTTCATAGGAAAATTTTGTAGTAATTACGGATTTTCAACAGTATTAGAACAAATACACATAGTTTTACAAAATTCTATAAAAATGTTTTGATGGTGTATCATATGTCCTAAACAGTTTGTTGATAAAAATGTTATGTTCTTATGATTTACAATGTTTTCTCTCTTTTGAAGATGTGGTATATTTTGGCAGTGACCACAGAGTCTTAAAAAATCCATTATGGCAGAAGAGAAGGCTCGCAGCTGCTCAGGATTCTGCAGCATTCGGACAAGTGTCTATATACTGGGAGGGTTGTCCATTATTGTTATTATTAACATGTTAAATGCCAACAACCATTTGACGTCGTTAATCACTTCCTTTGAAAATCTTCAAGATAGAGTCAAAGAATTTATTAAATACAATGCTAGTGATGGTGAAGCACCACATCTTCAAAACACTTCTTTTATAATGGAAGCTATAAAGCCTGGTTTAAGTTCTGTTAATGCTCCAGTCACATCCCCTAAACCAGTCCAAGTTGAAAAGCCCACTGTTAAAATAACAACTGCCAGACAAACAACAAAGACGCAACCGGGTCAACCCACCCCACGACCAGATGAATGCAAAGCCTGTTTTGAACACAACTTTAGATATATCATAGATAATGAACATATATGTGATTCTGGAAATGGAAAGAGCAATGTAGCAATAATTGTCCTGATACTCACAATACACGCAAACAGAGAAGCAAGGGATACCCTCAGGCAGACCTGGCTGACACCAACGAAAAACAACACAGCAGACATAAGATATGCATTCTTACTGGGCACCACTCCTGATCAGAACCTCCAGAAAAAAGCGGAAGAGGAGAATGCCATTTACCATGACATCCTACAAGAGGACTTTGTTGATAAATACATGAATTTAACTTATAAAACAATAATGGCTTTCAAGTGGGCTAGCTCTAAATGCAAACAGGCGAAATTTGTTATGAAAACAGATGATGATATGTTTGTTAATTTAGATTCTGTAAAACATGTAGTATCTGTGCATGGTGACAGCCTTCAAACTGCTGTGGGAGGGGCATGTCACATGTCTGCTGGACCAATCAGAGATAAAAGTTCAAAGTGGTATGCGTCAAAGTTAAGTTATCCAAGGAACTCTTATCCTGGCTTTTGTTCTGGAACAGGCTATGTAACAAGTATGAACGTTGCAACAAAAGTATATGAAATTTCTAGACATATTCCATTTTTTCATCTAGAAGATGTTTATGTAGCTCTGTGCATCAAAAAACTTGGTTACAGATTGAAACCAATTGGTGGATTTAACTCAGGCCGTACACCACCAGGATGTCCATACAAAACAAAAAGTGTTGTGACATCACATTACATGGGTCTGCCTCTCATCAGAAAGATGTGGAACTTAAAATGCTAGAATCTTAAATTCTATTTGTTTTTTATTCTTCTGCAATGATTGAATGAAGATTGTCCACTGGGGCAAGACACTGACTACATAACTTTATATTTGAGAAATCCAGTCATTAGTTTTCCATAGAACTTTGGGATGTCAATTTTTCTTTGCTTTTCTTTTTTTTTTTTTTAATAGAAATTCCACCATGTGATGAAATTTCACCAGTTATAGTTGGTGATGTGTGTAATGGAAATCCACTTTAAGTGATATAACCATAGACTCCTGCAGTTTTTTAGGAATTTTTTTTCTTTTTAATCAAAGTTTGTCCATAATCTGTTGGGCTTTTGTTCATAGTCGCATTTTTGACAAAGCAAGAAAAGTAAAAGACAATGCACACTACTTCTTTTATTTCTATGGAACAGAACTAGAATATAGTTATATTTGATGGGTCATTATATTGTATAGCATAGATTCAGAGTTCTGAACACCGTATTTTCAAAGGCCAAGTGGAAACTACAATAAGATATTGCAAAGTTTTGTGCCCATGGGTCAGGCCATGTCCGTTCCTTAAAGCAATACGAGCTGTAACTGACAGTATTTTTCAACTATAGAATTATGCACTAATTGACGCCTATCAATATAACTTATAAAATCCCCAAGATCTTAAGAAAAAATTCAGCAAAATAAGCAAGGGAATATTGTTTGAGAGCATACCAACAATGGGCATTTCATATAAACTGCCATTGTATCATATACACGAACATGGCAATGATGATTGCTGAACATAATCAGGTTGCACGAGACCAAAATCATACAAAGACAGAGAAGACTGACGTGAATAACCATATTTCGTTTGTCTTGAAATATTACAACTCGTGAATGACTTCAAGTATTATAAGTGTAAAAAAGTAATTAAATTATGCAAATATGCCACTCAAATGAAATTTTATTACTAAATTTGATGTAATTTTGCATATTAAATTGTTTACAAATCTGACACGTGTGCAGCGCCTCTCTTTCGCGTTTTTCTGAACTGGCAACTTTAGAGGTCGGTGCGAGATTAAATGCAGGAAGTGCTATCAAGATGACAGTGATTCATGAATCAACATTTTTAGCTGATTTGATGGGTTTATTGCTTCAGATTCACCCTGATTCTATGAAATTATATATGTTCAATTACAAATATGTAATTATATTTGGTCTTTTATTTTTCAATTTATTTACTGTCAGTTAAAGCTTGTATTGCTTTAAGGAATATGTACATTGTATGTGTGTGTGTGTTTATATATGATGTTACATTTTTCATATATTATGCCGAAATATAGTCATGGTTTTGAGAAATAGTGCATTACTAGAAGGGGGAAATGTAACATTAATATAAATATTATGCTGACTGTCCATATTATTTCCAAATAGATCAATGGAGCAAAGGGCAATCACTTTGAATGTGGGGTGATGCAGATACAATGTATTCCAAATGCTGTACTGATTAGTTTGTTATTCTATAGGACATATATAGAAAATATATAGTGATTAGTGTACATATATCTGTGCTCTATGCAAAAATACTAGGGTAACTAATATATAGGAAGAAACTAACAGGAAGCATAATAATTCTCATTAATAAGTATTTGTTATAATGATATTCTTCTGAAGGTGAAGTAGACCATCATATTTTTAATTGTATTGTATGATGCTAGAGTGGGCTCCAGACAGTAGAGGTGTTTGTGGTAGTTTATTTGCACCTGTTTGTGGAAGATGAAATTCATAGTAATGTTAATATCAGAAAACAACTAAAATTAGAACATCATGAAATTATTTAAAGTTTAGTAACAGTTGCAACAACCAGTCAAAATATGATGTAAGCTTCATGCAGTATACATACAGGTATGTGATAAGGGGTCTTGGCATAGTAGAATTTCAAAGCTTATCAAATTTTTATTTCTATAACGGTACGGTAATCATCAGTCGAGCATTATGTCCCATGATCTCCATATTTAAATTCTCTCTCTTTTTTTTTTTTTTTTTATTTGCTTTGTTTTTATAATTTGATAAGTATTGCCCACAATATTGTTGAAATTGAAATCCATGATTGCTATCTACAAGTGTTTGTATGCAGAATAACAATATTTGTCTTTTATGTTTATTTTAAAAGGTATATCATAATTTTGGAAAGTATAGGATACTATACTAAGTTTTTTTTATCAACATTCCAGTATTCCCTCGACATCAACTCATGTTAAATACAATAGCACAATTCATTGTTTTCTTAAAAGTAGGCAGTTTAATATTAATTTGCACATCAATGTGCATTTTGACTATTTTTGAGTTTGACTAAATATAAACACTGTGCATGTGAAAAAAATTTTATTCAGTGCCTACAATGCACTTGATAAGCAAACAGATATTATTATGCAATCCACAATTTATTAAAAAAAACACACACATTTGTTTGAACTTTAAGAAAGGTATATATAGAGAATAAAAATGAAGTTTCATTGCACAAATATGTACAATAATGTATACATTATTTTATATCACAAAGTGATATGTATACACATTAAATATTACATGTTAATACAAAGTATTTTTTTCTGTGCACCAGTTGTTGAATGATGTTTTTTGACCTTACTGTATCAAGAGCTTCATATTAGTTATTTCATTATCATTGTTTTATGTGTGTTTTTCTATATTGTGGAATATAGTATTTATATAAAGTTTATCCAAACTGTAAGCTAAGACAAGTAAAGTTTGTCCATGGTCTCTCTGTCCTTTGTAAACTTTTCAGATTAAGAACCACTTGCAGTAAAACAAGGTTATAGTGAACCTCAAGGGCTAGCTGCAATAATGTGGCACTCTCAGATTTATATTTTTTTTTTTGATCTGACAAATTTCTGCTACATTATTGCATCTACTCCAGTGAAAAACAGTTTGTATTATCAAAAATCATGGTATCCAATGAAATACCATTATTTTCCTCTCACAGGGGAGTAAATATTCACAATAAGTTTGAATTTGTTATTTTGTCTGAAAAATTACAAGACAAAGTTGAATAACACGTGTACTCCTTTAATGTTCAATTTAAGTGTCGTGATGTACTTTGTAATGTAAAGCAAGAATTACTTGAGTAATGTGGTCCATTTGTTTGCATTGACTTTATCCAACAAGTTAAAATAGTGTCAAGAAAATATTCATGACTCAAGAGATTTCCTGAAATAATGTACACTATTTGATTAAGTTGGGAGAAAGCTAAAATATAAATTCAAATCCATCTTTATATTACATTCTCTCTATCTATTCTCTCTCTCTCTCCCCCTCTCTCTCTCTCTCTCTATATATATATATATATATCATTAATCTGATATGATACCATATCACTAGATCACATTAATGTTTGTAGAATAATCAAAGGTCACATATTAGAATTGCATAGATCATAATGCATGTTCCATAAATTAAAAATATCAATGCATAACAATCATATGGTTATATTACTTTAGTCAGCTATTGGTTCAGCAGTGACATTTTTATTTCCTATGTTAAGTATAATGTATATGTGTGTTTTTATTCTTAATATAATTTTTCTTAATATATTTTATTTTTATTTTGTAATTAATTTTTTTTCTCTTTTCAGTGGCTTATGAATAGTATGTGGACATTAACTGAAGCTTTTACTTATAGGAATAATAGTTGAATAATAAAATACAAATTATGCAGTACATTTTTAAATACAGAATTTTAGTTTGATTTATAGGGGCAAGTTTTTGTGTTCACATAATGTAATTTAAAGTGTTTATTCAAAATTCATACCACTGTTGAAAAGACAGGAAATTTTGACTACCAAAATAAAAAAAAATTCTTTGCAATTATTATACCTCCTTTAAAAGAAAAAAAAAGAGTCATATTGGTTTGCACATTTTGATCACTTGGTAGACCAAGTGTTGTCTGCTCATTTTCTTGATACCCTTTGCCTGACAGACATCATCAAATTTTATTATTCCTCAGCTGTAAAAGCAGTTTCCAATTTTACTGTAACCAGTATGTACAGATTTTAGTTTGCTTTAGCTGAAGGCTAAGTAAGCTTAAATGTGTATGAAAATAAAGATCCTATAATTACAATTTGTCAGTTTAGCACATGAGCATCCTCAGTTATTGTAGATTCATGTATGTTTAAACTATGAGGCCTGGGTTCAAGGGCAAGCCATTAGTAGGTTTTAACTTTTTATTAGAAATCTCTCTGAAAATATAAGAACAACTGGATATTGTTTAACATAGGTAGTTACTGTTCCTTCAAGCACCTGTCATTAAATATGACTTTAAAAACAGAGGTCATGTGTTGTGCTATGACCTTTAGAATCATGATAAAGTCAAAATTTGCAGTGCTTCACCTAAACAAGTGGAAATTTTTCAAATGAGATGAAAAGATACAAATAAATCTACCATCCCAATTTCACATAATAGAAGAATATGAAGGAATATATTTTGAACAACTGTAAGATACAATATGCAATTATCTGCACGTAGTGTACATAGACCTTCAGGTTCAGGACGGAAACACAAGAGGAGTTTAAAATTTACATGGCAATATTTAGGAAAAATATAACAGAGAGAACTGTAAGTGTACATTATGTCAAATCAATATGCAGGTATTATTGTAATGTATATTTAAGTTGCTTCACTCCATGATCCCTGGATCAAAGGTTGCGCCATAATGTTTTAGATGAAAAAATGGCAACTGCTCAGAATAGTGATGTGCCTCTCTTCTGCTTATGCAGGTTATTCAGTGGACATTTATGTTTTTTAAAAGATATATACTTAACCAATAATAATTGCAGTGTTATATTACATTTTCAAGATTTCAGCTTTTATTTTAACACTATAGTTTTGATTCAGATATTGTCATTAAAAGTGTTTCATTGTAAAATAGTCTTACTTTTTTCGCTCACCTGAGCTAAAAGCTTATTGGTAAGCTTTTCTGATCATCTATTGTCCATGGTCCAGTGTCCATTTGTAAATTTTACACATTTTCGACTTCTCCAAAACTGCAAGGCCAATTTCAACCAAACTTGCCATAAAGCATACTTGGTATGAGATTCAAAATTCTTCAAATGAAGGTGGTCACACCCTTTTCTAAGGGGGATAATTAAGGAATAGTAAAAATCAGAAAAAAATAGAAAGTGGAGATTCAAAATTGTTCAAATCAATGGCTACTGTAGGTAGAATGGTGCCACAATAGGGAATCAAAGTTTAACATGGGGATATAAAGGGGAAAATATTTTAAAACCTCAAGAACAGCAAGGCCTTGATTAGTCCTATTAATATTCAAGCATTCTCAGAAATGCAGACTTGTATTTGTTCAGTGTGTCCTGTTGGGGGTAGGGTAGTTCCACAAACGGGGACCAAAGTTTTGTATGAGAATATACAGTAAAAAGTTTTTAAAATTTCTTCTTATCAGGTAGGCCATGAATAGTCATGTTTATAGGCAAGCATGCAAAGGGAATTAAATTTTGAATGTTGAAAAAATCTTGTCAAGATCAGCAGGGTCATGATTAGTCATTAATATGCAAACATCCTTAGTTAGGGCAGGTTTAAATATTGGCCACAGGGGAGGGGAACAAAATTTTGAGTGGAAATGTATAAGGAATATTCCCTCAAGACCTGTAGGGCTATATAATTAAAATTTAAGGTTCTCTATACCTGACCAGTTTTAAGTTGGTTCTGCTCTCCCATGACAGAGTATTGCCTGTCTTCACTTTGGTGGAAAGAAAATATCAAATTTCAAGCCAGCCAAATAAAATATTCAAGCATCAAAGAAGTCTTCTCTGCTTGTGATGGGAGTATCACTTATCTCAGCCAATGGTCGCCTTGGTGTCACTCATTTGCTACCATTTCGAATTTTTAGGAATGTCTATTGGAGAAACATGTGAGGAGATTTGTTTATACAAAGTAGGTACCGTTTATTTAAAAGATGAAAAAATGACGAAGTTTATCTACATGTAAATTTTTCGAAAAATGTCCGAGCACTTCCAAAAAGTCGCATGCACATCTTCAATGTGACCATAATAACTGTACAAGGTTTGGAGAATGTCGGCCTAAGGTGTGAGAGGAGTTGATTACACAATGCTGGTACCATCTATGTAAAAGATGCTGAAAAAATGACAAAATTCAACTACATGTAAAATTTTCGAAAAATATCTGAGCACTATGTATCCATAACAACTGTGCAAAGTTTTGGAAATGTAAATCTAGAGGTGAGTGAGGAGTTGATTACACAATGTGGGTACCCTATATGAGGACGAACGCTCTCCGCCCAGCACCACACCATAAGCCGGATGCAACCAGGCCAAAAATAGGAACTCCAGTTATCCAGACCCCCTAACCATTGGATTGTACCCCTATAGCCACAAACTGAAACAGGATCCCTTACTTTTCTTCGGGATGTATTTCTCTTTGTCCGCAAAGATTGGCTCCAGAACAGCCCTCCATAAACTCCTATATTAACTATGAAGTAAGAAAGTGTCTATAAGTTCAGGCAAGCTAAATGACATCTTGAAAATCTTCAAGATTTCATTCTCTCTGTATGCGGTGAGATACACCTCAAGTCTCAGATTAATAATCACTTGGTTCCTCTCTCCGATAGAGTAGAAATAGATGCTTCACTTATGCCCCTAACGTCCGAGGCCTCCAAGTGGTACCACCGCAGCCCCTAACTTTGAGTGGGAGAAAATTCCTTTACACTGCCTCGAGGTTCAGTCTACGTTGTCTTCGAAAAATGGCGTCAGCTTAACCTTTTGTTGGCTACGTTTACTGTTGGGATACACAAATTTCAACCTTCAGGGAAGTTAAACGACACTTTGGGGTGCCTCACCTCCCATCTGTGTGTGATGATACATGTATAAACCTTCTAACGTTCCCCTACTCTGACCACATACATGTGACACAGTCTTAAATCCAAATTAGGAGTATGACCTTCAGAATGCAGGAGAATGGGGAACATTTTCGGGAGATTTTGTTGACATTTTGAGCAATTAAGACAGTCATGTTCGACCCCAATTTTTACTTTTAAAATTGAAAACAAAGATGATTTGATTTATTAAAGCTAAACTGTCTATATCTAAATCCGCCACCTTTGTTGTATTGGAAATATAAGCATCTTTCATATTGTACAACCGTGATATAACGCTTGCCGGTCTCTTTTTATACAACCTCAAGTAACTATTTTCTCCAATTATCCATGTAGTAATGGGTAAGATGAGTTGTATTGCTTGTATCTTTAACCGGGAACCAGCATAGGAAGCCAGGGATATTGGAGATATACAATAGCGGATCTGGAGGAGAACGAGTGTTGCTCCCTTTTTATTTGGTTGAACATTTTTATCAAAAATGGTCATTTTGGGGTCTTCGTCTCTTCTTTTTGGGGGCGGAAGAGATACCCACTTGGGCCGCATCCCCTCTTTCAAAATAATCTGGATCTACTCCGATAGAGATATTTCAAGAGTCAAACAAAATTATCATTTCATGAATTCTATAATCATTTCATCACGGGAAATCCTCTGTTTTGGTAACAGTATTCTTAGTAATAATAAAACAGATCATCTTGCACAAGTTTTAAAGAGGCATGGACACGAATCGAATGGAGCGCCAAATTATTATAAACTCAGAGAATTGAAGATATCTTTAATCATTTGAAGCTCTCATCAATTCATTTGATGTGCGCAACGATTCAATTGAAGATCTCAATTAATGATATCTTCAAATCTGAATTATTGCTCGCATTAATTAAATTGATAGAATTAATTATTCTGCTGAATTGATGCGCTCTATACTTGAATTGAACATTGCTCTCTTCAAATGAATTGATGATATCAACAATTGAATTGATGCCCGCTACAGTTCAATGGAAGGGAGCCATAATTCAATCAATTAATGCTTGCAGCAAATTAACTATTGCTCTCTTTAGTTTAATTATATCAATAATTCAGTTGCTGCGCGGAGTAAGTTGATTGTTGCTTTTTTCAGTTGAATTAATGATATTAATTTATTTGAAGCGCACAATAATTCTTTTAAAAAGAGCAACTATATAATTAGAGATATCTTCAATTCAACAACTGAATAAATAATCTCTTTAGATGAATTGTTGCTCTCTGTTAAAGAAATGAAAATTAATACCTTATACAAAATCAGTGTAAATTAAAGATATCTTCAATTGAATTAAAGAGATCATCAGATCATTTATACCGAGCTCTAAATTAATTTTTGCGAGCTATATTTCCACCACATTTGATGCTCTCATTAACTGAATTGATGAGAGCAATAATTGAATAGAAGCGCGCATTAATTCAATCGATGAGAGCAATAATTAAATTGACGAAATCTTCAAATAATTAAAGATATCTTTAATTATTTGGGTTTATGTTAATTTGGTGCTCTATAGATGCGAGCTGGAAATTTTCAAATTTTATTTTTTCAATTTTAATGTTTAGAATGCTAAACTAAGGTATTTCTAATTGTCAGCAAATATTTGAATGTCAGTTGTCGAGTTCTATCAGAGATACAGAGCTCACAGTTCTTTGTTATGTAAACAAGGTTCGTGCCATGTTTTTGTTTACATAGGTTAAATAAACCAAAATAGGTTTCGTTTAAAGTAGATTTTTTTTATTTACATGTTAATTTTGAACACAATTAAGGTTACAGTGATTTTCACATATCATTTAGTTTTAAACATTAAAGCTCAAATCAACGCATTTGATAAACATGTTCTCTCTCTCTCTCTCTCTCTCTCTCTCTCTCTCTCTCTCTCTCTTTCTCTCCTTTTTTTGGGGGGGGGGATGTTGTTTCATTCAATTTCATTAAAATGAACTTTATGAAAACAGCAGAATTTTGATGATTTGGAACCATTCCGATGTTTTCATTTTCCTCATTTATCTCTGATAAATTTACTAATTATCAATAATCTTGTTTGGATTTCCATATCCACTTTGTCTTTTGTAGATTAAATTATGTATAGAATCTTTAATCATATTGGGTGTGGGATATTGAACTTCCACGGAGGGGACAATATTCACAGTCTAGGAAGAGGATTTAGCGAGTCCTTGGCCCATCCGTGGAATTTCACTGTCCCACACAAGTTTTTTTTCCCCTCCACATGGTATCTACAGTTCTGTTTGAAATTCACGAACACCATGGGAAGCCGATACTCATTCAATAAAATTGTCAATATCGTTTCTGATTTCATGGTCTAGACAATATAATCAATGATATGAGTAAATTTATCGTGTAGAACTTCGTTTTCAGTTGTTACGGACACATTTTGTTGATTTAATGGGAAAAAAAGGGTCAATATTAATTTTTTCAAAACACATTAAATAAATACCATTACGTATTTTGTAATCTGCAAGAATACAATTAATAATACGTGAAAGTCTACTACGTAAAACTCCGCTTTCACTATTGTAAAGACAATTTATGGAGAGCGGGGAAAAAAACATGCCAATGGATTCTTTACACGATAAGGAATTTAGCTCCTCAGCTTTTAAGCACAGCTGCGCAGGATGCTACAACTTTGTAGGTACTGGTTATGTACTTATTTCATTGGTCCAAACATATTACATTTGTGTTGCTTATGTTGTGTTGACACCAATTGATAAATCGAGTGCAAGTAAATTAAATGCAAAAAGGTCAAGTTTAACATTTTCTTTTAATTTCATTTCCTTTCAATGTAAGAATCAGAAATGTATTTCCAAAAAATGACAAAACTCAGGTGCAAACTTCTTTAAAATATATTTAATATTTTTATGAACTTACTTCGTCGTAATATGCTATTGAGCCTCAGATTAACATAAACTCAAATAATTGAAGATAATGTTTGGATATAAGTATCATCAGTTCATTAGAACAATTCAATTAAAGATCTCTTTAATCACCAGTGCACGAGACGCATCGCTTAAGCAAGGTGCTTTGATGGTAAAGATATCCATTCATATCCCATAGACCTCAAAACAAACTCTTTTATTAAATTATTTAAAACAAATAAATCCAATCATGTGATTTGTAATTTAACATTAGGTGCATTTCAAATACCTTGGTTCTAATACTACGGAAAACTTTTTATGATGATTGTTCGTTAACAGCTGCATTGTGTGACGAATTGGAATCTGATATGAGTACCGAAGATATGAGTTGCGATTGAGAAATTAAAAAAAAAAAAAAAAAATGACAAAAGCTGTATCGGAGATTGCATCGTCAACGAAGAATTTATTGTTGTGACAACTTAATGCCATTTTTTGCACAAACCTTCTAATGATATTTTTCAATCTTACTATTATCCCAAATCATGGCCAAAATGTTTTATTACCCTCAATAAAAGGGGACAAAATTATATTAATAATTATCGTGGTATATCTATAGTAAGATGCTTTGGTAAATTGTTTACAATGAAAGATTAGTATGGGAACGTTCCTACACTATTTTGTCTGATGAGCACTTCGTCTTTCGCAAGCGCCTATTAACGATGTGAATTGGGATATATTGTTGTTTTATTGGTTTTCAATAGGTTTTCAACCCTGTTGATAGAATAAAGTTATAGCCGAAATTATTTCAATCTGGTATATACAAGGTAAAGTGTTGAAAATAATTAAACCCGTATATAATAATGTTAAGAGTTGTGTAAAATACAAAGGTTTTCTCAGTGATTGTAATGAAATCAGTCTTATGCATGGGGAAACATTATCCCCATAGTCCAGTCAGTTTACGATTTTGCATGCAACTAATTGCAAAAGAAATAATTTTTTTTGCAAAGTATTCCTTAGTATCAGTAAAACAACATATAAAAAATCTAATTTTATCTAATGTGCAGAAATAATATATTTTGATGCATCAAATTTGCTGATAGCTCCCTTTGTTTTATGTCACCGCCGCGCTATCATAGCGTGCTTTCACCGAAATCGTGACGTATACATTATCATTACGTAGACATTGATCAAAGTCTTTGCTCGAATTTTATGACATATGTTCATACAAGCGTGTAAGCGCTTGAATCAATATAGCCTAGGTGTAATACTATAAATTTATTTACAAACGAGACGTTCTAAAGCTTCTCAAAAGTTTAGAAAAAAAAAAACAGGTTGGTAAAGTCACAACACGTGTCGTCATGTAGACGTATAGGCCTACTGGGTTCATTCAAAATTTGGGAAAGGTGCCGTAATGTAACGGAAAATAACATTTTTTTAAACTAAATAGTCGCAGAGCATCATTTCTTCAAGGTAAAATTAATAAGTAAGAAAGTGAAAAGGCTTTTTTCTATACTGCACTGCTTAATTTCTATTTTCTATGTAAGGACACCCATTCGCGTTACAAAACCATCTTTCTCGTTATTGATTGGGGTACACGGGGCGCCTTTTAACGTCCCATCCGACGGAGTAAGTCTTTCTCCTGAAGTGACGCTATTAGTTGCAACTTGAATGCGGTTTCTGTAATATGCAAAACTAATACGATACCAATTTAATTTAACCTTTTATGTTGTGTTAGTAGAAAATTTCTTCCATTTTAATTATATCTGTTCTAACCTTGTGTTGAATATGGAAAGATTACAAGACTGTGTAATTTGTGAATCGGGGGACAAGAATGGTCTAGTTTGTCTTCGTGGGAAGGGTAGCACAGGTATCAATACTGCTGCTGAGAAAAGGGGTAGCAATCTTCGCACGCATCCTGGGCAATATGTGCACACCGAATGTAGGCGTCTATTTACAAATGTGATTGAAATTAGCAAATATCTGAGGGAAAAAGAACAAAGCAAGCCAATTCCTCCTGCTGATAGTACACCAATTCTTAGATCAAAACAGACCTTTTCATTCCGTGACCACTGCCTCTTTGTGGACAAACTGCCAAACTTAATCAAAGTAAAAGAGGGCATGATGTTTTTCCTGTGCGAACTCATGATTTTCAGGCTTGTATAAAATCCGTCTGTTCTACTAGACAAGACGCTTGGGCAAACCAAATTTATGGTAGACTAGAAGCTGTAAATGATTTGCATGCTGCTGATGCCATCTATCATCAAACATGTAACGTAAATTTTCGCACAGGCAAACACATACCTAAAATATTCTCACCCTCTTCGACGGAAGCCAAGAGAGGCAGACCTGTTGACAGTGATATTACTGACGCATTTCTTAAAGTGGTGAATTATCTGCAGGAGAATGATGACAAACAACATCAACTGTTAGATGCATACTCGCCTGTTTACTTGAAAAAGAAATTGTATGAGCGTTTTGGGGATGAAATCATCATGACAGAAGAACAAGGAAAATCAACTGTAATAACGGTACGAAAAACGGCAAGATCAATTCTTCAGAGCTTCTACAATCGGCCTAAAACAGTGGACCAGACATTGGAGAAGCTCAACATCATTACAACTGCTGCTAAGTTGATAAAATCTGATATCCTGTCCCTTCATCTAGCTTCTGATCTATACCCTTTGTCGTCAGATATTGAATCATTTGAAAAGAATCTTCAGTACGTTCCTGAAAGTCTTCAAACTTTTTTGAAAATTCTCGTCCGAGAAAAGGACCCTGACTTGAAAATTGCATCGATTGGACAGACAATTATGCAGATGGCTAAGCCACGTATGCATATTGCACCACTACAAATAGGTTTAGGAGTGCAGCTTCATCACCATTTTTCATCAAAATTTCTTATTGATACGTTGAATTCCTTAGGATTTTGTTCCTCATATTCGGAGATACAACGTTTTGAAACAAGTGCAGCCATTTCACAAGGAACAGATATTCCAAGCTATGAAAATGGACAATTTCTGCAATTCGTTACTGACAACGTGGATCACAATGTGCGCACACTTGATGGGTATGGTACATCCCATGGCATGGGCATTAATCTGTTGAAGATATTGCAAATATCTTCAAATATGAATTATCAACGCATCCATCATCGATCTTTGAACCTTCAGGACTTCCAAGAGCAGCAAGTAAGCCTCAAATTTCAGATGCAATTTGGAGTATGGGCGATTGTGCTGTATCAGAGAAGGAATTGCTTGATGTACATTTTGTTTTGGATGGCGGTTCTTTGCTACAGCGTATCCCATGGACAAAAGGCATGTCATTCAATGCTATATGTCAGTTGTATGCTGAGTATATTATTAGAAGATACTCGAGACCAACTATTGTATTTGATGGATATTCCAGTGAACCCTCGACCAAAGACGTGACTCATCTTCGACGTTCAAAGGGCATCATCTCCCCTGATGTAACATTTACTTCAGATATGACCTTCAAATCTAAAAAAAAAAAAATTTCTCACAAATAACAACAAGTCTCGTTTCATAAGTCTTCTTGCCCAAAGACTTCGGGAAAATGAATGCACGGTCATCCTTGCAGAGGAAGATGCAGATTGTCTCATCATTTCAACAGCTGTAGCATGTGCTCAGTCAACACAAGTCGTTGTCATTGGCGAAGACACTGATCTTCTTGTTCTCCTCTGCTACCATGCATCACTGGATGGATACAACATTTACTTCCGATCTGAACTTTCTAATAAGTGCAGGCACTGGGACATACAAAAAACAAAGCGGATGCTTGGTATGCAGAAGTGCAAAATTCTGCCAGTAGTACACGCAATCACGGGATACGATACAACCTCCCGCCTATTTGGGATAGGAAAAGGTGTTGCTTTAAAGAAGCTTTCGAAAACAAACAATGTTACAATGGCAATAGAGGAATTCTTAAAGCCTGGAAACCATCTGGAAATTGTTGTAACGAGCGGCGAACAGATTATTGCTAGCCTATATGGGGGAGTATTGTGCGAAGGACTGGATCTTCTGAGACTGCGCTTATACACAAATAAGGCTATCACTAACAATAAGTGCGTTCAGGTACAGAGTCTCCCGCCAACATCTGATTCTGCGGCTCTGCATTCTAGAAGGTCATACTATCAGTGTCAGCAGTGGATAAACCTAGATGGCACTGATCTGAACCCACTTGATTGGGGATGGACAGTCACTGATGATAGCAAATGCATGCCGCTTAAAACACTTTGCCGCCTGCTCCCAATCGTCTTCTGAATATTATCCACTGTAATTGCAAGGTAAATTGTGACACAAAGAGGTGTACGTGCCGAAAACATGGCCTAGAATGTACTATTGGATGTGGCCATTGTAGAGGAACAAGTTGTTCCAATTCAACAAGGAACACGGAGGAAGAAGAAGAAACAAACTGATTTCCATGGTCTGTTCACTGAAATTACCCCCCCCCCTTTTCCAAAAAAGCCTCTTAAAGGTGAAATTATTATATGTAAATTTTACAATTTCTATTTCTTACAAAAATTTATAAATGCCAATCAAGAAACTGCATTCTTATTTGATAGGTAATGATGGAAAGCTAATTTCCAGTTTTTGTCGTTTTTTCTCTTTTTCTCTGTTTTTGACCCCCCAAAAATGGTATTTCCACTTCAACTGAAACATTAGATTTTTTATATGTTTTAGTACACATATTAGCGAGGTCAAAATCATTGAAAACAATTCTTTTGCAATTAGTTGCAAGTTTGACCCTTTTTTGGGCTAATTTGACTGGACTACCATTACTTTTTTCGTTATATGTGAATTATTTTGATGAATGTATTCTATCAAATAATTGCCCTAATGTTGATCTGCAGATGTTAAATCTATTTGTAATTTTGTCTGCAGATGACATGGTGATTTTTGCCGATTCCTCAAAAAGTTTACAAAAACTGTTAAACTCTCTACATGGTTATACCGAGGAGTCAATGAAATAAACCAAAAATTTTTTATTTTTTTTTTAGAAACTGTGGCAAATTAAAGTCAATGAAATTTGGACATATAATCACGTAAACTTGGAATATAATAACGAATTTCTATATTTATTTAGGTTTTTGGCTTAAATATAATAGGGGGGGGGGGTGTTTGTTTGTTTGTTTGGGGGTTTTTGTTTGGTTTTTTTAATTATTATTATTATTTTGTTTTGTTTTGGGTTTTATTATTATTATTATTATTATTGTTGTTTTGTTTTTGTTTTTTGTTTGTTTGTTTGTTTGTTTGGTTTTTTTTGGGGGGGGTTGTTTGTTTTTTGTTTTTTGGGGGTTTTTTTCCTTTTTTTGAGTGTGTTTTTTGTTTTGTTTTGTTTTTGGGTTTTTTTTTTGTTTTTTTGTTTTTTGTTTTTTGGGGTTTTTTTTCTTTTTTTTGAGTGTGTTTTTTGTTTTGTTTTGTTTTTTGTTTTTTTGTTTTTTTTGTTTTGTTTTTTGTTTTTTTGTTCTTTTTTTTGGGGGGGGGGTGTTTTGTTTTTGTCTTTTTGTTGTTGTTTTTTTTATTTTTATTTTATCTATTTATCTTTTCATTATTTTTATTTTTAATATGCAAAAACATGCAGATAGCAAGGTAGAAATTTCTAGAAGAATTAAGAAACATGCGTATAACGTAGAAACTCTGTGTTCTGTTTTTTGACACGCATATTTGTAATATTTACTTTATGAATTTGAACTTCACGGGTTTTACAGATGAGACGATAAGAAAACGTGCATTTAAATGTCTGTAAAAAAAAATATCCTTTACGTCAGGAAAAAGACCTTAAAAATATGGTTTATTTTAAATTTGGGCGTTTCAATTGAAACTTGGAATTTTCAAATATTGGTTAAAAACAACAGAAAATTGTATTCTTAAATCTTGTTATGTAAATTTAGTGGTACGAAATGATAAATGGATTTTACAAATTATAAATTGTCATCACTTGGTTTAAGCTATATCTGGACAGAAAATCATGTACACTTTAAAGGTTTTCCTGATAGAAAACACATCTAGATGTATATAAACAAAACATATTAGAAAATATTGTTAGTTCTTCAAAAGGCTACTTATATCAAGTAGGCAGTAACCAACTCTAATAGAATATGTACAGGTTGCAACCTTCATGATATGGAGGACGACTTTCATTTTATATTAAAATGTCCACGATTTGAAAGGCAAATTTTTGAAAAAAAAAAAAGTATTATTATTCTAGTCCGAATAAATTTAAATTAAGTCAATTATCAAGTACTAGTAATAATGTCAACCATTTTTTAAAGTTGGGAATTTTTTTTTAAATGCTGCTACACTGTTAAGAAAAAGTCGCATTGATGCTTAATTGTTGCTTGTTTACTTTATACCCCCATCTCTCTCTCTCTCTCTCTCTCTCTCTCTCTCTCTCTCTCTCTCTCTCTCTCTCTCTCTCTCTCTCTCTCTCTCTCTCTCTCTCTGAATTACCTGTAATTATTATTGTACTTGTTACTCTGATGAGTCAGTTGACTCAAAGAAATAAATATTATTATCATTACAAATCTTTGGTCCTCTCATTAATATTGACAACACCTCACATTGGCATACAGTCATACATGTAAATACAACAAAAATTGAAGGTGGAATATATCGAATTATCACAAAAATGTAACTGCATTATTTATTCTGAAGTCCCTCATACAAAAGTGTCACAAAGTTTCTTTTAGCAATTTTGAAATTCATAAGGCTGGTAATATTAATATAGGATTTTTCATTCATGTAACATTGAGAATTTTAGAAATATATCGCAATTTTAATCGTAATCTATACGTTGGTCAAAACTAGGGCAGTGCAGTGTAATTTCAATAAATATGACAAGCCTATTATACTGATGATCTGCAATCTTGAACAGCCACGTAGTGTAGTTTTTCAAAGTGTGTGTGTTTGGGGGGGGGGGGGGGGGGGGGGGGGCAAGTTTATTTAGCAATTGTCTAAAATTCTTGAAGAACGAAAGAAGAAACAAATGTTACTTTAAACTAAATTTAAAGAAAAAATGATCCAGCCAATGTTCAAAATCTTAAAGCCGGGGAGGGAGGAGGCGTTTGTTCTGGCGCACTGTTCTTCATACATTCTAGAGAGGGGGGCATGCAAGATATCTTACCTTACATGTAAATATATCTTACTCTACATGCATAAATATCACAAAACAGACTTTAAGAAAAAGTGAGACGAGGCCCCGCCTTCATTGATCTTCAATATAAAAAGGGTTAATTTTCCAGACTCTGGTTTGGATGAATTGTTTTTCAGATGTTCAAACATTTTGCGACTATAATGGGTCATTGTGATATATCTACAGATGTTAATGATAATTTATATTGTAGTGTAAAACAGGTTTTAACTGCCAAGATACCTTAGACTATGTACAGTGTATTATCTTCCCTGAATGCATAATCCAATAGTTATTCTTAGACTCTAAATACTTTCAACTTAAATAGATTTGAAACATATTTTCATAGCACGAATAAAATAATGTCTCTAGTTTATTGCCATCATTGACCACAAAATCGAGTTTATTTTTTTTTTTTTTTCATTGTGATGATATAGATGCCTCCAGCAATATATGATAACAACCCTTTAAACAAAGACCATCAGAAAGCATTCGTTAGTTTGCTTCTTTAATTTTTTTTTTTTATGTCTAAATATGTAACTTACAACAAATTGCAAATCAGACGCTGTTTTGTTTCAAAATGATGTTGATATAGATGACCATTGTTTTGAATAACTTCTACTAAGTTATATGGCTTGAGTAAAAAGCCCTTCTTTTGCATTTTGCTTATCCGGAATACATACTGTTACCTGTCAATATTTTTGCATTTATTTAAGACATGCAACTTCCGATAGTGAGTTATAAGTACATGATGATGATGATGTATATTTATAATGTTAACCCTGAGGCTAATCATTGATTCAGTTTGTGTGTTTTGAAAGCGATAATGGGTGCCGAGTCAAGTATATTTGAAGAATGCGACTTAGACGAGCCAGTGGTCACTTCAAAATGTACATGGACTTTACGACACGGGAGTTACAATGGTGAACAAGACGTCACAGTCCTGTCAGAGGAAAAGGAGAACAGACTAAAATGGAGTTTGTTGCAGAAAAATATTAAAGTAGGAAATTTATACCACATATTTATAACGACTATATATATATATATATATATATATATATATATATATACACACACACACACACACACAACACACACAGCACAACCGTTAGGGATGACGAAGCCAGATACAGGAAACTTAAAATTTGATTTAGCTATTGTTAGAGAGAGCGCAACCATGTGTACATTAATCTCAGCTTAGATTCAGCTTGGCTGGTTATTTGGACTGACATCTTCACCAAATCTCTGAGCAGTCTTTCATAAGTCATGTCTGGAAATTTACAATTGGCTTTAGCCAACTGTAGCAATTAATATGCACCATTCAAACTATCAATTAAACTAACTCTTTGTCACTATTAATGTTGCATAGCTTACCGTCTAGGTATGTAAATCCCAAAATAAAAGCAATCACTAATAAAATATGGCTTCCTATTGCATTTGTTTATTAGAGTTAATTTATTAGTTAAATCACTTATTTGAAGTGAACAGCAGTGTCACCTAAGTGTATATATATATTAATTGCTAGAGTGGGCTGAATCCGAGTGTAAATTTCCAGACATGAATTATGAGTGAATGCTCCAAGATTTGTTAAGGTGTCAGTCCAAATATCCAGCCAAGCTGAATCTCAGCTGAGATTACATGTACATATGAGTGGATCCAGAAATTTCCAGCTCCATGGAAATGGATTTCATCCCATGCATTTTTAAGGGGTCCATTTGAAACTATATGGACTAACATGTAGTAAGTGCAGACAAATAAGCAAATATATTTATTTTCTACCTAGCTGATAGGTGGTAGGACCCTATACCTCACCCCCTACCTCCAATATATGTGTGTCTGACATAGCGCCTACTAATGGAATTAAGATATATGGTTTAAAAGAAAATAGGGACAATCTACAGTCTACTGGAAATTGCACAACAGGATAAATATAAATCATCAACACTCTGTATTTCATGGCAATACAGTGATTATCCTGACAATTTATCAAATTATCCCAATGACGCAATTGTAATTTATGCACTTTGAAATCAAAATGACCATTTCATTACATCAATCTGTCAGGATGAGATTTATACACTTTGTATTTTCCAGAAATAGCAAACAAGAAATAAACTTAAAAGTTTATCAAAACTTTAACAAACAACATTGAATTGAATTACCGGCATTTGATGATCAGGTCATTGTTTAGTTTGATTTTAATAAACTAAAATGTACATACGATAAATAATTATGAGTTTGATCACAAACGTTGACAAGGCTTTCTGGCCATGAATTCTCTTAACTCTTCATCTTGGTTACTGGATGTCTTGACCAAGCTGCAAAGTTCACAGTCTGAAAAGACATAACTTGTGGAGATGACAAAGGAACATGATGGTACTCTATCATTCATTGCTTATTTCAGATTCATTTTCTCCTAATTCAATATATGTTACAATAGAGGCTTGCTCTGTTTGTTCTAATTGAAGAAAATTATACCAAATAATATCCAAATATTCAAGATACATGTACATATATGTTGGCAATAATTTGAAAATTCCCACATTTTTCGAAAGGTACTTTGGACTATGGAAGAATTCATTAATTTATGACAATGTTGAGTTCTAAACAAAAATTTGCCCAATTAAAGACTATTTAAATTGTTCAAGTATTTTATATTATATTCAAATTGAATGTTTTTAATAAGGAGGGTGGAATTAGATAAACATGTAATTTATATTTCAGTGTATGAAGAGTCTGAGACATCCCAGTATAGTGAAATATCTGGGTGTAGCTGACTTGTCCAGTGAACTTCACTTAATTATAGAGAGGTCAACACCTTTACCATGTCTACTAGACATGCTAGACCCTTTGGAAATCACTAGTGGACTTCACAGTGTAATGGAGGGACTTTCATTTCTCCATGATCAGGTACTGGTTGATTTCATTTGTTCAAATTGAACACCAGCTGACAATTATTCATAAAAAAGTATTGATAAGAAGAAACTGTATGTGGCTTGTATTTTCTCAGCTTTTTTAAAGGTCTTCTCTTTGAAATGGACAACTTCTTAGTGATTTCATTGTTTCTACTTGATTTTAAGAAACTTTATTCCTGAATTTTAAGTTTCTTCCATCAACAGTGGATTACCTTCTAGCTATTTTATCAAATTGTAAATGTTCGTAAGTTGTGTGAATTTAAGGTGTTTTTTTGAATGCCCCATGATATAGTTATTTTTGTCCTGCCAGTCTGTCTGTCCAAAACTTTTAACCTTGCTCATGACTTTTGAATAATGAGTGACAAGGCTTTCATACTTCATATGCACATTTCTTGTGAAAATACCTTTCTTTTGGTACCTTGTGACCTACACCTTGGAGTTTGACCTACTTTTAAGAACCTAACCTTGGCAATATTTATTTCATACCATGATTTTTGACCTTATGACATTGACCTTGGAGTTAAGACAAAATTTCAAAACTTTATCCAAATCTTTAATCATAAGTTTTGAATGGTAGATGATATGGCTTTCATATTTCATTATGTATTTCTTGTGATGAGACTTTTCTTTTTGTACCAAAGTTTTTGTCCTTGTAATGTTGATTTGAATTTTGACCTACTTTTAAGGAAAGTTAGTTTAGGCAATATCTCCTGAACAGTACAAGTTAGGGTTTTCATATTTTGTATACTAATTCCACATCGAAAGATCTTTCATTTGATACCATGATGCATGACCATGTGAACTTGACCTTGAAGTTTGACCCAAATTTCAAAACTTTAACCTTGCTAATAACTTTTGAATGGCAAGTGATATGGCTCTTTTTTTTCATATTCCTTATAACAAGACCTTACTTTTGAAACCAAAATTTTTTATCTTGTTAGCTCACCTGAGCTGAAAGCTCAATTGAGCTTTTCTGATCACCTGTTGTTTGTCTGTCCATCCATCTATCTGTAAACGTTTTCTTCTCCAGAACCACTGACCAATCGCAATCAAACTTGACAAAATCGTAAACAATATCAAAATGCAAATGCTCCTAAATTGTGTAGATTCAATACTTTTATTATTCAAATTATTAGCCTTTGGGTTAGGATGGCTGCAATATGGGGTCAAAATTTTTCATGGGAAAAAATAACTTTCAAAAATCACAAGAGCTGAACAGCAGGGCCAAGGTAACTTAGGTGAGCAATGCAGTGCATGGGCCTCTTGTATTTATTTTCACTAATCATAATTTTAGATTAAAAAAAAGACAAAAGAAAAGAAAATCCATAAACCAACAAATAAAAACACTCTGGCCAAAGAAAACAGAATACACTCAGAACATTTTTTTTTTTTTTTGAAATCCAGGCTAGAATTTCCCATAACAATATATGCCAGGAAGCTGTCTTCGTGACATTGAAAGGGACTTGGAAAATTGGTGAATTGCAGCATTGCTGTAAATTTCTGGAAGTGACACCTGAGTTCTTGAAAAATTCACAACAGTCTCGAAATCAAGATGGTATTGCACCAGAAGAAAAGGTGGGATTTTTATTGTATGTTAAAATTATTGTTAGTAACTTAAGAATTAGTGAATGATCAGAAATTGCATGCACTTTGGTATTGTTTATGAATAGTACCATCCTTATTTAATTTCAGAATGATAAATTGACAGTCACTGTTGACATGGGTCACACTAGGGATGTGTACTCTTTAGGAGTGATGGCAGAAAACCTTTTGGAATATCTCACAGAATTAGGTTTGCAATAGGATTACTATTTGTATTTATAGAGCATGTTGATACTGATTGGAAAGTGTGAAAGTAATTAATGTTTGTTGATTGCAGGTGAGATGACAAAGACATTTGAAATTCTTGTACAGGACAAATGCTTGAATCCTGACCCAAAACAAAGACCTAAGATCAGCACTATAATGGATGACCAGCTTTTTAGGTAGGCCTCTTTGTGGGGTATACTGAAAATGTATTATATTCACTAACTATGATATTTAATGGAAAATTTCAGTTTTAATGCTTGTTTAGCTTGGATTTGATAAAACATAAAACAAAATTAACCTATAACAGTACACAATTTGCAAAATATTAGATGTAGAGAAATGTCTCCTCCACCAAAGGTGCTAAAAATAATACACCACCAAATATAATACTTTTACAGTGTACTCATCTGTGTGCTGTTATGGTACTGTTAGTAAGATAACCACATATTGACAACTTCCTTAACTTCATCACTTTCAGGAAACTATATGCTGTTTGTAAACAACTGTCATTATGACATCATATTTTTATGAGTTTGTCAGATATCTACAATACTTAATAATATCACTATACTTTATATGTCTGCTTAGATAATCTACCCACTAACCTAACGAGACAGACATATGAAGTATAATAATACTGCTACAATATACAGTTTAACCCTATTTTAGAAATTATACATAATATTGAGATTAAAAAAGGTTTAGAAAAAATGTTAGAAAAGATCTGAAGAAGTTGATTTATAAAGAAAAAATGCATTTTCATTATATGAACAATAAAGCCCACCCTAGCCTATAACCCAGTTATGGGGACAAAAATCTTCAGATCAACCAAAGATCAAAGGGACCCTATCATTAGAAACATGCCAAGGAAACATTACAGGTGACTCTTGGTGGCTCAAACTTCGATCTCTCAAAGTGAAATCATGGTCCCAATTTTTTTTTGTCTATATAAATAAGCAAATTTACTTGAAATCTCTCAAAGTTCTCAATGTCTCATAACACATATTTCATTGTTTTTTACTCTCAATCTCTCCAAGTGGTGGTAGCCTATACCCATCATCACTCAAGCATATAATTATTTCCACTTGGACCTTACTTGGACAGTAGTTCATGCCTGGTGCTAGCTCAGCTGTGTTATTAAGTTTTTATAAAGGGGGCACAAAGATGGTGTTTCCTTGTGGGATAGATAGTTAAATGGTCAATTTAACCCTCTCTGTGCACTTTGTTTTCATTACAATTAGATTATGTACAACTTAAAGACTAGTTTGAAATCAACAATGAGACAATAATTTTGAGAATATAATTTAGACACCTGCCAAGGATAATCATTATTTGTTAGAATATGTGTTTTGTTTAAAGTGACTGAAAATTGTAACAATTGTGTGGTGGATTGTACTCCTTGTAGTTAGTAAGTGCGAAACTTCGTCATGAACAAAACATTTGTCTTGTAAAAGAACAAACAAATACAAAAACTGTTAAAATCTTTTTATAGAGTTTCCTGTTAAAAATTCAAGCCAATTACATATACTTTAATAATACCTTTAAAAAAAGTGTCAAAAGGATGTTGTAAATATGCATTCCGGTTGCTATAAAATGAGAACCATAATGTTGGAACTTTAATTTCCAGATTTCTGTCAACTGTTGATCACTAGATCTCTCGAAGTTTTACCAATGTCCCTTAAACTTTGAGTTATCGAGAGTCACCTGTATTATTTACCGGTACTAGAATGTGTGCTTTGTGTAAAGCAACAGGAAACTGTGACGATTGTGCTCTGTTAGTGACTGCAAAACTTCATTATGTATGAGGTATTGTACATGTACATCTGTCTTAAAAACAAATGAATACATGAACTTTAAAAAATCTATAAAGTTCTGTGTTGTTGAAATCAAGTCAATTACCTAAAAATATGAAGGACAAAACAATGCCGGGATATTGTAAATATACACTCTGGTTTCTATAACCTGAATCATATTAGTCAGACCTTTAATTTCCAGATGTAACTCAACCTTTGATCTCTCAAACTCTTGAAGTTTTATCATGGTCCTTTGAACTTCAAGTTATCAAGAGTCACCTGTACCAGAATGGTTGAAAAAAAAATGATACGAAATTACATATGTATCTTTCTTTTCTTGAAGAAATATTTTTGAAACCATTTCTTTTCTGAATTTATATCAGCAGAAGAAGAAAATTCTTGAATTTCTTATCATATTTTTGAGAAAAATCATCTTCTGCCATTGAAGATAGTTAATGGCAATGATATTAATATATTTCTCTCTATTTCTTTTCATCCTTTACAGCCAAATATATCTACCTGCTGTTTTGATCATAAAATTTCAGCATGTGTGGGTTACATAGTTCTCAATATATATTTATGATTACCTATGTTTTATCAGTAATTAATCTTAAAGTTTAATGTTTTAGTATATTATATATCTTATCGTAAGGCCAGTAGCATGTGAGTGACTTTTCATGAAACAAAAAAATCAAGTTGCTTTACCAGTTATACAGTATACCCCCATAGTACAAACATCCTTAAAATATAGTTGATTGATTGTATATTGTTTTACATTCCGCTTAAGATTTTTTTCACTCATGTGGAGATGTCACCATTGCCGGTGAAGGGCTGCAAAATTTAGGCATGCTTAGGGCCTTTGATCGAGTAGGGATCTTTATCATGCCACATCTGCTTTGACACTAGACCTCAGTTTTTGTGATCTCATCCAAAGGACCACCCCATTTAGTCACCTCTTACAACAAGCAAGGGGTACTGAGGACCTATTCTAACCTGAATTCCCATGGGGTCTTTAAATATAGTAAGAAAATACTTAATTTATAAGATTAAAGAAGCAGAACACACTAAAGAAAATTGTATTGGATGAAAATTGAAAGATATGCCCAAGAATATTTCAAAATTGAGAACCTCATAATTTACCTTAAGTGAAAAATTGCAGTTTAAATAGATATCACAAGGGAAACATTTAAAAATTCCATTGGACTTGAACTCATGATCTACAAATCAACAGCCCTATACATCAACCCACTGTGCTCTACAGATAGGTAACAAAATTTAGGAGAACAGTAACTAATATCTTTATTCCTGCACAAGTGTTTCAAAAGGAAGTCAGCCATCATGACAATGTCTTATTTCTCCTTAATGGTTTAAATTTTATCCAATCAGAAATGGTTTCAACACAGTTACAGCAAACATGCTTATAATGAATTCATGCTTACAGCAAAGTAATTTTCATTCCCTTTAGTTTTATAGTATATTGTGTGTGTGTGTATTTAGATTTTCTTATTTATATATATATTTTCAGAAATGATTTGTTATTCATAACAAAATTCCTTGGTGAAGTAACACTGAAGTCACAGAAAGAAAAAGATGAATTTTTCAGGTAATGATAAAATTTCAAGATCTAGAGAGCATAAAAGGGGTACAAATAGACCCTTAAACTAGGTAGCTAGATGGCAGTCTTATTTTACGATTAATGGCTAATATCAGATTTAGATAGCTGCCTGTCAATTTGTCTGATTAGAGTGGCACTTAAATAAAAGTAGATGATACACATGTGTCTAAGAGTAACTCTTTTTTTAGCTCGTAACTTTTCTCAGAACTACTTGGCCAATTTTAAAGAAACTTGGCACAAAACTACTATGGGAATTTAAGTTTGTTCAAATGGAGAATCACTTCTCTTTGAAAGGGGAGATAGATAAATAATGATGAAAAGGCTACATGAAACAAAACTTGCATGCAAAGTTCCTTATAAAATCAAGGTAGCTCAACCCATGAACCAACCTCCCGGCCAGGGAGAGACAACAAATTTGGAGTTTTATCTAGAAATACATAGGAAATTTCTTCAAGATCTTCTTCTCAAAAACCTCAAGGATGTTATTTGTAAATTAATATCCAAACAATCTCATGTGAATTCACATGTGTTCACTTCTTAACCCCCAGGGTCAGGGTGTAATCTTAACTGAAATTCGGCTCAGCTGGATATTTGGAATGATGCCATCACTGGTGAAGCCTTTATTCCTTTCAATTTTATAAAAGGATAAATCATTTACATTTTATTTATTCTTGTCTCTCTCATCATGATAAAATGATTTTAGGTCACCCAAGTAAACTCAGGATTGGTCCATGTCCGTCATCGTGCATGTGTTGTGCATTATAAACTGAACATTTTTAAATTTCAGGATTCTTGCACCCCTGGGGCTTTAGGAGCAGAGCAAAAACTGCTAAAAATTGACCAATTCTCAACAATCTTTCTCTCCAGAACTGCATATCTTTAAGGAAAAACTAAATGCATAGTGATGTAGGGCAGGAAGTCCTCTACCACATTTGTTAAATTCATGATACCTGGGGTAGAGGTTCTTCCTCTATGGTGGGGCCAAACTTGGAATATAGTTATATGTGTAAATCATTTAAATAATATCTTCTTCAATGCTATTGATTCTAAATTGAAACTGAATAGATATTTAGAAAGAGTAGGTAGTTCTTTACCAAAATTGTAAATTTCATGATCCGAGGGGGTAAAGGTTTGGTTCCAGGATGGAACCAAAATAATTATTGTGATTATTGTGTTTGTTATTTGAAAAACTTCTTCAGGTTTGTTGATTCAGTTTAAAAAAAATAACAAAAACAAAAAAAAACCTAAATGCAAATTTAGGAAAAGCAGAAAAAGATATATGCAAATTATTAATTTCACAACCCTAGGGTTTGTCTCTACAATGAGTCCAAATTAAGTCTTATCATATTAACGTTACATATATTACATAAAGTCTTTCATCAGTGTAAGCACTTTTGAGGCCATTTAAGTTTAAGAACACTTGTTGTTTTATACTGTTGTTGAATATTAGAATTCAGCTTAGATGTGCAGAACAGGATTTTTTCTAGACTTTATAGCTCTTGGGAATAGTGATACTCAGGTGAGTGATAAGGCTTGTAGGCCTCTTGTTCATCAGTGGAGCTACAGTCATAATAGAGACATCTGGTTTCTTGAAGATATTTGATCTGTACGAAATATTCATAAACTATACATATTATAATAATACATTTTAGCTTTCATGAGACAAAGTCTCAAGTGAATGTTTCTGATAAAAATTTGTCCTGTGTGGTAAATTTTTCACATTTTAACTTCTTTAGAACATTCTTGACAATTTCAACCAAATATGGCACATAGTATATCCATGAACATGTTATCTTTCTCAAACCAAAAATAAGTGATCCAATGATTTCCACATGTAATGTAGATTGAAATTTGTTGACCTATAACCATGACCCCTGGGGTCAGGGTAGAGCCACAAGTGTTGAAAGTTTTACTTTGGAAAGTTTTCAAAATTATTTTCCTATCATAAACCTGCTAGTCTACAATTTAACATGAATGAATCCTCACAGAGTTAACGCTCATAACTCCTGAGGCCACAGTGCAGGTTGGGGGTTGTATATAGGAAAAAGTCTTTATGAATATTTTGTTTCAAGAACCACATATCTACAATTTTTTTCAAATTAATATGCATTTAGTGTCTTAATGTATAGTATTACAAAGGAATAAATAGGAATTTCTAAGATTATTTCAACTGAGGGTCACAGTTTATCAATTTGATATGAGAGTATCTTCATATAGTATTTATTCAAGTTTATTTACAGCATGATCTTAGAGCCTGGGTGGGTCTACAATAAAAGTTTAAAGTAATATGATCATCTATGTATGAGTAAGGTGGCTCAGATAATTGTTGTAGTCCATGGGCCTCTTGCGATGTATTAGTTTTTTGTTTGTAGTTCCTTGTATTCCCGACTGACTACACTGGCAGAGGAAGTTATTGCCAAACAGCTTGTTCACTTACTTCTCTGTCGATTTGTGTTACTGGAAACATCAGCTGCGATGACCATTGTTCCCAATATACTTGTACCAAAAAGAGGTAAAACTGTTGTTATCTTTATTTACTTTAAAACATCTATTTTTGTCATAGTTCTGTTTGGGTTTGATGGCCATTGGCTGAGGGCAGTAGTGTATCCATGGGCCAAATAAATCATCTGTAGCTCAATCAACCAGTGAACAACTGTTTTGTTATATATGTACCTTTTCAAATTTAGTACCAGACATTTAATGTTTTATGTCTGCATTACAAAATTTGAAAAGGTACACTTATATACCAAAACAATTGTTCCTCTGTATTACATCAATGACCTTCTGGAGATTGCATATTTGTGTAGACTATAATTAGGTTTCATATGGAGAGAGCACAGCTTTTTTTCTGTAAAGTGGGATTAATCAGGAAAGAAATGAAATTAAGGGATGGTGTAAGGAGATTATGACAAAATAACATTAATGTTTCTGGTACCTTACAGCTTTAGTTGATGCACAAAATATATTAAAAAAACTATATTGCATATGTAACACTGTTCGGGAATTCTGAGTGTTGATAGATGATAAAAATCAGTCTCAAAAATGTTTAGGAAGCATTAAGCTTAATGTACCAGAGATACATGTTGCAGTTGAACAGTTCCTATTTAATGTTTCCATGGAGATAAAACAGTCAGATTACTAATTTTTTTTATAAGAAGACTTTGGTACTAGCTGTGGTTAAAACTGACTCAGCTGAGTATAAGAAGGTAAAATACTTTTAGTTAATGTTAATGAAAAGAAATCTAAATAACTAACATCATGTTTCCATGGAAACAGGTTTTTTTTAGCAACAGACTGCAAACTTTGTTAATTAGTATATTTTAGCGAGCCTACGAATACGTGAATTATGATATTATAGAATCAATCCTCTGAAGTACATTTGCATGTGTAATACAAAGCAATTCAAACACATTAATAAAATTTCATTTTTTTTAAATGTATAATCTTCTACCAATGCCTTTTGATTTCAAGATTTTATAGATGGTTGCTACATCAGCTTATGAGTAATCCATGGAAATATTACAACAAATATTAGGATTATGATATGAAAGAATACTTTCATATAACAAAAGACACACACTTTTGCTTTCACAAATCAGTTTAAATTTATAGTAAGCAATTTTCTTCGAAAATAAAACAAATCATATTGTGGTTGTTATGGTAACAATAACAAAGTAATTAATCACTGATATTGCTAATTTGAGCAACTATTTTTAATTACATAAATTTATATTTTTAAAGATGATGTGACAATGAGATATAGATTTCACTGACAAATGGTAATAAGCAAATCTGTACTGCTTTTGGGTACAAATAGTGTACTAGTTAATCCATTACAACTTTATGACATAAAATACTGGAATATGGTTGCTATGGCAACTAAAATATTTCTGAAACCTAAGAGTATATTATATGTATGCCAAATTTAATAGGTTAAGGATATTGCAATGAAAAAATACTGAAATTTGCCTCATATATCCAGATATTGAGATTTTTATATTACCATGGTAACCAATTTTGAACCCGTATAATTTTATTTAGCAAATTATGACATTTTTTATTTTTTAATATTTTACACATTAGGTGATGAATTAAATCATACATAACTTTCATAGATTTCTGCTGGTGCATTTTCTGTAAATGATGTCATAAAATGACCTTAAATTGATTTTTTCCAAAAGTAGTCAAAATGACAAAACATCAAATTTTCAACCTCAAAACACTAGATAATCCAATATTAATTTAATAATGTTTTATTTTATATTTGTTAGAATTAACCTAAATCTTTTAGTGAGTAATAAAAAAAATTGTACATCAGTAAAATTAATTTGCATTTTTGAAATAGAAAAAAGGCCAAAATAGCACCTTTTTAAGCATCTTTGGAGTCATTTCCAAGGTGATCTTGTTACCATGGCAATGGTACCTCAACAAAAAATTTTGGTACCAAATTCTAAGAAAGGGTATCAAATTATCTCTTTATGACTATATGTCAAATTTCAGCAAAATCGGTGATGTGACCTTTCCATCACTATTTTGAAAATTTTGATTTTTACAGAGAATGACTCTTAAAAAGATTCTTATTCAAGAGTATAAGGACTACATTAAATCATAGTGACATGCAGACATTCCCAAATTATGGGATTCAACTTTTTTCTTTCAAATTATGGACCTTGGGATTTAAGGGTGGGATAAAATCAGAGATCAAATTTTACATAATACATGAATACAGGGAAAAAAATCTCTTAAAATATAATCTTTTCTCAAACAGCAAGGCCATGTTTTAAAGATTGATATTGAAGAATCCCTATGTTATGTTGTGGATTCAAAATTGGTTAAGTCATGACCTGGTAGGGTTAAGGTTGGGTTGTAATATGAGGTTAAAAAAAATTGTGGGAATAAAGAGGGTGAAATTTTTTTTAAACATTTCTGAAGGGCCAGTATGACTCAGGTGAGCATAGTGGCCCATTGGCCTCTTGTTTAAAATCACAAATCAAACAAATTCTCTGAATTTGCTTGTATGCTTCAGATGCAAACATGAAAGTTGAAGTGAATTTCCAGAAGCTTTCCCCCTTGTTGACTGTGCCATCCTATCAGAAGTATGTGATACCTGAGCTAATCAAAATGTTCCATTGCCATGATTACCACATCCGAATGATTTTATTGACCTACTTCTCACAGTATGTGGATCTGTTTGAGAAGAATGACTTAGAAGACATCATCTTTCCACAGGTATCTAGCATTTCTAAAAAATAAAATTGACTAGATGGCAATGGATTTTTGCCACCAATTTACAGCTCTCAGATGCACCGTCCTTGAATATCAGTAATGTTTATTAACTCCATTTTTTTAATGATTAGTTTCCTTTTGGTTATTTTTATAATTGTACATATTTGTATTTTAGTAATAAATTTACATTACCCAGTTTTGAATGTGTCCTGCATTGATATTATTAAGGTCATAACAGCTCTAATTCACCTACAGGTACTTCTTGGAGTGCGAGACAGTCATGAGGACTTAGCAGCTCTAAGTTTACACTGTCTAGCAGACATGGTGAAAGTGCTGGGACGAGATACTGTCATTGGGGGCAAAAGTAAAGCCTACTTCACAAAGGGAACTCCAAAGGTAAGGTACTCATTAAAGATATTCCAGTGTACAGATACTAAAACTTACACACTTCTTACATGCTGCTCTTGTGTTTCTCACACAAAACAAAATGCATCTTGCACAAAACGAAATACTTTTGACATAATTAATGTGGGGTTTTTTTTCACATGAAACAAAACATTTCTTACATCAATACAATTTTTACATGCTTTTCACACAATTTGCAAACTATTTACACAAGTTGACCTCACTCAGGTTCACAAGCTGTCAGTATACTCAATCTTTTTCAGGTTCATTGCTTATTTTTCACATATTTATTTTCCATCAATTCATTAAGTTTTATTTAGGCAGGAATAACACATTGTCATAATGGATGACTCCCTTTTGAAACATAAATAAAAATATAAACATCAGCAATAGTGGTATATTCCTTTCAAGAATCTAATTGCCTTTGCTGGATAGCTCAGTAGGTTAATGAGTTGAATGCAGATGAAACAATTGTCCATTTTATCAAGTATGCCTTTTCTGTGAAAAGTAAAGAACATTCACAAATGCATGTTTTGAAAAACAATCTTCAAGTCAAATAATACTAGTACAATCTAATAAGAAAGAGATCTGCCATTGGCGATCAAACACAGTGTCAGATGAGGAACATTAACTAGTTGGAAAGCAAATTAAAATCAATCACACGCTTGTTGAAGATAAGATACCAACGTCAAAAAGCTAACATACAAATCCAAGAATGCAATAATCTTAAGCCAGCCCTTGAAAATAAAGCAACTAGAGAGATTGATAATGGATTTCTCATTGACCTGGATTGGATTTTTCAAAAATATTTCAAACTTAAGGTTTTAGTTTTCTCTTATTTGAGCAGTCAAAATTTTAGTAAAATCTCAGACTTAAGTCCAAGTTCTGACTTGAGATATTTTCAAGAAATCAGTTACTCTATCTTAAACAGTTACAGAGTATTTTCCTCTTAGTATGTATCTCAATCTCTGCTTTACACAACAATGATACTCATCCTAATAAATGTTATTGATCTCAATGAATAATGACTGCTCTCTATCATATACAAGAATGGGCGACACAATCAATTACATTGTTAAATTTGAGAAGCGTGCAGTGATATGCAAGACAGACATCTCAGATGCATTAAACTTTTTCAGTCTCTTTCTCACTGGTTTTTATACAGCCATCATAGATGGGTCATATTATGGTACGGCATTGTGCATCTGTCAGCAGATTAAATAAATACAGTATCAAAAATATATATAAACAAATGAATTTTTTTATTGATGTTCTGAATATTTCAGCACCTGTCAACAAATGCCATGGAAAATGACAACAGCAAAAACTTGGACAAAGTGTTGTTAAAAGATGTAGCATCATACAGGTATTTACACATGTTCTAGATTTGAACACTGTATGACTTTTTATGTAAATTGGAGATATGAGGGCATATTGTTTTTGGTCTGTCTGTCTGTCTGTTTGTCCTCAAAAGCTTCAACCTTGGACATAAATTTTTAATGGATGATAATATTGCTTTCGTATTTCATGTGTATTCCTTGTGAGAAGATCTTTCTTTTGGTACCAAAATATTTGACCTTGTGACCTTAACTTTAGGGTTTTACCTACTTTTAAAAAAACTTTAACCCTGGCCATAACTTTTAAATGGTTGGTGATACAGCTTTCACATTTCACATGTATATTCCTTGTGACAAGACTTTTCTTACAGTACCTGGGAATTACTTGGCTGCTATACAAAGGCATCAATGTTTCACAAACACATCTTGTTTTTTATATTTTTGAAATTCATATTATTTGTGCCTATTTAATAATTCTTTCAAAGGCTTAATCAAAGCTAGATTAATTTGAAATGCAGCCCAAAAGTCTATGTACAATTTCTTAGCTTGATATCTTGCTTACATAAGCTATCTCATAATTATAAGCTTCCTCATAAAGAAAAGAAGGTTCAAAGGCTGTCCATTTTGACAAAACTTGTGAAATTTTACATTTCACTTTAAAATTAAATGAAAAAGGTATTTCAATGAGATCAATGAGAGTAAACATGATTTATTATCTCTGATATTGACAGTTTCGAGAACACTAAGGCAGCAACTACCTGCAAGGCAGTGGACATAAAGAGACAAGAGAGAAAATCCAAGCTTAAAGAGCAAAGATTAGCCAGAGAACAGAAGAAATTGGAACAGCAACAAAGGAAGAGAGATAAACAAGAAAAAGAGAGAGGAAATGAAATTAACAACTTTGAAAACATTGGCAGAAATATAGAAAATAGTCCAAGAGAAATCACATCTATTAGAAAGGAATATAATCCTGAATTAAATGGCAGATTGAGTATGTACACTACTGTCCATTTATAACATTTATCCACTAAAATCCAACAAGAATACATATTTGGGTTTTTGTGCTGGAAGAAAAAATTGTAGACACTGAATTCAGTGATACATTTTAAGGCTACCTTAGAAATCCTCAGATGATCAATTAGCTCAATTTTACATTTGTCTGATAACTTTTCACATTTTCAACTTCTCTTCAAGAACCATTGGACCAATATAAAGTAAATTTGTCACAAAGCATTCTTGGGTAATGGGAATTCAAGATTGATTAATAAACACTTGTTTTTTTTTCAAAAAAAAAACCAACCCAACTTTCCAATGGGTACCATAGCCTGAAGCAGAATATAAATATTAGAAATAAACTTCACTTCTGAAAATACACAATCAAGATATGTGAATATAAGAAATATATGTCTAGGTTCTTAGTGTTATGGGTACATATAAACAATGGTAGTGTGTGATAATTATAGTAAAATTGTCTTTGCTTTGATTTTATGAGGTAAAATGAACACACAAGGTGGGATATTTAAAGAGATGGAAAAGTAGTCACTCCATAACTATAGAATATAATAGTTTTCCTTTAGGAAATCCTACTTTAGTGCCAGTTTTCTATGGGGAAATCCTGTTCTTGAATCAATTTTGCATGCAGAGAAAGGGGGTGATTTTAAGGGGGTAGATTTACTCTGTAAGCCTGGTTAATTATAAGCTGTAGACACAGCAAGGTAATGGGAAATCCATTATTTATGAAAACAATTTATCAAATCTGCATTGAGTTTCCCCCTTCATTTTAGATGCTCACAGTACCTTCACAGATATCCAGGGCGGGAACACAGAGTGTTCATCATTTGGAAATCCAGTGCAAGAGACAATGAAATCTGTGAAAGATGAGGAAGGACAGGATATTGATTCTTTTGATGTCAAAGTGTCCAAAAGGTAATCAAAATAATATACATACATTACTTAATTTAGCTAATGCTAAATCTATTTTTTGTCACTTTTAGCAAAAATCAGGGAATATTAATTTGGATCTGTCAGTCTGTTCATCATTCTACTTTCATTTCCTTACTGTATTTCTGATTGTCCTTAAGTTTTTGCAATGAAATTTCATACAAAAGTTTCCGATGACTTGAAGAAGACCCCTATTGATTTTTAGGTCAAAAGTTCAAAGTTGAAGGTCAGAATGCATATATTACCCCATATGATAACTTTATTTTTCTCCAAGCTTGCAATGAAATTCCACACAATAACTCCTTATGACTTGAAGACTTTTATTGAATTTGAAGTCAAAGTTCAAGGTCAGACATTCATATATTACATAAAAGATAGTTTCCATATGATAACTTTAGTTTTGCCATGTTTATGCAATGACACTCAATGTGATGAATCTCTATAACAAAAGAAAGACATCTATTGATTTTGAGATCAAAAAGGTGAAAGGTCAAGGTCACAATTTATATAAGGTATTAGATAGTTTTATACTGTAAAACTATCCCCCACCCCTTTTTTTACAACCATTGATGAAGTGTTTATCTTTAATAGGAAAGTTCTATGATTTATGATATTCTGGGGCAATATGCAGGCATCAGTGTTTCATAAACACATCTTGTTAAAAGAACGATAATGAATTTTAAACATAATGTTAGCAGTTTAAACATGCCAAATGACATTGAAATCAAATAGATGAAGTAATTAATGAAAACTTACAAACTGGAACTTCTTCCTTTACAAAAATTTATGAAAGAGTTAGCAAAACTCAACAAACTAGACATGGCCCTCTTTTTTTAAGTTGTACATTAAGTCTGGTCCCCCTTTCAACTATTAATTTGCACACTCTCTACATTCAATATAGAGTGTGTGTGCAAATGGAATTGTGGGAAGGTACCAGACTAAATTTAAGTCAGCATGGGAATTATTTTTATTTGCAATCTTTCATTGAAGATCATAACTGACTCTAAACAACAATAAATTTTATGACTTAATTCACCTTAATGCAGTTATAAGTATTTTAGATCAAGTTTTAATAAAAGGATGCGTCTACTTTTGGTGAATTGGTATGGGGTATTACCATGTGCAACTGTTCTCTCTCTCAATTTGCATTTTTTTTAAAGGTAAATCTTGCTCTTCAAATAAAATAGTACATATATATAGGGCACACTGCTGTTGTTTTTTGAATGGGTTGCCGTTTTCTAATACTCACATTTTCAATTTTTTGCCTTTGATATTTTTACAAATTGTAATGATAGTCATTTCCTCATGAATGTGAACAATAAGCATATCAGTATTGATAAATTTAGCATGTCTGGGAATTTCAATAGAAAAGGAAGTGGAATGTAAATATTAGAAATGAATTTCATTTTTGAAGATACATGTACATGAGTGTACTAACTGTAACCCTTCACTCTGGCATACTTTTCATGAAGCGCTCGTTATGTGCTTCATGAAGTAAGCATCACAGTTCATACCCTCATGCATCTTCAAAAATAAAATTAATTTCTTAATAAAAATAATGTATGAAACAATAAATTATTTGCTTTCTAGATAATTTTTATGACAGATGGGAGCTCTGGCAAAATCTGTTTGCCTAAATGTCTCTCATAATTTTTTTTTAAAAAACAAGAAATAAAAAACAATTTTTAGGCACTAGGTAATGTAAAACTGTTAATTGAAGGGAAAACACAGACATTAATTACTATAGGGCTCCTTCATCTATCATGTAGGGCCCTAATTAAGGATTGCCTTTATTTGAAATTACTGTTAGAAAATGAATATTTCCTGTAGCTGGAATGATGATCGCCTGGATCCTGACGTGTATGTGACTGGGGACAACAGTGAAGAGGATTGGTCAGACTGGGAGGATGATATATCCAATACAAAGCCAGCATCGCCTACAGAGTCTAGAAAGAAGTCTGACAAAGAGCATTACAACTATGCTGAAAAATCTTTTATAAAAGATGGCGACTTGCTTAGCAAATCTAGTCATGAAAGTCCACAACCAAACCTTTCTAGAAATAAATTTGTTACTAATGATAAACATTCTAGTTCCCTTAAACCGGTAAAAGCTGCTTTGAAATTGCAATCATCTAAAAAGAAACTTTCGGAAAAAGAAAATACTCCACTTGGAGCAGAATTTGAAATCAAATCAACATCAACTTCAGGACTAGTTCATGAGGAAGTTGATTTCTTTGAGAACATGGGCTTAACTCCAGTGATCAAGGGGGAATCTTTAGAGAAAACGCTGCAGCCAAATGAAGCTACCAGTTTTCCATCAGCTGTGAAAGGCACTTCCAGTCATCTGTCTTATAATATGGATGAAAGTAGTCAGCTGGTAAAAAGCTATATGTGATATTTTAAGAACCCAATATTTGGCCTTGAAAATTGTGAAAATTCATGTCAAATTTTGGAGATATGAAATAAGTTAAAAATTCATGTTCAGTTTTGGAGATTTGAAATATATTTCTTCCATCTTCAATTTGTGTGACAAAATCATGAATATATTTAAGACAATTATGTCCCATTTCTTATAATTTTATGTCACAATGAAGCATTGTATTCAATGTTTGTCATCATTTTTTCACTGAAAACATAAATCTAGTGCTTGTTTTTTTTATATTTCACAATAGTAAGCATATTTAAGAACATTTTCTACTATTGATCCATCTTATATACTAACAATGCAAATCATGCTCTCCAACAGTTTGCTCTGTGTTTGTTGTATACATGGTAGAGAGATTTGCTCTTTTTCATCAAAGTCAAAATCCATGAATAGTCATATATATATATATATGATGGTGTAGCTTGGGATCACCAGCAATTGTCTTGCTTGCCCTCATCATCAGAATAGAGTAATTTGTTATGAAAACATGAAAGCTAAATTAGGTCCAAACTATACATAGGCTTTGTTTACATACATGTATTTCAGGCACAAGAAAGTTACATTACTGACTTATAATGAAATGAATTGTTCAAATATATATTAAAGACTGCTTTGGTTCTTATTCATTTCAGGACACAGTTGGGTGGGGAGATGACCTGAATTGGGCAGAGGAGGACTAGCTGTGTGAATCAAGATTCCAGATTTTTTGTTCTTGTAGTAAATTTACTTGCAGTATCTAGTATCCAAATTATTATATTTTCCTTACAGTATACAAATACTAGTATACAGACATTCTTTTTTTAATATATACTTTTTAGTGCAAGAGGGGTGCAAGAGGGCAGGTCTTTATTAGCCTGAGCTTTTGTACCTCAATTAGCTATTGCAATGATTTACTGATGACTACTTCTTCAGTGTGCATTTAGCTGTCACTCTGTACATTAACCTCAAGAATGCCAAACTTGCAACAAAAAAAACTTTTATAATAAGAGCAAAGTAATTTGTTGTTACTGTAATAAAAATTACATCAATATAATATGTTTCATAGATTTGTTATCTTTAGCTGAATTTTCTTTTATTTGGATATGTGTGCATTTCATAGTTTTTTATATTATGCTATGAAAATTGCCTTAAAGTCATATGAATGAATTCTACATTTATTGGCATTTCTTCATTCAAATTAGCAAACATTTCCAACATTCCAAAATTACCAATTATAGGGTAGATGTGATCAAATCACTTTAATAATTAGCTGTTCCTGTGCAACATTGTTTCTCATAATCATTAAGTTAATTCGACAATTTAATCCAAGGGGCATAACTCTGCCTAAAAATTTAAAATTGAAACCTTATAGTAATTTGACCTGCATATTCTTATTATATTTTTTCAATTCAAAATGACCATGTATGACTGAAATAATCTGTGTAATTGTTTGAATTTTCTTTTAAGCCCAAGGTGAACAACTCTGTCAAAAATTATTACACATCACATTTGTTAGCTAAACTGATTCAAATGTTCATCAACAGTATATTGTATACATATGCACATGTCCACATGAACAAGGACTCATACACACACATAACCCTCTGATGTTATGCCTGAACAGTAGACAGTTGTGAATGCATATGATGGGCCTGAAAACAAATGAAGCACACATTTGTCACATCTGTAAACAACATCCTTCAAGAATACACCATCTATAGGGGACCTGGGGTATTTGTAGACTGATGCTCTGGTGTTCACTAACACCAGCTTCAGTAATGCTGTTGTGTGTGCATATACTGATGCTTTTTCTATTAAAAAAAATTACTGATTAGACCCATTTCAATATCAATGCAGATTTTCAATGCACTTTTCTGGTTTTACCACTCTGGAGTCACTTTTCAAAATAAAGAGGGGCCTCCATGGCCAAGTGATTAGAGCATCACGCTCAACACCACAAGGCTTCTCACCTCTAGTTGACATGGGTTCAAATCTCGCTTGCACCAATATTTGTGAGAAAGTTTGCCAGTTTACTTTCGGAAGGTCATTGGTCTCTTCCTGGGTACATTGTATCTAGATTCTCTCTTCCACCAATAAAAAAAACTGGACGCCACCAGATAACTGAGAAATTGTTGAGTGTAGCGGAAAACAATCAAAATAAAGATGATCATTTTTTATGATATCAATACTTGCATGTTCTTTCTTAAATCTTAATTTTCTGATGCAAGTTTCCCATTTTATTGAAAATTTGGGAAATCATCCCCAATTGAAAAGGAAAATGAGAAAAGAGAAATTGTGGTAAAAAGGCCAATGACCATTTTTGATTTGAACAAAGACTAAATAAAAGCCAAGTCTCAACAGAGACTTCTCGTTATGATGAATTCACTTTAACATTCCTGTCATCATAATAAAATGAACTGATGAAGATTGTGGAATCACTTATAGCTGACATTGAAAAGTATCAAGTCAGTTATTTTCTAATTATAGCAAATCTTTGGCACCAGAAATTTGTAGTGTACTGGTGCCCTGTATATTTAAATCACCAGTTATGATTTGAACGTATTTTATTGTAATATAATTACAAAGGGATCAGGCACAAGTTCTAAAAACTTAGACCGCCCTCTCCCTGTCACTCATAGTTATACATACCTTGTGATTAGAGACATGTTTATAAACTCACATTTCTATGATTTCTTGTAAAATGAAAAGAGAGTGAAGGTGGAAAGTAATTTTAATCCCAGATATAGATGTATCATGAAATTTATGCCAGCTCAGATAATTAAAAGTGTGCATGTATTCCTTTTAGAGCTAAAAAGATAATAAGTTTTACCTATATGTAAAACTGGATTAGACTGGAATTGAACAGGGTGGGATGCAACTTGAATTTAACAGAGACACTTTATGCATAGACCCCAGCTCTTCAAAAAGTTTTAAGATGTACAAACAACACAAATTTTAATCAGCTGCTGACACAAGAGAATAACAGACCCATGGGCCACACTACTTACCTGACCTGAAATTCTTCATTTTGCCATATGAGACTGATCTTGCAACCACTCCCTCCCCTCCTGGGGTCTTGGTGTAAACAAACTTTAATGTAAACTACATGAGGATGCTTTCCTATAGATTTGAAAAGCTGTACCATAGTGGTTATAGAGAAGAAGATATTCAACCAGATTTCCCTGTAAATTCCTATGAAAAACCCTTTACCTCTACCATGGTCCCACCCTTTCTTCACCTGTCATGGTGTGACAAAGTTTAATCTACACTTTTTGAGAGATTTTTTTTAATTTTAACAAAATTGAACCCTTTGGGTTTCATGGAAAGTTTTTAGAATTTTCCTGTAAAATGTTTTCATATCTAGAATCCAGGGATCATGGTGGTAACAAACTTGAATCTACATTACATATGTATTCTTACATATCAAGTCTGACATAATGTACCCCTTTGATTGTTGAGAAGATATTTTTTTTTTTAATTCCTATGTATTTCTATGTAAAACTTTAAATCCCACACACACATGTACCATGAAATTTATGCCAGCTCAGATAACTAAAAGTGTGCATGTATTCCTTTAAGAGGAAGAATTCAAAAAAGATCATGGCTATGTCTTTAAATCCATCATATAAACTCCATTCTGACACCAGGGGTCATGGTATAAAAACCTGAACTTAATACACTAACTGACGATGCTTGAATTTGTAGTCTTGTTCTTGAAAAGATTTTAAAACAATTTTCCTGTATAATTCTATGTAAAACTTTGAACTCCTCCTGTGGACGCATCCTAACCATTGGGGTCATGGTTTATACAAACTTTAATCTACATTACTTTAGAAACCTTACATCTGAATTTGATATACTGTATTCTTGTTGAGAAGATTTTTCACAAATTTCTCTATATACTCCTATATATAAAACTTTGAACTTGTGGTTTAAACAAACTTGAATCTTTATTACATAAGGCAGCTTTCAAACAAGTTTTGTTATTTCTGGATCAGTAGTTCTTGAGAAATTTTTTACAGCACCCCACTCAATTTACACTTTTTCTCACTTTATTCCCCTTAGGAAAAGGCATGGCCTTTCATTTGAACGAAGTATAATCCCCTTTTACTTATGGATGTTTTGATGCTAGTTTGGAGTAATTTGGTTCAGTGGTTCTAGAGAAGTAGAAAATGTGAAAAGTTAACAGATGATAGATACACTATGTGTCCACAAACTTCAATCTGAAAGTTCATGTGAGCTTTCAGTCCAAGTGAGCTAAATAGAATATGTTTTTCACTGAGTATCATACATGCATTGCTTCATGTCTGTTTTAAAGTACAAGCATATGATTAACACATATAGATTCCAGTGATGTTGTTTTGGGTATTCTAATATCGCAATTTAGCAAAGTCAGTTCATATCACAAATGATGATCATCCTCCATGAAGTGTGGAAATAAATACAATTCTGTCATTTGGTTGAAGTTCATAATCAAGTTCACCCTACAAGAGAGTAAAAATTATATGTAAGGGAAATTAATAAGTGCATGTACATAAACATAATTTATTGCCATCCATTTTCTCTAATGTATGATCTAAATAAATTTGCAGGTACGAATACATATATTAGCATAAATAAGACTGAATTTAATAGTGTGCATTAAGATAATACCACCATGTAAAGATGATGAAATACCAATAAAAGCAGTTTATATAAGTTCAATGAACAAGCAGCCCATGGGCCTTAATGACCATCTGACACAATGAAGAACTTAAATCAGCTTGAAATGTTGCATTTAATAGTACAAGAGTGCATCTTTTAAACTTAATGTCCTAATTTTTGTGGTCAAAAAAGACATTTAATTCTTGTAATTCTCCATTACAAAATTATAGCCTGGACAAACACTTATAACTTTTTGAGGGGCAGTATTTTTCAAATTTAAAAGCTACCCACTGATTTAGGAAAAACAAGACACTTTTGAATATTGGGAATTTTTTAATGTTGAATTCTTCCATGAATTAAAAATTATATAGATATTGATTTTTTCATAACTATAGCTTTTTTCACAACCAATTAACATACTTCATATTATGTGCCATAGCATACACATCATGAATTTGATATTATACACAATTCTTGACTTTGGCCAATGACCTTGATTCAGTGTCATAAAAAAATATTTTTTTCAGAATAATCATAACTGAAACACATTTTACTTGAAAAATGTAATGGATAACTGCATATATTCCCAATACAATTTTATATAAACTAGGAAAAACAATATTGGAAAGGACTCTTAATATACAAGTAATTCAAATCATTTTGCACACTAAACAGGTAATCTCTTTTACACTTGTCTGTTGAACATAATGTCTTTTTAAATTAGACATATTTGACTAGGCTTGGAAGTCATATCCTTTATACTTCACACATTGTAATGATTTTCATATATGATTCATATATTCCGTCCATGGGCCTGAAACCCTGACTTAAGGTAACTCCACACTCACAATATTATCTGATAAAAGAATAAAACGTGTATTTATTTCCATTTACTGGAGTTAAAACTAGTAAGTTACAAATAAAAAATATAGATCGTCACACTTTTTACGATGCATGATGTACATAAAACAGAATCATACATCAACGTCAGAAAATTGCAATTTTCCTTAAACAGCATCATCAAAATTTCACAAAAACTGGTTGAAACTACATAATAATTTCACAAAAACTGGTTGAAACTACATAATAATTTCACAAAAACTGGTTGAAACTACATAATAATTTCACAAAATCTGGTTATGATAATATAATAGTATTCATGAAACCGTTTCTTTACAAAAATAAACAAAATGTCTGAAAATAAAGGAAATCATTGGCATAATGGACTTGATAAAGAACTTGATGGAAACAGAATTATTGCCCTTTGTATTCAAAGTTTTTAATCATATCATTCATAGATAACTGAGACTTTTGAAATACTTCTCATGTTTAACAAGATTTTTTACAAAAACTATTGGTAAAGACTCAATCAAAATTTATGTTCTTATCATGCATAAATCTAAATAAATCATTGATTTAGCAAAATTTGATGATGTCACATGAGGGTGAAATTACTTTTAGTGACAAGGATTTCACAGTACTGATAAAACAGTTCATGCTCAATAACAATAAAAGACCAACAGGCCATACTGTTTAGCTGAGCTACTGCATTTTATAATGGAAAACTTAAAATCTCTATTGTGTCCTCTTGTGACACCCATCTTGGACCCCAAGACACAAGGTGTGAACAAACTTAAATCTACCCTACATAACGATGTTTATATATCAATTTGAAAAAATCTGTACCACTGTGGTTCTTGACAAGAAGATTTTCAAAGAGTTTTCCTATATATTACTTTATAAAACTTCAAACTGATATTGTATTCCACCCTTGGCACAGGTGTCATGGTGTGAACAAATTTAAATCTACACTTTATGAAAATCCTTTCTAATGATTAAAAAATTGAAACTGTGTAGTTCTTGAAAAGATGATTTCTATGAGATAAAATTTCCTATTAAACCCTGTGTAAAATCTTAACCCCCTCTTGTGAACCTAAACTTGAATCTACATTACAAAAGGATGCTTACATATCAATTTGACAGATGGTACTTCTGTAGTTTTTTAAGGAAAATTTGAAGATGAAAACCTACATATTGGTACTGTAAACCTGGAAATATTTGCCTCATATCATTTTTGCCTAGACACATCAGCAAATGATTTGGCAGTCTTAAATTTGCCCTGATTCATTCGTTACTTTTTTAAGCAAGATAATGATTAAATCTAAGTTCAGCCAGTTTCGAGCCCATTCAGGATGAGGGTGAAGAGGGCAAAAGTATAACATGCAAAAATTTCCCTGTATATTATAGATGCCTAATGAAAGACAGATGACGGACAAGTTTTGATCATAAACCCTCATGTGAACTGTGTGCCTACTTTGTCTGCTAGATGTTAAGTAGCATTGAAGATTTTTAAACACTTAATATTTTCACTGTATGATCCATATTACTCCATAACTGTGCCTGAGCCCCTGACCCTGTGCATGGCCATCAATTTCACAATTTTGGTAGATTCTCCTTATTATCAGTACTCTGATTATCAAGAAGATTTTTAAAATGATAATACATTTGCACTATATGAGCCAATAGAGTTCTCACAGTAGCACCCAAACACTTGACCCTGAAACCATGAAATTCACAATTTTGGAAGAGTCCTCCTTGCTCATCATAATTATCCTATAGAAAAGAAAATTTCAAAAGTTGCACCATTTCTAAATTTACATCTTCTCCCTTATATCCCATATATCCCAAAAATGTTGCATGCAGACTCTGGTAAATACCGTTGTTGTAGTACATGAAAAAAGTTTCAGATGTTAACAGACGATGGTTAAAAACAGATCACAACAGGTCCCATTTGATGTGATTCACACATCTAATGGGATAGCTAAGTACAAATGTACTAGTATGTTGGGATGTCAGTGTATCAATATCCCTTACCAATAGTTCCCAGTCTGCATCATTGACCAATACTAGGATTCCAGGTCTCCTGAAACATTGAGCAGATTTTATAAACAAATATTTACATTTCCATTGTTTTTTTCTTTCATATCTCTACAAATTGTAATTTTACCTTTTACAAATTGTAATTATTACCAGGGGTTAAAGTGTTCACTTCGTAACCAGGAGGTATCGAGTTTGATTTGAGCCCCATTCATGCCATGCCCGTGTCAAACCTAAGACGTAAACATAGGTAGTGATTGCTCCTTCACCAAATGTTCAGAAATTAGAAGTGAGAATCACAGGTCTTTCGGATATGACCTTAAAAATGGAGGTCCCGTGTCATGGCAGGCATTGGCAAGTTAAAGAACCCTCACTGCTATGGCCCTGAGTGCTAAGCATATGTCTAAATTTGTGGTACTTCACCTACTTCTCGTGACATCTCAATATAAATGAAAAATTATCAACGGGAAGTAAAACAAGCAATCAATCATTTCCTCATAAATGTGTTGCAGTTGTAAACAATGTGTGTATTAATACAGATAAATACAGTACATCTATTTTAAAAATGTACATGAGGGAATGAACTGCAATGCTTTACACTAGCATACTTTTATGAATCGCAAACACATTTTATGAAGTATGCTGACATGAAATATTTTTGTTCATACCCTCATGTATTTTTAAAAATGGAATTTATTTCTTAAATAATAACTAGTGAACACTGTATCATAATTTTATAATTGTAACTTACACTGTCTCTCCTTGCATGAATAATTCTGGACGTTCTTTTAATAAGTTATCCCTGATGTATGGCAAAAGGTTTCCAATTGTCCCTGTTAAAATCAGGAGAAATAACACTTCAACAGCTGTAACTTAAAATTACCTGGACAGGACCTCCTGTAAGGCCTGTAAGAACAAAAGCATAAATTTGAAATATTGCAGATTTAAATGTCACTTTCATATGACTTCATACGAGATGTTTCAATCCCTGCATTACCTGTACTCATTTTGAATTTGGTAAGGACATAAGGGATTATTCTGAAAATTTACTTAGTATAAAATGCTGTTAAATGAAAATAAATTCTTGAAACAATTCACATAGCAATTACTCTGAAATAATGTATTTGAATACAAAAGGTGTATAGCAACATACTCCATTATTTTTTTTACATGCAAAGTTACAAAGATGTGATTCCCCCCACCTTACTATTTTTATAGCACAAGGTAGTGGAACTGTTGAACTGAATCCATGCAATGAAATATCAGCAATACTTGAATATTGTTATGAGGCAGAATTTATTCAAAAGTTTCTACATGAGAAGAAAAAGTCCCTTGCTGTGGCATCAATTCAACATTTAGATACATCGACATTTTGTTTATTAAGGTAACTCTATACTCGTATTATTATCTGATAAAAGTTTAAAATGTGTATTTATTTCAATTTATTAGAATTAAAACTAATAAATTATCAAATGAAATATACAGATCACCACACTTTTTAAGATGCAAGACATACATATACAAAATTATATATCAAAGTCAGAAAATAGAAATTTTCCTTCCACATCATCATCAAAATTTCACAAAAACTGGTTGAAACTACATAATGGTATTCATAATAATTTCATGATACTGTTTCTTTACAAAACTATTCTAAATTTCTGTAAAAAATAGAGATAATCTATCGAATAATGAACTTGATAAAGGACAAAATGAAAACAGAGTTACTGCCCTAGGATTCAATATTTTGATACATATTTAATATTGATTATATATATATAACTTAGACTTTTGAAATATATGATGTTTAAAAAGATTTTTTTAAATCAACCACTGGAAAAGATTTCAACAAAATTGATGGTAATACCATGCATAAATCTAAATACATTATTGATTTTGCAACATCTTATGATGTCACTGGAGGGAAGAACTACTTTAACAATAATTTCTTCAGTCATAAATTGATTCAATATATTCCAATGAGCTTGAAATAAAAAACACTACAGAATCTTACACCTCTGCTTCATAATTAGATATTTCATTGAAAATAGACGTTAATAGCAAACTAATAACTCAACTTTAATGACTTCAGCCTCTTATGGATATTTATGCTGCAACATTCCATTATCACCTGCCTATAGTGTTTGTCTCGCAACTGATTCAATATGCAAGAGCTTGTTCTGTGTATAGTCAGATTTTAAATCAAGACAGGCTACTGAAAAATAAGTTGATGTTACAGTCTCATTTAAAGTCAGCATTTCACAAATTTTATGATCATTATAATGATCTAATTTGCCAATACAACCTAAATTGGGTAAAATGATGTCCGACTTGTTTCATACAAATTGAGACCATTCTTTTGCATACTGACTTTGACCACAGATATTCCATTTATCCACCTGAGATATAGGGCTCACAGCATGTGTGACCAATCACCAGGGGATGCTTACTCCTCCTAAGTACCAGATCTCACCTCTGGTATTTCCAGGTGTGTGTTTGCCCTACTCTGAATTTTGTATTCTTTATGGCAGTTTTGAGATTAATCACTGTTCGTTACCTTCACCTTTTCTTTAAAAATCTAACTGCCCAGCTGGGTTACTCAGTAGGTTAATGAGTTGACTCCTAATCTGCAGATCCTGGGCTTGAGTCTAGCATGGTTTTTGATTTTTTTTTTTTTTTTTTTAGGTTTCTCTTCTCAAAATTAATATGCAGATATAATAATGAAGTATTGATTTAAAACTTTACATGACCATAGTTAACAAATAAAGCATGCCAAACATCTCATATCAACCTTCAGATAAATAGGGTATAAACATGACATTCTCTTAGTAATATAGTGAGTAATACTGTCTATATATTTACCAGTGTAGATCATAGGCAAAAGTTTATTTCAAGTTCTACCATTTATAGAGGGCTTCACCCTCTCACAGCCCAAAGGGTCTGAGAGTGAAGCTCTCCCTATATGTAACACATATATACATATTTGAAAGTAAAATATAGGATAAAAAACTTGTGAAAAATTAAACCATACCCACATTCATGTTGTTCTAAGATGTTACATAAAATCCATAAAAGGATGTAAACCATACTTTCTCAATCATAAAATCCCTCCTCAGTTTATCGATGAAGACAATGTTTGTGAATTTGACTTTGCATCGACGCTACATGTGACCTCATAATACATGAAGTATTCATTCTGTTTAAATCAACAGCGTTTTATTTCTCACTTTCAATAAATAGGCCGATCAAATGTCTAAAGGAATTTTTTTATTTTGTTTTTTTAATTATTATTATTTTTCACACATCTCTTATGGATGTAAATGCTTCACCCTCAAACACGATCACACTGTAACACATATTAGTTGATTACTTACATTTCTTCTCATCAGAAAGCAGTTCTATGTTGTGCTTTTTCACTTTGTCAAACAACAACTCTGCTCCACCACTACAACAAAAGTTTCATGTTGAAATAAATTGTGTATTTCACTTACATTTCATGTGTATTGGATAATCTACAAATTTATTTCTTGATGAACACAATTTACACCATTTTTCTGATGATCTACATGCTACATTTTGATGTGTGAAATCCTGGATAAGGTTTCTTGTGGCTTTAGAGATTCAAATTTTTTGGGGGGGGAGGTCCCCCCACCCTAAAGGCCTTGAGCCTTCAGCACTTGCAATAATTGCCTCCTGCTTCTTTCAAATTTACCTGGTACTTTGAAAATTGAGGAGAACCCTGATTAAGGACACAGGTGCTTGGGTTTTAACATATGAATACACATCTAACCTTTTACATATGTATAAAGTTAGATGTTTATTCATATGTTAAAACTCAAGCACCTATGATTAAGGACAACTTTCAGGTAAGGAATGTGTTGAGTTACGAAGTATTTGAAATTAGAATAATATAAGTTTAACATGGTGGCTAGAATCATTACAGCAGGTACGATCCCCTAAGATTTATGTAAGATGAAACGGTACCACTGTGTCAATTTTCACTAGGCCTATCATATCGCAGACTTGAAAAATCGCTACACTGATTCAATCAACTTCTAGTACATGTACAGTGCTAAATCGATAAATTGCTACTTTGAAGTCAGTAAAACATGTTCATGCTTTCTGATATCTACCTAAATTCTACGGTAACTGGTATTTTCATCTCGTTTTGATTCCTTTTCCTTCAGTACCACAACCAAGCATGTAGATTCGAAAATGAAAGTATTGTCTGACGCTTGAACCAAAGCCGATGTTTTTTTCCGGATTATTGTTCACAAATTACACTATTACACTAATGCTCTCATCAATTCAAATGATGAGAGCATTAATGGATGGAAGTATTGATCGCCAAAAATTAATTCTTTTGTTTAACTGAATTGCTGCGCGTGATTTCTTCAAATGATTAAAGATATCTTCAATATTGTCTGAGTTTATGTTTTGGCGCTCCATTCTGATGCGAGATTATTGCTCTTTCCAATATTGAATTAATGACATCATTAATTCTTTTGATGCGAAATTTCTTTTAGAGATAGCAACTATATAATTAGATATATATTTAATTCATCATATCCACAACTGAATTAATAATATCTTTAATTGAACTGTTGCCCTCTTTAAAAGACCTGATATCTCTATTAAATTGAATTAATGAGATCATCAAATCACTTATACCGAGTTCTGAACTAAATTTTGCGAGCTCATCAAATCAATTATTGCTCTCATTAACTGAATTAAATGCGCGCATCAATTTAATTGATGAGAGCATTTTCTGAATTGGTGCGCGCTTTAATTCAGTTGATGAGAGAAATAATTCAGTTGACTGATTTATTTATTATATATTGTTTAACATCTCTCTCGAGAATTTTCCCCTCATATGGAGACGCCACTATCGCCGGTGAAGGACTACAAAATTTAGGCCTATGCTCGGCGCTCATGGCCTTTGAGCAGGGAGGTATCTTTATCGTGCCACACCTGCTGTAAAAGGGGACCTCGATTTTTGCGGTCTCATCCGAAGGATCGCCCCATTTAGTCGCCTCTTACGACAAGCAAGGGGTCATTCTCTTACACATAGGTGTCGCTGCGTTACTCTACGCATTCACCTCTGCCAACGCTTGAAAATGTTTTTTGCCAAGATTTTTGGCAAAGTTTTAAACAGTGAATCTATAGACATTTAAAATCCTTCATTATTGTAATTATTAATAAAGTCTATAAATGATAATTTAGTTGATGTAAATAATCTCTTGCACAACGTTTTCAGGGAACTATTTCGCGGAGGAAAAAATCAAAATGATCATGTGTTAGTCAAAATGGAGGGAACAGTGAACAGAGTGAACGAAGCGTTGAAGAAGTACGATGAATCTATTAACATCAAGGATAAGCTTGTTTGATTTTCTGCCCTTTTAGCTTATGGGTTCGAGTTTGTCTAGCAGAACACACTAAACAATCCACGGATGTTACTTTTACTGATGTCGCCAAACTTTCGCCATGTTTTGATCATGTGATCGAATTATAGTCATGCGGTATGGAACTACTTTTCAAGCGTTGACAGAGGTGAATGCGGAGAGTAGCGCAGCGACACCTATGTGTAAGAGAATGGCAAGGGGTTCCGAGGATCTATTCTAACAATTCGGATCCCCAAAGGACAATATTTAATTGATGATATCTTCAAAAAACTAAATATATCTGACATTGTTTGAGTTTATGTTAATTTGGCGCTCCATAACGACAGTAACGCTATCCTTATAAAATATTTTACATTACTGGGGATATGTTTCGTCATTAATAGTGCTATAGTACGGAAGCCGGTTGGTGCTATGTGAGAAAAATATTTATCTGGCGGCCACCAAATAATAAGTTTTTGGCGATCACGGAATAAATATATGGCGACAGCCAAATTAGTTTCTAGCAGTCGCCATATAATTGTATGGAAACCTAATTATTTAGAAACGTATTTGGCGGTCGCAGGAAATATATATGGTAGTGACAGATAATTTTAAGGTAGCTCCATACTCGCATTATTATCTGATAAAAGTTTAAAATGTGTATTTATTTCAATTTATTAGAATTAAAACTAATAAATAATCAAATGAAATATATAGATCACCACACTTTTTAAGATGCAAGACATACATATACAAAATTATATATCAAAGTCAGAAAACTGCAGTTTTCCTTCAACATCGTCATCAAAATTTCACAAAAACTGATTGAAACTACATAATAGTATTCATAATAATTTCATGATACTGTTTCTTTACGAAACTATTCCAAATTTCTGTAAAAAATAAAGAAAATTGATCGAATAATAAACTTGATAAAGACTTAAATGAAAACAGAGTTACTGCTCTGGGATTCATTATTTTGACACATATTATTGATTATTTATATATAACTTAAATTTTGGAAATATTTGATGTTTAACAAGATCACATGGTAGCCGTTAGAAAGTTATTTGGCGATCGCCAGATATTTAAATATTCTTCACGCGTAGCACAGACAGACTTCCGTAAAGGAGTGAAAAGATCAAATAAAACATTATCTTTGTTGGTTGAAACTACATAATAGTATTCATAATAATTTCATGATACTGTTTCTTTTCAAAACTATTCCAAATTTCTGTAAAAATTAAAGAAAATTTATCGAATAATGAACTTGATAAAGACTTAAATGAAAACAGAGTTACTGCTCTTGGATTCAATATTCAATGAAAACGCTAACCTTTCAACTTGACAAAAAAAACACAAAAAAAACGTATAATTTTTTTAAAAACAAATTTCAAGTGAAAGTGTCGAATGATGTCTAGTTTGTTTGCTACATACCAGGAATATGAATATAATGAAGTATTGATGGTAAAACTTCTATTTATATATGCAAGTTAATTCAGATGGAGATGCACCCAAATGGCCTTTGTTCACTCGCAAATCTCGTGGGGATCCGGATTAGTATAGGTCCTCAGTACACCTTGCTTGTCGTAGGAGTCGACTAAATGGGGCGGTCCTTTGGATAAAACCGCAAAAACCGAGGCCCCGTGTGACAGCAGATGTGGCACGATAAAGATCCCTCACTGCGCAAAGGCCGTAAGCACAGAGCATAGGCCTAAGGTCTCCATATCAGTAAAAAATTCTCAAGCGAGACATTATTTAACAATATACTACCAACCACAACCCACCATCTTCCCATTAGCATTTTCTAAAACAAGTACCAGTCTCTAATGGCTATTGATCACTAATCGATGGCCCAGCTATTTTAACTTCCATTTTAACTTGTGATCTTGACCCTTGGCAATGATCTTGGTATAAGGTCATAACATACCATGTGCCTACTTGTACAGTCATTCTTTGTGTCAAGTATCATCAAATATCTCTATTTTAGAGTTATGGCTTGGATACATTTTTCTTCAAGAATGTGGTGACATTGACCTTTGGCAAGTGACCTTGTAATAAAGTAAATAACATCATGTAAGCTATGGATGAAAAAAATATTTTTAAAAATGCTTGTTACCTTCATCAAATGACCTTTGTTTAAGATCACCACCTGTCATCTTGTCATAAATGTCATTTTATGTTAAGTATGGACCTCTGATGGCTCTTCATTGTTTAGTTATGGTTTGAAAATATTTAACTTTGTTTACTAGCGATTTTCACTTTAGCCTAATGAAATTGGTACAAGTTTACTGATTACCTCATTTTACCTGATCATACACATTCTGTATATAAATCTCTCGTGTTTTTCCATAACATATACACAAAGTTGCCGTTAAGAAGAGATAAATGTTTTATATTGATGACTTTACCAAACGATCTTTGTTTAAGGCCACTACGCACTATCTTGCCATAGTCAATTTTTGTGCTAAATATGAGCTGCAGTGATACTTAATTCTGGCCTGAAAAGGCATTTTTTTTTCTTTATTTACTAGAGAAATTGACCATGACCTAATGGCCCTGGGACAAGGTTACTACACATTATCTGACCATACATATTCTGATAGTCGAATGACTCTTCACTACGAATTTATAACCTAGACATTTTCACCAGTGCTATTGATCCTGGGCATACTAATGATCTTGTTATTATTATTATCATTATTATTGTTGTTGTTGTTGTTATTTTTATTATTTTATAATGGCACTCGATTTGTCAGAATGATTTATTGTACTGAGTATGAGCCTCTAATTTGCTCCATTTTCAAGTTGTAATAAGGACACATCTTTTCAACTTATCACGGAGGGAGGTGGAAAAGTTAGCGGTACAATGTACCTCTTGATAAGATGCATACATATAAACACTAATATATTTTAGGCAGTGCTCTCTCTCTCTCTCTCTCTCTCTCTCTCTCTCTCCGCGTACAGGAACGTGTGTGATCAAGTGAACAGCGACAGATCCACACCAGAAAATCTTCAACCCTAGTTTGTATCTTTTCCGCCTCTTACAACAAAATAGGGGGGGGGTGTCAAAACGACAAAACAAATTGTTCTGTTATACAAAAGAGGAGGCACCTTTGTAACCCCCCCCCCCTCCCCCAACACACACTTCTAGATCTGTCACTGTTTTGGAATTACATTTTCATAAAATTATAATAAGTAAAACCAAATGATTTATGTCTATTATCGCACACCGTGCAGTTTTGGGTCCACGCGCTTACTTTAGGAAATTTATGGACCCCAGAAGGTGTATACAAGGATGATTTATGTCCTGCTGTTTATTATAAACAAATTATTAAAGTTTCAAACAAAGATTGTGCAATTCATTTTCATATATTCTGTGTATGAACCAATTTTTTGTACACTACACAAACAATTTTAAATTACTACCTTATTTAATCAACCAAATGACTTAATGATTTACGTAGGCTGGGAAAGAAATCGTAACATTCAAAACTGATTTCATTACGTCCATTGGTTGATTTAATGAGAAGATATCATTAAAAACTATTTATTTTAAGTATAGAATTGACATCTTGTCGGCATGTTACAGCTAATATCATCTTTCAGAAGTCGTGTAATAACCAGTATACAATCATTGCTTAACGTTTAGAGATAAACTACAAGTCATTAGGCAACCAAAACGAGTTCAGTGTTCAGTGCATATAGATGAATTTAGACAAAAATTTGTGGCTTTTGTTGTTGTTGTTTTTGTGTTTTGTTTTGCGTTTTGGTTTGGTTTTGTTTGTTGTTGTTTTGTTTTGTTTGTTTGTTTTTTGTTTAAAGTATCGGCCATTTTGTTTATCAAGCTTTTGAATTGAACATAAAAAACAAAATATTTTGAAGAAATTTTTCATTTAGTTAGTTGGGGAGTTATTAAGTCGACTTGTCAAATGCTATGTTGATTTGTCAGATAATTATGCCAATCTGTCATATAACGATGTCAACTTGTCAGACCTTTACGTTGACTTGTCAGATAACGACTTGCTAACAAGTGATGGCAATTCAAATTGTCAGATGATTATGCTGACTTGTCAGATCTTTATGTTGACTTGTCAGATCTTTATGTCGACTTGTCAGAAAAATGTTATCAACTGGATGGTACAAGCTGGGCATGGACAAGTTTTCACGTTGAATTCATGTCAAAACGTGTCAGTTAGTCAACACATAGATCTGACAAGTCGATATAAAGATATGACAAGAAAACATAAAGATCTTACAGGTTGACATATATTATCTAAGTAATTTCGGCAGCACTATGCCATCAAGATTGCAAAAGTTGGGTGGCATATTTTTGCCATCACTTGTTATATCCGATAATAGTTAATATCGACTTGTCAGATAATTATATCGGCTTGTCAGATGATTATGTCAACTTGACAACAACAACAAAAATCCTCGGTCATATTTTCTCATTACCTATTAATTGATGGTATCAACATTGAATTGATGCACGCTACAATTCAACCGAAGAGAGCAATAATTCAATTAATGCGCGTATTAATTCAATTAATGCGCGCAATAACTGAACTATACTATTGCTCTCTTCAACTGAATTGTAGCGCGTATCAATTTAATATTAAAGCTTTGATCAATTATTGCGTGCAATGATTGAATTAATGCGCGCATCAATTCAATTTTTGCGCGCTATGATTCATTTGATGCGCGAATAAAAATTTACTTGATGAGAGCAATAATTGATTTGATGTGTGCATCAATTCAATTATTGTGCGTTAATATTAAATTGATGCGCGCTACAATTCAGTTGAAGAAAGCAATATCATAGTTCAATTATTGCTTTTATCAATTCAACTGAATCGATGCGCACATCCGATTGATATGTTGAAATCATTGCTCACAAAATTTAATTTGGACCTCGGTATAAATCATTTGATGACCTATTTAATTCAACTTAAGGTATTTTTGATTACAGTGCCGTTGCATAAGTAATTAATGCACCTATCAATTCTTTTATAGAGAACAACAATCCAATTAAAGGTTGATAAATTGTTTGTTTGTTTGTTTGTTTGTTTGTATTCTGCCACACTCAACAATTTTTCAGTTATCTGGTGGCCATTTTTATTGGTGGAAGAGAGACCCAGATACAATGTACCTTGGAAGAGACCACAGACGTTCCGAAAGTAAACTGGCAAACCTTCTCACCTATATCGGCGCGAGCGAGAATCAAACTTCAATTAAAGAGATCATTAATTCAAATATACAGGTTGTTGATATGTTGAATTGAGGATATCTCCAATTATAAATGGTTTTCTCTAAAGGAATGTTTGTGCGCATCAACATTGAATTAGTAATATCATTAACTTGAAGGGAGCACTAATTTTAATTATTGCGCACGTTAATTGATTTGATGCGCGCTACTATTCAGCCGAGAAGAGCAATAATTCAATTATTGATGCTCGTATTAATTGAATTATTGCTCTCTTCAATTGAATTGTAGTTTCAATTAATTAAAGATATCTACAATTATTTGAATTTATGTTAATTTGGCGCTCCATAGATCTGAGAAGTCGACATAGTTATCTGAAATATAATTATCTGACAAGTGATGGTAGAAATATATATAAAAGTCAAAGAGTCAGAATGGTGTTGGACAGTAGTTTTAAAAATCCGTCAGCAGGATTCAATGTTCTAAATGCCATAAGACACAAAAATAATGGATCAAGGAATTCTAAATGCCGCAATCTTCAAATTATCTTGTAATATACACCATATATGTGTTCCATGTAACCAAATGCAACTTCTCGGTTCCGGTAAGTGCGGGAAAGTCACCTCTTTTCCGACCTTGCAAGAAAAACACGAGAAGTTGCGATTGCGGTCATAATGTAATGTATAAGGTTGTAACGTCATAGCTATGATGGATCTGGACCCTTTTCCCTCATCTTGATCAGTGCTTGTATTTGTAGTGCTGAATAGAGTGCGCTGTACTTTGTTACAAAGACACTCCACGTACCAGCGCATTAGGAATTTTGATCGGGATCGTTATACACGTAATTAGCAACTAGGTGCTTCTTAGCAACAAGCGAACATGGATGACGAGAAAAGTAAGTTTACGTTAATTTTCGTCACATAATTCTATGTTATTGCACGTAAAACAGATTAATTCCGACACTAGAAACAGGATTTGAACATCCCATAATTCAACAGAACGAAAAAATTTTAGAAGACAAAGTAATAACAACAAATTTGAAAATTAAAGCACTTTGTGTACAGGTGGAATATAATATGTGGACTGGTTTATGCTAATCAATCTCTTTTTACATTGAATTGTGTTCCAATGCATTTGGTAGAAGAAATTGTCATTATATATGTAGAAACAATATCATTATCGCATATAACTCACTCAATAACATGGGTACGTATTCGTAGAGCTCATGTTGTTCAAATTACATACTGACGGACTTTAAAAACGCAACACACTTTTTTTTCAATTTATTCATAGAAAATGTTACATATAAAACTTTTATTGCAAAATTTACCCAACATACATCGTATTGAGTTTTAAAACCCATCTCTCGATTTACTTGTGTTCATTGTTTGCGCATTGTGAGTAGCATCGCACGAAATTTTCAGGGCTTTTTTTCAAACACATGGAAAGGTAATAGAGGAGTTTTTCACAATAAATCAACTTTGTTGGTGAAAGCATATATACCACTAACAGAAAAAATTCAAAACCAAGACTATGCCGCACTGAAGCAATGAAATGCGCAGTCGGGCACTTGGTATGCTGCAAGCAGGCGTTAACCAGCGTGAAGTTGCAAAGTGTTTTAATGTCCATCCTCATACAGTTAGGCGATTGATGTCATGATTCCATCAGATAGGATCCCCATATGATCGCCCAAGACCTGGTCAACCATTTGTGACAATACCACGGCAACAAGTGTTCATACGGCAATGTCATCTGCACAATAGGTTTATGGCTGCTGTGACCATGGCAAAAGAAATCTTTGGACGTCATGAAAGGCCTATTCATTTTAGAACCGTTTCCAGAATTTTGAAGCGCCATGAGATTTGCTGCAGAAGACCTTATAAGGGGCTACAGATTAAACAGCATCACCGATGGTACAGATTGCAATGAGCAAGGCAGCATCTGACTCAACGTCAAAATTGGTCACATGTTGTATTCTCAGATGAGTCCAGATTTAACAGATCCTGGATTTCCAAAAAGGGGGTCTCACATGTGAAAGTCAAGTATTGGTCGAAATACTTGGCCATTTTGGGTGTCAAATCTGGAGTTTTACTCACATTATATTGTAATTTTGTTGCCGCCCCTACCCTTAGCCCTCTTCTGAATCCACCGCTGTTTACAAGCGGGCTGTGGAAATTGGTCAGTGTCTTTGACCATGTCTGGGTTCTAATATTTATAAAACATACTAGATTTACTGCTTTTCAGCAGGTGAAAACTCTGGTTCTGTATGTTTGTAAAAGAATTTTTGGAAAAAGATTATATTTCTTTCATACCTAAATTACAGACAGTAGCCACTGCAAAATTGTGTGCTATTCCATATTAAGAGAGAAATTGTGAAAACATCGCTATCTGGGACTTTCAGCTTTTGGGTTTCGGTTGTACTACATTTACCACTTGCAGTTTTTATTTAACAATAGTAAAAAAAAAAAAAGAAAAAGAAAAAAAGGGAAGGTGTGTGTGTGTGCACTTATGCAGTAACTTACATGGAGAGATCAATATTTGACACTGTATATTAATCTGCATAATAGCTTTTAATAAAAATCACCATGAGAGGCTAGACCAGATCCAAAAATAAATGAATAAATGGAACAGAATATAGAATTTAGATGTAAGACTGCCATTTTCTCTCTTCGCCTGTACTTGTGAACAAACTACTGCAAAATGTATTTAGTACTTGCTGGTCATCAGAAACAATTTTTTTTATATAAAAATTGATATCAAATTTAATACATGCTGTAATTTTTTTATGTGACCTTGTTCACAGATAAACATACACATATAAATGTGCAAAAACAGCTTGACCAATAACATGAACTACTTGGCAGAGATAATTAAGCTGTAAAACTCTTTAGGTCTAAATGGTCTACTTGTTTATTACAGTATGAGAATAGAATTTTAACAGTAGACTGATAGACTGAGTCTATGCAAAATAAGATATGGCCAAGTAATGTGCAGATATCCCAAATTGTTTAAGCCAAATTCTTAGAAGTGAATTATAATAAATGTGTATAATAATGCACTTTAAATCAATAAACATCATCAAAATCTATTTCTGTGACCTGAATTTCTCCTCAGTTTAAAAATCTCCAGTTCGAAGTAAGTTCCAAAAGCAGTTTGAAGATTATGACTAGTGCTGTTTCTGTAATAGATAATTTGTTCAATGTATGGCTCTTATTACATATCTTTTGATTTTTGTTTTTGTCTACAATGGTATATTGTAATACGTTTTTGACTTTAATATAATTACATTTTCCTCAACAATAGAAACTAGAATAGTCCAATTTTTTTTCTTTTTTCTTGAAATATTGCATAATTATCAAAATGAAATAATGTATATACATGTACATCTGACCTAGAAAAAACAATTTTAAAGTGAAGATCATATAAATGGCTGATAGAAATGATATTCCACAATTAATTGAAGTATTTTCCTGCTGCCAAATCTGGCATTAAAGTAAATTAAAGCTTTTAAAAACGGAAAAGGAGCATAAAAAATTAAGTTGTATGGAAAATAAAATGAAAATTCAAATCACACTGGCAGAACAAGAGAAAATAGCATGAAGTTGAATTGAATAATTATTACTCTCTTTGGTTAAATATTGAATTGAAAAATTATGACTTTTTTGTTAAATATATCTTATTTCTGTCATTTTATTTTGTCAGATTTATATCAAATGCTGTAGGTCTATGCCACATCAAAAAGACATAGACCCATTGTCTTAATGCTATTGAAAGTTAAATTATTAGACTTAGATACATGTATTGCATTTTTATTTCATGCTTTTTTATTTATTATTTAAAATTTTTGTATTAGCATGAATTTTTTCTCCATTATCCCAAAATTTTGTGTGTTTAAACTTACAAATTAAACCATTATACTCTCTTCATACCTGCTTATTAAAAATGTGTTTTATTAATATTTCAAATATTATGAATAGAAAATAAGGAATCTTATACAAATGGGAAAAAGAGACTTTCACTTCGTGGGGCAACACACAAGCTGAAAGCAGAAGCACTCAGAAGGTACAAGCTTAAGCATGATCAGGATGATGTATCTGAGACAGAATCTTCATTGCCTGTCTCAGAATATAACAGAACTCAAACTCAGTCAGAGGAAGAAAATGTAGAAATAAGAAAGAAGTCACTGGTGGTTATAGAATCAGGAAAGATAAACAAGATTAAAGACTCTTTGGTAAATGAAGGCCAGATAATGAAGTCTGGTGAAGCAGGAGAAAAGATGACAGAGAAGCTGGTTCAGGATGAAGAAGAATCCATTCTTAAATTGCCATATGATATGTCATGTGGAGGTGATGACAAAAGACGGTTGTCAAAACAAAATGATTTGTCAGAGGCAAGTAAGATTCGTCATCAGAAATTTCCACTGAGTAAAGGTGCATCCTTTGAGGCTTCAACCAATGAACTAGAAGGAGAATTCGGCCAGTCCAGAATAGAGTTGCTGAGAAGCAAAGGTTGGGAGCTAAATGTGCAGACTCCAAGCAGTGAGTTCTTGAATGATGAATTGATGCAAAGAGGTATTACACAACAAAAACTGTAAATAGCCACCAAATACTGCTGCTTCAACCACTGTCTGATGCTTAAAAGTTACACACCCATGATGTACATTGGTACACCTCCAATCTTCCAAATGCTAGAATACTGCATGAATAATATTCATTGACCCACATCTAACTGATTTTCCAATCTGATTCTCAAGCTTTACAGCACACAAACATCATGCTATGGTTTATTGCAAAGCTGTAAAGTGCATGTTAGGAAGACCCCTTTTTAAAAAGGAAAACACCATCCACTTCTCAAGCATGTGCATGTTCCCGAAGATCATCTCAGTATATATATTGTATAGCCATGTTATTGTCATTTGCATTCTCAGGGGATGCAAGGGTACCAACAACTAAAGGAAGTACACTTTATTTTGCTACACTGTTGCAGGTCTTCAATTCTTATATTTTTGCATGGCATGAATGTATGACAGGCATGATGATTAAAACTCTCTTTCTCATGTTCTATTGTATTGTTTATCACTATACCATATTTATGGCATTAATATCAGCTCATTTTTAAAAAAAAATATTCAATGTAGATGTATTCTTAAATGTTAGGAACAAAGTACATGTACCAATAACTTACCAAGGCCTAGATTAAAAATTGGTTTGTTTCTTTTTTTTTCTTTCTAAACCCAAATACTTCTCTCCAGAATTGTTTTATTTTTTAGATTCATTGTGTCAAAAATGTAAATATATGACAATACTTTTCATATACCTACCTACCTATCTAGCCATAGGTTAATATGATAAATCACAAAAGGAAACAATAATGAATGTTTGATTTAGGACAATTTAATTACTCACTGTTCATAAGTTTTTAAAATTTCAAAACTTTGTCATCTGAAAATTTCAATGTTATAAATGAACTACATGTACACTATATTTATTGCATCTAGTTGGCAAATTTTTAATAATTTCAGATCTCAATATTTGAAGGTACTAAGGGAAAATTGGATTCATGGAATAGAAATTTTGATATTGTAGATATTTTTATATTAAAATACATATTTATCATTGCAATTTATCCATAAACTAGTGTTGTTACTGTTACAGATAAGGACGGGGGCCAGGGGGATTCCCCAGCAGAGAAAACAGGTAAAAAAAAATGTTTCACTATAATTACAGTGTATAAATCATAGGTAGTGGATAGACAAAAATTCTTAGGTAAAAATATCTGTATAATTTGGTTTTCCATGATTAGTGTAAATCAATCTTAAATTCATGGAAATTGGTAAGGGAAGTTGTATGTTTTTAAATTTTATCATGTAAATTGATATATGATATTGAATATATTTCATGAAGTGTTTTCACACCCTATTCAGTATACTGGTCTGAAGAACTTCATTATTCTCTTGTTCAACACTGGTCATGGTGTCCACTTTGAATTTGAAATAATTATTCTACTTTACTGAATATATTGAAGCAGCAAAATTTGCAATCTGAGCATTTGCTAATTGGTTTGAATATCTATAGTTTGGTTGTATTATTCGTAACTCTAATATTGTTTATTATTTCTAGAGTATACAAATTATATGCACATATAAATTATATATGGAATATTTCTTATACAGATTATGATTGTTGATATAAATCAAATTTCAGAACCTGAAGAAAGTGACAAAGTGGAACCTCCTGTCCAAACAACAGAGCAGGTTAAAATTAATTCAGTTCATTTAAATGTATGAAAATGCAAGTGATTTAACCATCATGAGAGATTTTAAACTTTTATTTTAACTTTAAATCTTGTGTAACAAAACCTTTATAATATTTATATCAATGTTGCACAATTTTCTTGTAACTTGAATTTAAAAATGCTGCATTTTATCATTTTTCATCACATTTGGATAAAACACATACCTTATAACTCACATATATATAAGTCAACCTATGTGCAAGTTGGTAACTATTTTTCAGAGAAATGTTTAGGAATTTGACATTGACCTTCTATAAGTCAGACTATGTTTTATTTTGTTTTTTTGGTGTTTTTTTTTTTTTATCAGATTGTATGTCAACTAAATCTTATTTTTTAAACAAGAGTTGTGATTTTTAGTTGTATATGTAACAGGAAGGGAAAAAATGCTACAGATCAGACTGGGATTTGAACTTGGGCCCCCTGAATCTCTAGTCAGGTGCTCTACCTTCCTCCTTCACACTTGAAGACACACAACCAGGTTGTTTTTGTCCCCTGGCATTACTTTCACCTGAAGTTTAAGGGTGGTCAAAGACACCAAATGTCAGGTGCTCTACCAACAGAACTAACTGGCCATCGAACACATCTGACTCTCACCTTCCTCCCTCCTTAAATATCTTTGTACCTTGAAGATATCAACCCAGGATCTTTCTCCCCAGTCATTTTCATGTCAAATGTTTTCAAATGTCAGTTCCAGGGGCTGGTTCTATGATACCAAGAGTATTAGGGAGGGAAAAACACAACAAAGCAGATCAAGAATTGGACCCGGGCCCCCCAAATCTCTAGACAGGTGCTCTACCAACTGAGCTAATTGGCCACAAGCAATTAAACCCATCTGACTGACATACATTTATATATTTTCTAAATGTCAATCTTTATTACCAGTAACTTCATATGAAACACACTGAATAAGTAAGAAAATAATTTTTCAAAGTTTATTTTTTCATTTCTTAGCTCACCTGAGCTGAAAGCTCAAGTGACTTTCCTGATCACTCATTGTCTGTCATCCATTCGTCTGTCTAAACTTTTCACATTTTTTACTTCTTTTCCAGAACCACTAGGCCAATATAAACCAAATTTGGCAAAAAGCATCCTTGGGTGAAGGGGATTCAAGTTTGTTGAACTGAAAAGCACTGTCCTTATTGAAGGGGAGATAATAATGAAATAGCAAAAATATACTGACAAATTTTAAAAATCTTCTTCTCCAGAACAACTGGGTCAATTTCAATCAAACTTAGTACAAATTATCCTGGGGCCTCCATGGCTGATTGGTTAGAGCATCGCGCTCAAAATCACAAGGCCTTTCACCTCTAGTCGGCACGGGTTCTATTCTTGATTCTCGCTTGAGTTTATTAAGGGATCAAAGTTTTACATGCAAATATATAAGGAAAATTTTTAAATATGGGCCAAGGTGACTCAGGTGGGCAATGTGGCTCCATGGGCCTCTTGTTTGTCTAATTGACATGGTGATTTGAATTTTACCACAAAAAACTTAGATATTTAAGAGGAAAAATTTGCTATATAAGATGCTCACTAGATTTTGCAAATCAGGTAGTTAATATTTGTTTTTATCACCAGTAATTTTGCTAGATATGTTGTACACAATAATATTTGTGTCTGCAATATTCCTCAAAATAAAGTAAAATTTGTTTTAACAAATTGATGTCACTGGATGGGAGGGGAGAGGCAGCAAACTAGGCCCCTTACCACAAATATACCTGTAATCTCTTAAATAAGCATTCCTCTTTTATTCAAATGGGCAATGTGACAGAAGGAACCATTGTTGTTTAAGTACATGTACATATTCATTTTTAAACAGACCAAAGATGATACTCCAGAGAAGGAGGAAAATAAAACTGAGGAGGCAAAGGCCAAAGAAGAACAAGAGCCTGGATCTGAAATTGTAACAGACAATGCACAGGAGAAAAAGACAGAGGACAAAACAGATGGAGAGAAAAAGGATGAACAAAAAGACACAGAGGGAGAGAAAAAGGAGGAACAGAAAGACTCAGAGGTAGAGAAGAAGGATGAACAAAAAGACCCAGAGGTAGAGAAGAAGGATGAACAAAAAGACCCAGAGGGAGAGAAAAAGGATGAACAAAAAGACCCAGAGGGAGAGAAGAAGGAGGAACAGAAGCCATCACAGGAGTTGGACACCAAAGCTGATGAAAATGTAAAGAAATCTGAAGAAGAATCAACTGATAAAACAACAGAGGAAAGTAAAGCAGAGGAAAAAACATCAGGAGAGAAAGTAGAATCAGCAGATGACCAGAAAACTGAAGAAAAAGCAGATGAGGAAAAACCTAAAGATACAGCAGAGGGAGATACAAACCAAAATGCCACAGAAGGAGGTGAAGATGGTAAGTATGCACTACTTGCCATTAAAGATTTCTGCTTCAGGTATATTGGTGAAGATGCAGTCATTTAAGGTCATTTATTTCTTACATGGCAAGTATTCTTTATGATAAAAAATGCATTTTATAAGAATATATTCTTTACTACATATTCATTAAATCACTTTGTATTTGGATACTTCATATCACACACATTTTGTGATGTATATTGTACATTAAGCATTTTACTCTATATTCGTTCCATGCTAAAGGAAAAACAAGAAAGTTCACATTTGAAAAAATATTTTCTCTTAAAAGATGAGGAAGGGAAAAAAGTTGAACAAGAAGAAGAAGAAGAGAAAAAGATACCTGATGACTTTTTCTACAACTATGAAGACTTGATCTCCCAGCCTCAGATTACTGAGGGTTCAGGCTTACCTAAAGACTACTTGAATCTCATGTAAGCCATTTGCCTATCTCTAAAATGACACACTTTTCCAACACAAATGATAATGTATATATGTGTAGAACTAAAAATATATATATAGATCAGAATTTTTCTATGTATTCTTTACAAATTTCAGTTCAGTGACAAGAATACTGTACAAGCAGAAATATTCGTTGAGGATTTAATTTCGTTTATTTCATGGAAAAGACTTTCAACAAAATTAAATACCCAATGAAAATTTCTGTTCTACAGTATATATACAAACAGAGAGAACATAAACATGAAATTCACAAAATTAAATCCCCACAAAATCATTTAGGAGTAAAAACCACGAAATTTTAACCCCACAAAATTTCTGCTTCTACAGTATAAAAATTAATTAAGTGCCAGTAATTCTGAATAAATCAAACATTTGCTGATTCTGTAATTTTGATATGCAAACCTATGATTTTCCTCTGAATATTAATGTTATAGTGCTAGCATGTCTTGTGTGATGACAGAGACAGTAACATCTTATTCTCTTTTATGCAGTCATTCATTTGGTTATGACTGTACAAAGCGCCATAACCTTCACCTCCTGGATGAGAGAACAGTTTGTTTTGCTGCTGGAAACTACATCATGATTCTGGATCTACAAACAAAAGAACAGAAATACTTTCGCAGCACCAGTGGGGGAGGTATTGGTGCCATCACAGTGAGTATCACATTATCCCTTCTTGTGAAAGACAAAAAGGAAGGATTAACAAGAAGATTGAAAATGGATGGAATTGGGTTTGCCATTGGTTAAACACTTGACTTTTTTTTTTGCAGGTTCATCCCTCCAAAAAGTATTTTGCTGTAGCTGAAAAGGGACAATCACCAAACATCAATATCTTTGAATATCCATCTCTAAAATTACATCGAATTATGAGGGGTGGAACAGAACGATCATACTCCTATATTGATTTTAAGTAAGTAAGAGAAATTGAGCACATGTGTATGCCTTCAAAAGCTACTTTTTTCTCAAATCATACCTGTGTAGTATTATATATTTCATAAAGTGTCAAGGACCTGAATAATGATTGAATGATTTTTGAAGTCCAAAGGGTGATCTGCTGGCCTCAGTAGGAGGGGACCCAGATTATATGTTAACTATCTGGAACTGGAAAGAGGAGCAGACAGTACTGAGGTCCAAGGCTTTCTCACAGGAAGTGTTCCGTGTCACTTTCTCCACAGAGTTGGAGGGTCAATTGACCACAGCTGGTACTGGACACATTAGGCAAGTTACAAACACGTACACCTCAAATTCAAGTGGCATTGCTGTTTGTATTGTTGTTATTGCAAACATGCTTATAATGAACCTGCACTTATAAAATTACTCATAGAGAACACAAGTGCAATGTACATATGTTTTTATCACATGAGTATTTCATTAGATTTACATATTTGAATGAAATTGCTTTATATGCTGGTTATTTTTCAGATTTTGGAAGATGGCAGATACTTTCACTGGCTTAAAACTACAGGGAGAACTTGGAAAATTTGGAAAAACAGAGATTTCTGATATTGAAGGGTATGTCGAACTTCCTGATGGTAAAGTGTTGTCTGGGACAGAAACTGGAAACATGCTGCTCTGGGAAGGTGGCCTGATTAAAGTGGAGATTGGACGAAAGGGAAAGAAAATGTGTCATCATGGATCCATTCAACAAATCCTACTGGATGAAGGAGAATTAATGACTATTGGTAGCGATGGATATATAAGGGTAGGTTTTTGATAAAAAAAATTGTATTATATGAACTGGAAAATTTTAAGTGCAAAATAGATAGAGAATAATAAATTGTAGAAAGTTAAATAATTGTGTTTGCCATACTTTTTAGGTATGGGATTTTGAGAGTGTAGACACAGCTGATGTGGCAGATGAGTCTGGTCTTTTTGAAATGGAGCCAATGAATGAACTCCGTGTTGGACATGATGTACATCTGAAGTCCATACTGAAATCTACTGATGCTGAAAATGAGGTCACAGTGTGGTATGCACAGGTAGGTGGATTGGAAATTATCATGTTTGTTGATGCAAAGTGGATATGCATGTAAGAAAGTTACATTTGTGTCTCTATTTTTCCATCAATTCTTGTATATGTATTCCAATACATGAATATGCATTCTGTATAATTTTGTCATTTAGGATGCCAATGGAGGTATTTGGAAGCTGGATCTAACATTTTCTCACACATCACAAGCTCCGGACAAGCTCTTTACCTACCATGCAGGAGCCATTACCGGATGTGATGTTTCACCCCTCACCCACCTAGTAGCCACCACTGGAGTGGATCGTAAGTACCCACTTTATTTCTGCTATTCATAAACAACTGTAAATCACTTGTATTTTCAAGACTTTACTTCCATAACCTTGCCTTTGCAAATGTTGTTCATTCTATGTATGTTTACATTTATTCACAAGAACTTGATTTTTGCATCAGTGCAACCTTGCAAAAATTAAAGTTCTCATTAATAAAAAGAGAGCATATATGCCATTTACACACTCTGCATATGTCCTTTATAACTCGTCCAGTTCAGTGACAACACAAAACATATAATAATACTACTCATGTATTCAAGTTCTGAACAGCATCATTGATATTGTGCAAGTGTCAGATCTGGAATTATTCCACTTATCTATATGATTATTTTGATTGCTGCATCCATACCAAAATGCATGCACACTCTAATTAGTGATATAATTATTCTTGGCAGTTCACTGACAGTTAAGATCTTCACTAAAACTAGAAATGCTTCAATCCACATGACTTAGGTACTCACCTGTAATTATTGAGATACTGTGGTTGATTATATATAAATCTTTGATTTTACTTCTCTGTGATATTCCATTGATGATAAGAAGTGCACAGATTTGTAATTCTTCAGTGCAGGCATGTGGCTAAAGTACACACCTGTGCAATGGACATTGCATTGTATTGCCAGCAAAGTGACACTAACAGAGATCACATTTCAGTATTATTGTTTTGCAGACACTGTTCGAGTGTTTGATTTTCTACAAAAGAAACAGTTATGTGAGAAGAGGTTTGCTGATGCTGGAACTGCTCTGATTTGGGCACCACAAGTTGTAAGATAATTTCTCGTAATACTATACTTAAAATCATCACCAAAATATATTTAGTAAAGAGTACCGTATATACTCGCCTATAAGTCGATCCACCTATTAGTTGGTTGTATTTTTATAAGGTTAATTTGGAGGGATTTGCCATTGACCTGACTATAAGTCGGTACAATTTTTTGCCAGAATTAGTCAACAATTTTAAATCAAAGTTCTTCTGGTTTTACCTCATTTCAAATTCTATTTTGTGCAATGACACCATATTTTGTGTGTTTTTTTAACAATTCATATCATTGTTGAAATGCATTATTCACACGTGCTTAACAACTCAATAAACCTTCTTCACTTCGTCCATGTTTTAGTTTTAGAGTTATATCCCTTGTCTAATATATTTTGAATACTATCTTGATTTTTTTTTTTTCTATCGGTATCATACACAGTTCATGTTCTTTGTAACTATACCAATAAAAATAAAATATATATATTCAATTTAGATTTTTATTTCATGAATGAAAATAAAAGCATCCATAGTTATTGTGTTGGAATGGTGATGTACAATATAATAGAATTTTTAAATACCTGACAGGTGGTATTTATGAGAGGTGGATAATTACGAGGTGCTCACACTCAAGCCATAACTGCTCATGTGTACTTTAACCTATCATTGCCACTTACAGTATTTTTTCCCATGTTTATATAACAATTATCATCTCCAGCTCATCTCTGAGCACTGGGGCCACATGTTTTCTTAGTGGCATGAGCTTCAAGAAAATTGGGAACAAAGTGTACAGTTTATTTTCCATCAATTAAATTTTAAGAGAGTCAATAATTCTGTTATGAATTTCCTCTTTATTATTCTTCTCAAAATACATTTTCAATATTCAGTCGGATTCACAATTCCATCTTATCGATAAACGATAGAATTAATTACTGCTATGTAAGTCATTTAAAGAATGTATAATACACTTAATTAGATCCAAAATACTACTTTTCATCTTGTAGAAAAATACCAATCTTCTTAGAACTCGCCTATAAGTCGGACATAGAATTTTGAACCAAAATTTGACTCCAAAAAAAACGACTTATAGGCAAGTATATACAGTAGATTAAAAAAGATTCTTAATGGGTATGTAAATTAGAATATCTAAAATATTTTAAAGGAACACAGTAGTGATGAATCATAAAATATTAAGATGATAGATTTAATTACAAAAATTGAGTTAATGAAAATCTCTAACAGTGGGGATATTTTTTCTAAACGTAAATGCTGCAAATCATTTATATTTCTTAAAAGTTTATTTCCACAACCTCCCCAGATACATTTTTCAACAAGATATATGTATTCATAAGAACATTATTTAAGGAATCACTGTCTGGTTTGTTGGGAAATGATGTGCATAAATTATTATTTTAGTTACTCAACTCATATATCCAACAAAGTAGGCAGAGATGCCTTATATTTATATTTGAAATAAAAATGAAATTTACACATCACAAATACTAGTACTACCTAATAGAAATTGAAATACACATGACATTCCATGTTAATTTCTATAGTCCCACCCACTGACATTTCATTTTGCATGAAATGAGAAATTTACTTCCAGTTGTAGGTTATGGGGAAATGAACACACTGAAGTTTCAAAGGGTTATCACAGAAATGAAAATCTTTTCATGTCAATGAAGTCTCACAAATTTATATGAAAATAATATTCTCATGATTAAAAGTGATGTATAGTATGCATGTTCTTATCAGGTTGATGCAAAAGCCAAAACCATCATTGCTGGATTCAGTGATGGAGTTGTCAGAGTTATGACTATTTCCCAGACCAGTGAGGACCAAGCACTCAAAAAACACAAACAAGACATTGATCTTGACCTTCAACAGGTCTTCAAACCCCATAATAAGGCAGTCACCTCCCTTGCAGTGAATGATAAAGGAGACATTCTTGCTTCAGGGGTAAGTTTTGATTAAAGTAATTGAGCATCAGAATTTCTAGTGTTTTTGATGTATTTGATATTGACTAGTATGTTAACATTTATTAAAGGGTGCTGACAACACAATATTTTTCATGACAATTGGAACAAATTATGAACCAATAGGATACATCGAGACCCCAGCAGCAATCAGACAGATCCAGTGGTCCCCCTCAGCTTTTGTAAGTATATCATAATGTGTGATATATGTATAATCATTTTGTTGTACTTATACAGCTGTCTTATTTGAAGAGGGGCACTTTTAAAGAATTATTAAATATACATGAGACATGCAAATGATCATTGTTTCAGAAAAAGGCCACCCTCCTTGCTTTCTGTGAAGACGGGCTTGTGTTGGAGATTGATTCACCAGATGGCGCCACATTTGATACATCTAAAACCTTCCATATCACTGGATTACCCACAAGGTCCTTCACATTCAAAAGTATCAAGTCTCGCTTACGTGTAAGTGCATTTAGTATCTTTAAAAGATTACTTTTATAGCATGTTTTATAACACTTTGTATTTATGTGTACTTTCACCAAGGATGACATGTATTTATATCCTCATTAATTCTGAAATAATTGATACAACAGCATGAAGAAGAACTGGAGAGGAAGAGAATTGAAGAGGAGGAGAGAAAGAAAAAGGAAGAGGAAGAAAGGAGGAAGAGAATTGAGAGAGGACTGGAAACAGAGTCTGAACAAGGAGATGTGGAGGAAGGCAAGCTTTATAGATCTTAGCATCTTTATATTCCCAGAATGTTACGCTATATTTGCCTTAATTAGATATTAGAAAAACTGGTGAAAATGTACAATTGTAGATCAAGTTCAATTTCTGTTAAACACCTCTTTACAAGAGTTAAGCTCTTTGTTTTCATATTCCCAACATGATGGGGGGGGGGGGGGGTTAGAAGGGGACAATACATGTACATGTATTGCTTTACTGTCATAGTAATTTTCTCAGTATGATAGTTTATATAACAAAAATATTAAAGAGATGCCATGGTTTCTTGCCTTATAAAATACAACTATTTGAAACTTTTTTCATTTAAGGACATGTAACAACTCTTGTAGATTGTTATTGTAATGTACTATTGTAATTTGATTCTAATTTTGATATGTGTTTTAAGTTTATGAAATTTATCAAAAAATTTTTATTTTCCATCATCACTGTAATTGCAGAGAAAAAGGTACCAGAGCCAGAATGGAAGCCATACATTCCATCCGAACCAAGTCCAATTATGACTGGGTTCTACTCAGCAGAAGGACAATTCTGGCTTTCCATGGTAAGGCCATCTTTATATAAATGTAACATAGTTACATCAATGATTTTATATCAAACGCAGGAATTTTGATATTTTTATCTTTTCTGAACAGGGAGGCTTTGACTCTGGATATCTGTATGAATATAAGTTCATGTCTGAAGGCGAGAGGTTGGCATTACCTGAAGAGGTCCGAGATGAACCACTGCAGTCCATTCCAGTACCAGATTCCAATGATGTTCCTATTACATTCATGCAGTTCAGGTATTGAGTAAATTTCATTTTTGAAAATACAAATGAACTGCAAGGCATCCTGTTGGCATGCTTCTTGAAGCATGTTAGCATTCATGAAAAGTGTGTCACTGTGAATTGTTGAAGTTCATACCCTCATGTATTTTCAAAAATGAAATTTATTCTTTATATTCACATTCAATTTTGATTTCTGTCAGAATTCAACTGCAGCACACTTATGAGGGCCATCATTATAATTTGTAAAGATATCTAAGGCAAAATCTTTCAAATTTCAATATTATATTTTTGCTTTTGTATGCAAGACTTAAATAAAATTTGTGCAGTTTTGATAGATTTATCATTCTTAAACAGTATAAGAACGAATTTTGAAAGGCTTATAAATTCATTCAAACAGCAGAATGAAATGAGTTGGTTTGGAAGTGATGTGTTGAATTTCTTTTCAGTGGTAATGGACGGCAAATTTTATTAGGTATGGAGGATGGTAGTGTTAGAATTCAGAGTCTGGGGAAGGAATTCAAATTGGACGAGTTTGGTCCCCACTGGAATCTGAACTTGCATGACAATAACTATGGACACATTGTAAAATTGGGGGTCAGTCCAGATGAAAAGATGCTTCTGTCAGCTGGAGCTGATGGCAACTTTTTCCTTTATGATATAATGGACCAAGAGAAGGTGGACCAGAAAGTTGCAGAAGCCAAGGCCAAACTTCCTTCTGCAAAGGTTGGCTAGTTTTTGATTTTGAATCTTGTTACTCTTGAAAACAGGAGGGCCTTGGGCTCTACCAGTCACCCGAGTATTATGCAATGATAAACTTAAGTTAGAAGTGCTTGATGGTATGGCAGAGTGTATTTGCACATCTGTCAGCAACTTGTGGATCAAATAAAATAGTACTTATTATCAGACTTTGTACACATGTTCCAAATGATTAGAAAAGAAGCCTGTGGTTTTTCAAGATCACAGGTCAAGGTCAAACTTACATGGTTATAGACTAAGATTGTCAAATATGTACCAATAATTAGAGGAAGCCTTTTGTTTTTCAAGGTTGAAGTTAACAACAAATTTTGTTGATATAGAACATTGTAAACAGTACTAACAAGGCTAGGATAATTAAATTTGAAGAAACCATGTGGGAAGGATAAAAAAGGTACTATTATGGCTAGGATGATAAAACCTGGTACACATGTTCCCCATATTGAGAGGATCCATAATTATATCTCTACTATGGAGTCTGAAACTCTGATCAAGGAGTTTCACAATTTTGATAGAGACCCCCATGCCTATTATAATCATACACCCAATTAAGTTTCTACATGTCAATGGGTAGAGAAAAAGATTTTTAAAAATTGCAATATTTTCAGGGGCTTTGGCCTTACCCCCAAGTCCCAAGAGGACAGGGACCACAAAATTCATAAAATTTGTTTGCCTATCCTCATTGTTGTATTACACAGCAATTTTGGTGAAATATGCAATGAGTTGTAAATGTGGAATGTTTATGACAGACAACAATGGATAACAATCAGTCTTGAATTACTCGAAATTTTTATCTATTGCTATTTCAAAACATAGACAAATTAGAGACAGGAACTGCCTAATTTCATTTGATCAGAGTATAAGTATAATCTTTTAATGTAAGCATCTTTTACAAATATTTTCAGAAATCTGGTGACCAAGTCAGCGTTGATGATATTGATGATCCAAATGCATACAGGTATGTTACCATTTCAGATCTTCAGTGTAGTATGAAATGAGGTACATTCTATAAAAACTTATTCAATTGATTTGAGATATATATATACCTTGATTTTTTTATCAGTATTGAAGATGCAAAACAAAAGGCAGAACATGATAAAATGATGAAACTAGCAGATGAGAAGAAGAAAGAAGTCCGTCGCCAGATTGCCAAGCTGAGGAGGCAGTTCAAGAACATACTGGATCAAAATGAAGGATTACCTGTCCACCTACAACTGAAAAAGGAGGTAAGAAAGAGTCCAGAGATGATCAAATTCAAAGTTCTTTGTTCTATTGATTTTAAAACTGACATAACTATATATTCTGCTGTGCAGGAATTTGAACTGGACAGAGAAATCAAACTTGAACTGGACAAACAGAAAGCTGATAGAATTGATTTGGTGAGAAAGGAATTGGCATGGGAGGCTGAAAAGCAGAGGATTGCACTAGAAAAGCTCAGGAAAAGGTGAATTTTAATCATAGATATCATATATTCAAATGGGTAAATTTGGCATACTTGTAAAAGTTGTTTGGTTTTTTTTGTTTGTTTGGGGGGTTTTTTTTGGGGGGGGGGGGAGGTGTTTTTGTTTTTGTTTTATGAAGGATGAAAAAAATATCACTATCATAAATTTTAAAGATTAAGACAATTCACAACTGGGTCATCATGTGCAATTTATGATACCACAATAATCATATTTCATACTTTAAAATTATAATATTTGTAAAATTGTTCCTGCATGAAGCAGAATCTATGTATTTTTGAATATCTTTTTTTTAATTTTTTTTTTAGCCTTACATTTCTTTAGGTATATAAGCATGGCACAAAGAGTGTAAATATCAAGTACAAGCACTAAAATAAAATCACCAATATTTCAAACTACTTTTTGAAAAAAAATCTACTACATATTCCAATATCAGACTTGCTCATTAAGTGGTTTTACTTGGTATGTGGTACAAGCAGTGGTGTTAGAGAAGCTTTGCTGTTCTACTACTCTATTTATATTTTGATGATTCAGAACAGTTACAATTATGATATGGCAATATTCATGTAAAATAACCACATGTATTACACTCATATACACTTATGTACAATGTATGTAAATAATACTGAAGACAGGAAGATTTTTTTTTTTTAATCAGGTACAAAGATGTTGTTGAATGTGAAAGGATAGTGGTGAAAGCCTTCAAAACTCCACATGAAGTTGCAAGCTTTAGGGCTGCCAAATTGTCTGATGACTTCTACCAAATGAAGGCAGATTTTGAGAGAAGAAAAACCATGACAATGGTGAAGGATGACATCACCAGGGACCCAACCAGAGACCTGCTAGGAGGCAAGTCTTTTGTGTAATAGCAATAGATCAATTTAGCTCTTCTCCTTGTTTGTTTGACCCAACATTGGAGTATATATGTGCATGTTCTTGAAATCTTTTGTAAATTTGAAACTTGAATTTATATACACTGCAAGCAGTACTTAGATTGTGTTTTTGTATTCTTTAATTTTTATGCCTCATGCAATGAGTTGTGGAAGGTATGATTGGAAAGTGAAGGATATTTACAGTAATATTTTGAAGTTGGAAAGTTTCAACTTATCTTATTTAGTTAAAAAATGCAGTTTTAGTAGAAAGTAATCTAAGAAAATTAAAACCCCTGCTAGAGTCAAATTCATGAACTATAAATCAACAGTCAAAACTCTGATCTACCTAGCTACCCATGGAGCTAGATAATTCATTTTAAAAGAATATACTTGTATTGCTGATATTTATATATTTCAAAAGAAAACCAGTCATTATGACAATGTATTATTCCTCCTTCAGATGTAATGGTAATTTGCTGTATATTTTTAAACTTTGTCTTTCCTTGTGGGGTATTTGGGGATATATGAGCTTGCTCACATTTTCCTTCATTAAATATGAAATATCTATTTATAATTACACTTTCTGATAATTGAATTTTACCAACTTTTAGGTAAAGTATCACACGCAGATGACCATACTGGAACTGGTGGGAAACCAGGAGACCAGACTGGGGCCAAAGTGACCACAACCCTGAAGGGCAGTATGGGTGAGAGGATCAACAAAGCCCTTCACAAAGTGGAGGAGAAAAAACAAAAAAGAGCTGCTAGGAGAGCTCAGGTGATTCAAATCCAGAGAGAAAGTCTGGGTACAAAAACTGGGAACACATTTCCTAAAACAGAATGTAACATGATATTTATCCATGATGAAGTGAATTAATTCTAGAGCTGTTGCAATAAACTCTGCATGTGCAGATGCAGTATGCTATATTAAATTTTTATCCTTTTCAGTGAAATCCTGTTCTATTTTGAATTCTGGGGAAATTTAACTGTAACAAAAATAACAAGTACAGGATGCATATTTATATTTGAACAATTGTTAAGTAGTTTCAGTGATTTTTGATCTGGTTTTCAGTGGGAAGAATTATATAACACAAAGCCTGATGATGACTACGAGGATCCTGCAGATGTTTCGGCCATTAAAGAAGCCAAGGATAATATGGGAGACTTCAAACTGAAAACGGCCAAGAACTATGTTGTACCTGATCACTTAAGGATGAACGTGGAAAAGGCCAGGGGAAGACTACTGATCCTTAAAGATCTGGTCAGTGAACAGAATGGCATTAATATGAACTACATCTGACTGATATTGAGTATTACTGTATCTCAAATAAAATGTTTGTAATAAAAATTTAAAATCAACATGCTTCTTGAAGATTATTTAGAGAAAAAAAAATTAAATACATGTTGTACAATTTTACTCTTATAGATACATGAGCACAAGTATAATTTCAATCTTCGTCTGCTGAAAATAAGAGACAAGAAGCTGGGTGTCATTGAGGAAATCCGAGAGCTGGTGGCAGAGCTGAGACAAGTGCAGGCTAATCTTGACAAAGAAAAGCACAAACCTATCCCACCAATTCCTAAAATGTACCCTGAAGAAATGCCAGAAAAGTAAGTCTTTCATTATCAAAACATATCTCTATAGATTTTTTGATTTTTAACATTCTTAAAAAGTATGGATGTCAATTTTACTTGGATAGCCTAGTTGAATACTTGGAGCCTTTAGTTAAGTGATAGTCAAGTAGTCGGTGAAAAAAAAAATGGACCAAGTACAAGTGTACTTATGTCATCAGTAACACCTCAGTGCATACAGATAGCCAAGTTAATGGAATGAAACGCTGGCGATAATGACAGTTTATCTGGATAGCCATTTAGAAATTTGAATTAAGACATATTAATTGCACATAGCTACAACACTATGACACAATATTACAATAGAAAGGCTTGGGTTTATTTATATTCACATATATAGTACATCAGCATGCAATATAAGACAGAAATTCCATTTAATTCATTATTTTTGTTTATGAATTTTTATTACCTTTTTTTATGTGAAATAAACATATTGCAGGGTTGACTTTTTCCTTATATGATTTTTACTCACTAAAACACTGAACATTACTAAACAAGCTATTTTTAATGAGTACTCAACGATGAAAAATTTAGTTGATGATCAGTATGACCGAGTGATAGTCGAGTACTTGTTCACATACTTAATTTAATATCTTTAAAACATTGCATAAACATTGCAAATAAAGTTGACACATTTCAATTCCATTCTTTGTTTGTTGTATATAGGAAGTTAGAATATACAAGAGAAACCCTTCTGGCCTTTAAAAAGGAAATGGAAGCTAGAGCGAAAGAAACCAAGGGTGGTGGTTTTGGAGGATTTGGGGGTTTTGGTCCCTCTGACACAGCCAAGGACAAGGTATCTACACTTCTTATATTATAAAGAGACATAATAATAGCAACCTGAAGAGACACATTCTTAAGTCGCTGGATCCAGTGATTAATTCTTGTAAGGCTTGATGCAAGTATACTACATAAGGAGCAGGTGTTCACTAATATAAACAAGTTTATTTTTATTATCAAAATTTTTTTAAATATCTTGACAGTCGACAACTTAAAAATTCCTTTCATACTGTGTACAATAAACTGTTTTTCTAGGGAGGATCACCAACCCCAAAACATAGTACTATAGTCAGTAACTCCAAGGGAGGAGAGGGTGAAGACTTGGAAGAAATGGATATTTCCCCTCTGGAAATGGAAATGAGAGAAACCATGGAAATCAGGTAGGTCAAAACTGGCCATTTATTGGTTAAAATTCACAACATTTTGTTTACCTTCATAACAATTTGATCTGCAAATGCAGATTGTGTTACTGTTAAAATATACTGGTGGTGGGAGCTTAGTGGTCTAGGCATTTGCTTCAGAACTAGCAGGTCCCTGGTTCAATCCTGGTGGCAACATCAGACCCAAGATGTTTGAAATAGGTGGCGACTGTTCCTTTATCATTCACCCAGCATTAGAAGTGAAAGTTGTAGGGCTTTCAGATGAGATCTTAAAATCTTAAAACTATTTCACAGGATGATCTATGATCAAGATCGGCTTCTGGGAAGAATTCAGGAATTGTTGTTAAACTTTGATGCTGAACTAAGACTGTTACGACACGACAAGTTTAAGCTGGATATAGTGATGAAAAATGCTGATTTGAGGTAAATTTTCAAGTAAATGGAAAAAGAAAATTATTATTAGCTTTGATACATAATGTGACATTAACAGTATAACAAAGGCTATAAAGTTTGATTTTTTTTCTGTAACAGGCAGGTAACTCTGTTTGAAGAATTTGTTCTTCTAAAGGAGTATGAAAAGAGAGAGGATGTTATGGAAGCCAAGCTGTCTGGAAAACAGCAAGAGAAACTGGAAATGCAAGCTAAGGCAAGTCGGAGGCAAAATGAACATTCAGTTATGTTGAAATATAGATTATCCACAGAAGTTAATGGTTCAAAGGAATTCATGGGCCTTTCAATGTTGATTTTTACACTGTCAGGAAATCTGTTCTGTTTTATCTTCAGTTCAATAGGAAGCCTAACAATGAACTCCTAACATAATTGCTGTTTTCAGATAATTGAGCTGCAAGGTAAGCAGGATATGAAGAAGAAGGAGATTGAGAAATTACAGGAGAGAGAGAAACAGTTATATGCCCAGTTCCAAGCCTCGCTGGGAGACAACAATAAATTTGCAGACTATTTGACTAAAGTATTCAAGAAAAAGATCAAGAGAGCCAAAAAGAAGGTTACAGATGGAGAAGGTATGGTTATCAATCTGATTGAGTCTCTGTTATTGATTGTAAGAAAACCACTGCTTATTCATTGTTCTCCAGAGACTATGATACAATCGGTTTTTTTTAAAAATCTCTATTGTGGATAAGACTTTAATTGTTGAAATCATGTTCTGTAGGCTCTGATGAGGACAGTGATGAAGATTCTGATGATGAGTCTGACTGGGACGAAGATGATGAAGAGTCTGAGGAAGAAGGAGGATATGACCTTGACATATGTCCACCTGGTTGTGATCAGGTTCAAACAATTGTGTATTCTAAATACATTTCTTTTCTGATTGCAGTTTTCTGTATTTAAAACTGCAATGGAAATAAAACCAAAACTACCTGCCTTTCCCAACAAAATGAAGACCAAAGGTCAACAACCTTTGTGACTGTTTATAACTAATATTTATTTTATAAAACATGGTCTTGCTGATGTGGCATTGCTTTAAAATTGTACAAAATCTGAGAAGAATTCCACACAAAGGTTAACCATACCTAGGTCTCATAGTCAAGTGGCCTTTATCTTGACGACAGCAGGACTTTGATTCAAGATCATGACAACCTTTAGGTCATGGGCAATACCATAAAATGTGGTATTGCTTCGAGGATGGGAAGCACATCTAATAGTTTTATCATTTTGACCTTGGTGACATTACTCTTAAGATCATGACACAAGTTTTGCCATGTGCAATAAAATACAGAAGTTTGGTGGTAAGTCATTCAAGGAATTTAAAGTTTAAGCCCAGACAGGATATCAATTATTCATCATCATGTAACCTCAGCATGTCCTTGATTCAAGATCATGACACATACTTGGGTCTTGACACACAACATAATAAAGTTTGAAGTCAATTCCATGCATGGGCAGCAGTTACAGCACATTACTTGTGTCAGAAAGACAGTCTAGCCAAAAGTAAAGAACTTGAAAGATTTCAAAAAAGAAAAATATATTGAATTCTCTAACTGTATTTAACAGAACCTGCTTTCCAATCCCTTTCTATATCAAAGATTTTTATAAATTAATCTAACAGAATATCTATGACAATACTTGTCAACTGAGGGAGAAGAAATTGGACATTGAGGAAGCTCTTCAGGAAGAGAAGAAGAATAATGATGCCTTAAAGAAAGAAATAGAAAGCAACAACAAAAAACTTAAAGTTGTAGACAGTGCCCTTAAAGCTGCCCAGAATGACCTTGAGGCCTTCCAGGTATAGTATTATGAATAGTAAGAGAGAGAGGGAGAGAGAGAGAGAGAGAAGTAAAAAAAAAAACCCAGGGGAAACTGAAATGCATAGCATAATAATTTATTTATATCTTTGGATAGTTGGAAAAATAGGGGAAACTGAAATGGAAAACATAAATAATGTATATCTTTGGATAGTTGGAAAAGCAGAGGAAATTGAAATGGATAGCATAATAATTTGTATTATCTGTGTGTAGTTAGAAAAGCAGGGGAAACTGAACGAGCTTGATGTGGTGGTGACTCTGAAGCTCCACCAGATACAGTACATGATAAATGGTGTGCTCCCTCAAGACCTGTCCCAGACTCTGGTGTTTGAATCCCATGGGGTCACCAGACTACAGCACAGGATCAAAGAGCTAGAACATGAAAAACACATGCAGAAGAAACACATGAAGTCAGTATATAACATAAAATATCAATGATAAAAATCATTTTGAATTCAGAAGTAAATGAGAAATGTTTAATGTTCCTATTTCTTCTTTTGACTTATATTCATTAGTAGAGAACTGCATTTAAAAAAAAAAAATAACTAAGCAGCTACAGGTACAGTCACTGAGTGAGACCAATGATTAAATTTAGCTCATCTGAACCAAGGGCTCAAGTCAGTTTTTCTGTTTAAAGTCTGTCCATCACTTGTATGTATATGTATGTATAGTGAAGATGTTTAAATCATGACCCTCGGGTCCAAAGTGGGGGCACAGGAGGGGTCCAAAATTTTATACAGGAACACTGGTATAATATAAGAAAAACATTCTCCAGAGTTAGTTTGTTAAAACAATATCAAATCATCCTTTTATAGTGTCAATTCAATAGTGTGCAAAGCATGACCCACATGCCTAGGCCACAAGAGGGGTCCAAAAATTCATATAGGAATCATCTCATGAAGTAAAAGGCCACAACTTGTTACGTTAATATACAAACATTCTTTTGTTATGTAGATTGATGTTTTTTCGAACAACACTCTTTGGACTCAGGGTGGAGGCCATAGAAGGGATTCAAAGTTTTACATAGGATGTATAGGGAAAATCTTAAAATTTCTTTTCAAGAAGTACTAGCCTTAGGACACATTTTGTCTTTTCTATGCAAGATTCTTCATGTGTTGATGCAACCAAGACTTTCATGCTCAGGATGTCTTGGGAGGGGTTCAAAAGTTTATATAGGAATAAAAAGTAAAAATCTTCTCAAAAACTACAAAGCTCAAGTTTGCAAGCATCCATGTACCAGATACCTAGTACAGATTCAAGTATGTTTAAACCTTGACCCCAAGCCCATAGTTTTGATAAAAGTGACTTAGGTGAGTCTTGTTCACTCCTTGATCTTTTACACTACTTATTTTCAAATCTATTTGATATTTTAATGCTTCTGATTTTCAGGGAATCAAGAAGAAAACATGTACAGCTCATTAAAGACAGAAAAGTGTTTGATAGCAAAATTTCAGAAATGGAAGAACGCACCAATGAAATGATGGTTGCAAAGTTTGGGAGGATAGTGGATTTAGAAAAGTTAGAAACAATTACTGTTAATAGACAGATTGAAGAATTAAAAGAAAAACTACGCTTGACTGAAATTCAATGTGCAGAAGAATTAGTAGTTTGGGATGTAAGTAAATTTGGCTATAGTGTAGTAAAGTAATTCAATCTTGTTACTCCTCAAAAATAGTATGCATTAATATTTCACAATTGACTTCTCCTCAGTTAAGTGATTCTTGATGAAGTGATTAAAGTCTTAATATATCAAATACAAGATTTTTAAAAAAATTCTTCCTTTTGTAGCAAAAAGTAGCAGATAAGAAAGCCAAAATCACAGCACTCATACGTGATAATACCAACAGACTAGATCAACTATGTATGTTACTGAATGAGAAAAAGTCATTTGAAGGAGAATTGGACTCCAGGCAGAAGAGCTCAGTGAGTGTACATTTCTCTAACAACCTCTGAAGTGGTCAAAGAGACTACCTCAATTTTAAAAATCATATAAACATCTAATTAAAAATAAACCCCCCAAAACTATATGCATAGTGGTGTAAAGCAGAAAGGAGCAAAATTGTAAATTTCATGATTCCCAGGGTAGAGGTTCTGACTCTGGGGTGGGCTAAACTTAGTTGATATATTGTATATGTGTAAAATATTTAAATAATATCTTATTTAATACATTAGATTATAAACTGGAACTAAATAGACATTTAGAGCGCATATTTAGTCCTTTACCAAAATTGTAAATTTCAGAATAAGGCCAAAATTATTATAGTGATTATTTATATTTCATTTCAAAGATTTCTTAAAGTTTGCTGATATGGTATAAAAACTAAAGCATATATAGGAAAAGCAAAATAGGGATGTACTGAAATTGTGAATTTCATGACCCCATGGGTTGACTCTAAGATGGGTCCAAATTAGTTATAATGTGTTAATATTACATATATTATGTAAAGTCTTTCATCAGTATAGGCACTTTTGGAGAGTTTTAAATTTCAAGAACACAGCTTGTTTTATATTGTTGCTGGATATTAGAATTTAGCTTAGATATTCAGAACAGGAATTATTCTAGATTTCATAGCCTTTGGGACTAGTAATACTTTTAACTAACATACAAGTGACCAATAAGGTCTGTAGGCCTCTTGTATAATTTTTTTTTTGGTTGTAGTTTGATTTTTGCTATTTTCACAACTGTAGATCAAAACTGTGAATAAATCTTTTATCCTAGTCCTAAAATTTATATTGAATGGACATAAACACCACAGATTTGTAATATGTGAAAATGGATTTAGACAAGGAACCAAGAAAATAATCAGATTAAAATTTTATTAAGAAACTTCTTAGTGCATTGTTATAACCAGTCCATGATTTTATGTTTTTCATAAAATAGAAAGATATTTGTTAACCACAAAAATCAAGGCTGAAGAAAGAATTCTGCATAAGTTAAAAACTTTTAAACTAACAGGATGTTTTTGTTTTTTTTCCTTAAACAGGGCCAGGAGTTCTCAGGTGCTAGGAAGGCTGACATCAGGGAGAGACAGCGTTTAATACAGCTAGTTCAGCTGCAGGCCCAGGAGATTGATGCACTGAAGGAGGAAATTATGTTATTATCCAGGAAAGGAGGACACATCCTGCCCCCGGCCCAACCTCCTCTCCCCCAGAGTCCACCGAACATGAGAACTATCAGTAATTGATTGAAGATACCAATTTGTGAAAAGAAATATTTGAAAGAAGAATTTTCGTTTAGGCATGACCCAAAAAATTGTGGGTTTTGGAGAAATGGAAGCAACTCACACAGCATCTTAATTTTATTAGATATCATATGCTTTGCTAAGACTGAATTAAGATATTTCCTTCCGTCCATATTGCGTCCTTGCATCTACAGACTATGAAGGATACCTAATTTAAGTAGGAGTCTGTAGCCATTCCAAGTTTATACACTGTGATAACATTTGTGTTTAATTTATTCATATTTGTTATTTACTAGTTCTTTATTTCAAAACATCTGTATTATGGAAAATGTGTAATATTTGCCATGTGTGCTTGATTTATTGAATACACAAGTCATATCACTACAAAATGTGTTGTTACTAAGTAGAAAAATGCATAGGATTTAGGCTGCATAATCATACAAGAAGATAAAATGTATGCAGGGAAATTATCACACACACACACACCCTCCCCCAATTCATTTCAATCTTTTTTCTCATATAGTGAATTACTTGATATTAAGTAATAATTGAAAATTCAGAGGTAATGATAGGACTATAACTACGAAATGAACAATCACATCCCAATTAAACAACCATAGCTGTTCTTGAAATTATGAAGTTATAATGACATTTTCTGAATACACAACTTTGCATTAGGCAATAACACACATGCATTTATACCAGAACTCATCCTAAATGATTACTGTTATCCTACATAGTAAGCTTCCAGAGGCACATGGGTCATATTTGCATAGATTTGACTCTTTTATCTGGAATCTTAATTGTGGTCTTGCCCAATGTCAGACCAAATTTTAAATATATTTAATTTGGTGGTTTACTGTGGAAAGTTAGCTTACATGCAATTTCATGTCATCAAATTACATTAGCTTTTAAATAAGCCCATTTCTGAATATTTTATAACAGATCTTTTAAATTATCAATGACAAACCATTGATATTTATATTCCCTGTATTCATTGCCAATAGGTTATAGATGTAATGCTGGTGTTTTTATGTTATCGTGAGTATGTATTTGTAAGCTTTTATATAACTAAACCCAATACAAATGCACAGCTGATATTTTGGTTAAAAATAGGTGTCTGCATAATAAAAATATGATGTGCAATCAGGCATATCAAAATTTGTCAATGCTAAGATGAGCATGGGCAAGCAGTCAAATCACATTAAAGAAGTGTTTTATCAAGTGTATTGTGTCCTGAAAATAAAATTCAGAATTGTTTCTGAAAGTTACAGGCCATCTTACATATGGGTCATTTAAGCCATGACAAATAAACCAAGGAGTTGATGTGCTACAAGCTGGTATGACCATTTGACGGGTAAAAATACACATTCATTACCATCATTTGACGATGGTACATCTAAATAGATGCTTTGAAGCAACAAATTCTGTTGCCAGACTTCATGCACTAAGAATAACAATGTACTACCAAGATAGTCACATCCATTTCACCCACTGGTTCAAGACTGCCCTGTCAATTGCCAGAGAAACTCCTGGATGCCATCAATCAAGGATCAATGCACAAACTGTACACACATGACTCCAAGAGGCTGATGTATTTAGACAGGACTTATCCTTACACTGTCATAATCAGCAAAGGTTGTAGTGGGCAGGACTTCATGAATTGTTGACCATGCAACACTGGCAAGAAATGCTCTCTTTGGATGAGTTTTGATACCAATGCTCCAGAGTAGATTAGAATATGGAGACATTGCAGTCAAAAGTTTGCTTCTTGCTGTATGCAGGAAATAAACTGAGTTGGTGGTAGTCTGATGATTTGGGTCATTGTGTCTTAGTTTTACAAGACTTGTCCATATTTCTGATACCATGCTAACAGCTTAACACTCCTTGCACCACATGTAGAATCCCTGTTTGCCAACCATCCACATTTTAAGATTTTTTTTTCCTGCAGAACAATACTCCTTAGCATACAGAGAGAATCTCCCAAAACTCTAAAATATCAAAGTCATGGTTTTGAATGTCAGTTTTGCCTGTATTAGCTTGTATGAGATAAACAGATTATAAAAGTGCAGAACTGCACAGTGGCTCTTATTCTGCACCCTGACTCATAACACGTTCTCATCAAGAAGTGGAACAATGTGTCACAAGCAGGTATTCAAACCATTACAAAGAGTGCGTCACCTGTACTGCCTGAAATTCTGTGGAAGTTCAGGTACGGATATTTTAATTGGACTGTAAATGACATTGGATACCTTTGTTACAGAATTGGATATCCAAATTCTGCTTTGCTAGAAATTATTACTGTATTTTAACATCTTATTCTGTTATATATCACTTCTACACTTATTACATTTATATTAGGTATTGTTAGAGTGATGCATTGCTTATTTTGCTGAGTATACATGTAATACAATCATAGCTGTGATAGACATTCAAGTGGGAGAAAGAAAAAAGGGAAATAGGGTAGGTAGGTGAGAGAAAATGGATGGGAGAGGGGAGGAGAAATGTTTACCATGAAAATTACCATGATCATTAAGGCCATAGGATACCCCCAAAAAATTTGTTATAGAATTTTATAAAATCACATTTGTAAATGTTTTAATATTGCTACAAACCAAATTTATCCCAAGATCTTCCCATGAAACCACCTTTATTTAAGGGGAGAAATTACCCAAAAACTGAAAATCTTCAAAAACATTGGTACATTTCATACATTAATGATCAATTTACATTGTTGGTCAAATACTAGAAAATCCCACAATCAACACAGCATTTTTTAAGGTCATGGGTTACCCAAGATTTTGGACACATCAAATGATGCATAACTTTGCTGTGTTTGTGTGGGATTTTCTTTTATTTGATCAAACAATGTTCACTGATCATCAGTATGTGAAATGCACAAATAAAGAAATTTTTGAAGGATTTTGGGTAATGTTTCAAGATTTGTGATTAATGCAACAAAATAAACCCTTCACATCTGCATTGCATTCATGAGGAAATAGCTATCAATATTTACTTTTCTAATGCTCTTGCCTTCCATATCTTTACCAATTGTAATGATAGCCATTTTGTCATGAACGTGATGCAGATGTGAAAAATGCATATGAATATATTGTATGTCAAAAATAATAACTGGGAATTCTGACAGAAATGAAAGGAGAATGTAAAATATTAAGAGGACATGAATTTTTGGCATACTTTTCATGAAGTGCTAATGTGTTTCAAGAAGTATGATGGCATGAAGTATTACAGTTCATGCCCTTGTGTATACAAGAGAATCCTATAGAGAATTCTGGGACCTCCAGTCTATAGACTTATTTTGCCTTCGAGGTCATGGAGAAAACAGGATTCTACATTACACATAGATGCTTAATATATCCCCCATGATTTTTAGGTCACCTGAGTCACTGGGGTGACCTAATGCCATTGGTTAGTCGTCTTTTAACCATTGAAAATTTTTAACTTCTTGACAAGTATATGAATATGCATTCAATTTTTGTTACAGAGGTTCAGTTGCACATTTTTGAAAATTAGATAAGTTCTGGCAGCTTTTGCCCCCCCCCCCCCAAAAAAAAAAAACCACAGGGGTACAATTTATATTACCCTTGTCCCAAAGATGCTTCATACAAAATTTGAAAAGAATTGAAATGGTAGTTATTAAAAGTAAATGTTCCAATTGTTAATGCACAACGGACAATGGCAGACAGACCAATTGCAATAGGTCACCTGAGTGACTCAGGTGACCTAAAAAGAAATACATAATCCTAAAGGAGTTTAACTTGATTTCTTTCTCGTAAGAATGCCCGAGCTGGAGAAAAGGATGGAAATGTGAAAAGATATCAGACAGAAAATTGACAGACATCATCCATCAAGCTTAACAAGCAAAAACACAAAATGATATGTTGGATCTGTATCATTTATTATAACAAATCAGGTTTTGGCAGCCGATACACTCCTCCTGAAAAGAATAACTTTTGGTCTCTCACTTTTAAGTCTAGAAAACGTTTAAGTTCTGGAATACTACATTCCACAGCTGATGGTCCCTGCATGGCAAACATTCTCAGCATACTGTGTATTCTGTCTATCGTCAGACTCTCTAAGTTTGTTAACATACCCACAATATACGACCAAAATACCTGAAATCAGAGTTTAAAAAACTTAGAATAAGGTTAGCAAGGTCAAGTGCACCTGATGGATTACAAGGAATAAAACAGTCCTATTTTATTTCAGCCGCACTGACACAGCTTGCAAAATATCTAGTGTATCATAATCAAGAGGGCTGGAAGTTTGGCCAAAGCTAAAGAATCTAGTGTTCTTGGGTATTCTGAGACATAAAATGATTTGTATTATATTAACTATTGTATTTGCATTGTCTTTGAATGAAGTTGCCAATATTTGGTTTTTTTTTGTTTTGCTCCTCCTTGGCAGTGGCAGATATAATGGGTGATTACAGGGGTTACAGTTACAACCCCACACCCTTTAGTTGAAATAAGTTCATTCTTGCCATTTTTAAGTCTTCAACCACTCTTTCTTGGGTGGAAAAGATACAAACTTGGGGCTACCTACCTTCCCTTTGAAAATACTGCCTTGGTATTGCATTTTATTAAAATGAAGTTCTTCACAAAAAAGTCAAAAACAGATTTCATACTGCTTTGAATAAACATTATACTTGTTACCCTCCCTTATTTCAAAAGCTACTGTAAAAACTGTTGACAAAAATAATGGAATTACATTTTGTGACCATGTTAAACTAAACTGATACCTTAACTTGTGTGGTAATATTTATGAAACTATTAATGAACCATCTGTATTCAAGGGAGAATATCTGTGGATTGGCAAGATTTTAGTTCCAAAGGTATTTGTAGTTCATTAATATACATAAATGTTGCATTTCATTGTGCTTGGTACCTATGAAAACTGAGTTCTCACAAAATACATGTATAACGAAGCTATATGCAAGGTGAATTTGTCATCTTATGGTGTAATTCATGTTTTGATTAAAATAACATAAGCAGGTTATTTTCGAAGGTATGAAAGTTTTCTGAAGTTTTCAACTAATAACTTGCTATATAGTATGCTCCTGATACATGTCAAGGTAGTCTCGACACTGTGGTCACCTATAAAACTGACAATTCATAAAAGAGTCCTGTAATGGTGCCTGATGGATGACAGATGGACAACGAAAATCTTCCAAAGGATACTTAAGACATCACTAATGACTAGACCAAGGAAACTTAAGTTATTACATGCAATAGAAGTGCATATGGACAAATGGACAGAGTGACTACTATCACAAACCAAAACCATATAGAAACACTGTGTTCCAAATCGATGGCATGTATTGCTTATTGTGTGTATTGTAATAGCAGAGAATACCTGTAGTTCTTCCTCTCTCTGTGCCTGGGAGGAGGCCATGGCTGACTCTGCCTCATCATCATCTGCTACAATGAAGTCGTGAGATCTCCCTTTATGCTCCTCTACCAGGACAAACTTATCTGTGGCTTCTTCTCGCAGAATACCCTGGGTCTGCCAGTAAGCTATCTTCCGTCTTAAAGCTGTGGCAGGCATCTGGAGGACATTGCTCAGTTCTTCCACACTCCATGTTTCTACAACAGATATTTCTCATTTTACAAACATTTTTCAAAGTTTTTGATTTCCTTTTAAATAAAAGTTGCATGTATTAATTACAACTACAGTTACTATTAGGTTTACTAGAATTTTGAAATATCAAAATTATGATATAATGAGAAAAACAAGCTATATCTATTCAACAGAAATGTTGGCCAAGTTCTTATGTTAACTTTCTTCAATATATCTCATTAGTAACTGAGACCATTATAAGCATTTACGGCCACACCAATATCTATCTTTAGTAACAGGTCATGCCCCTTGATTTCATGATTCCAGATGTAATCAAAGTCAAGCTTTTCAATAGGCTTACCACGTTACAAATATGAAGCCTCTATCTCTTGGGTTTCACCCCATGGGGATCTGGGTTAGAATAGGTCCTCAGTACCCCTTGACTGTCGTAAGAGGCAACTAAATGGGGCAGTCCTTCAGATGAGACTGCAAAAATCAAGGTCTTGTGTCACAGCAGGTGTGGCACAATAAAAATCTCTCCCTGCTCAAAGGCCGTAAGTTCATAAGCATAGGCCTAAAGTTTGCAGCCCTTCACTGGCAATGGTGACATATCCACATAAATGAAAGATTCTTGAGTGGGACGTTAAACAATATACATCTATCCATCCATCTCTTGTGGTTCAAAAGGTATAGTGGGAATGTTTTAAACAGACAGAAGGATATAAAGACCAAAATATTAATATGCCCTGATCTTCAGTCTACAATTCAATAACATCACACAAATTTCTTTCATTAAACATCATATAATAACCTTGTGACTGAAACTGGATAATAATGGCAGCATGCACTGGAGATACATTGAAATTTAATGTTCTGTCTTTCAGTTCCACATCAATATTCATCAACCCTAAAATTAAAAGAAATTCGTTATTTTAAAATAAAGCAACATCTGCAAACACAATCTCTTACCTGACAACTTCTAAAATGCAAAGATGCAAGTATCAGGCCATTCAAATATACAATCATACAGATTCTAACAAGCTAAACTTGATCACACTTTTTGACAACCATTTAGAGTTCAGCACTTCACAGGCAGGTTTTGTAGAAAGTTTACAAAATTACTAATGTGCCAAAGTTGCCATATGTGAATTCTGATCATGTTAGAAAGTGAAACATTTTGCAATATGATCAGTAGAAGAAGTCTGCTATGTCTAATGGGCAGAAAAAATATCAAAGGTTCAGCATAATTGCACTATGGCAAAGTATTATTTTTTTATTTACCTAAATGAGGTTTCCAGTTCAGTGTTCTGTTCCCTTTCAGGGTTTCAAACTTCTTGGTGTATTCCTCCAGCAATTTTTGCATGACATCTGGTAACTTGATCTTTTCTTCTCTGAAGGCAGGCCAAAACTGGGCTGAGAGCACCATTGCATTTACTTCAATCTCCTGAAAAACACATGTTACATTCATCACATGTGAATATGAATAAGTTACCATAATGAAAATCACTTCAAACATTCTGCTTGTCATTTTCTATACAGATGACTTTCAATACTCAAAAGGTCAAGGGACCTTGATAAAATTTCAAAAGATCAAGATTTCAAAAAATCAAAAGTTGTATTAAATCTGGAAATTAGGTCTGATCTCTATCTTTAAGATTTTATAGTACCAGAAGATATCAAATCATACTGTATCAAATCATTTTCTCAAAATTAATGTCTCTTAGGAAAGTGAAAGCAAACTTTTCAAAATGACATACTTTCATACATCTATCTGGCCATCATTAAAATTGCACAATTAAATAATTAATCAATTATCTACCTCAAAATTGAAGCTGAGGTAAAGAGTTAAAACTGACCAACTTAACAATCATATACCCCAGAAAAATGCTCTGGTGTTATCTCACCTATGTTAACAATACGGCCACAATAGCCCAGGCATTCACTGTTATCAGATGAAGTCCAAGCAGAAACAAGTATACCCTTGATTGATGACACAGATATGCTACCATCACTTCAAGAGTGAAAAACAATGAAATGTTTCAGGAGACCCAAAGTTTACTTCAAGAGATGAAAAATTTTGGAGATATCAGAAGTTTAAGATATCATGAGTAAATATGTGTGTGTGTGTGTACACACACACACACACACACACACACACAGTCATTCCACTTCAAGATCAAGAACTTCGAGAGGTTGAAGTTTGAGCCATTGAAAGTCACCTGTACATACAGAGTTATTTTGCTGGTTTATTTTTTATTTTATTTATTAGTATTATTTTCACTGTCATCCACAACTGTAAATTTTAAGCTACAATAACTCTAACCTAAGCATGGTATTTATTAAAATTATATGAAAATGAATATGGACAAAATATGGTAAAATTAGACAAGAGCAATTTTAGCCTGTTTACTGTGTACATAATGGACTAATGATTGACGACTTTTAGTTGTAACCAAACAAATCAAAGTCAAAAGTACAGAACTGTGTAGTTTTGATCTTGAGCTCTCTTTGGTGATCCATACAAAAGTGTGCTATACATGATTAATCCATTTTCCAAAACAAAATACCAGTATGCTATCATACAAAGCAACTAATCTGAGCAGTGCCATTGGTATGCAAAATCCTATTATTTTAGCTATACCATGTAGAACTATGAATTATAAAGAATACTCATCTATTCTATTTTGTAATCATTGAAAAGTTCACATTCTGACTGAGTGTAAATAAATTTTACATGCCAAGATAATGAAAAATACACACACACACAAAAAACAATTATCAAAGAACATAAATGAATTATCCTGACATAACCTCTACCTCTCTCTCTGCTGATTTTTTCCTCTCGTCCATAATCCTAGAGTTCAGTCTTTTGGAATCAGCCACATCCTTTAACATGACCTCACAATAATGAAGTTGAGATTCTCCAAATCTTAACTTTAACAGTTCTAGATAGCGAATTTCTTTCACAATTTCATAGTTAAATTGTGTTAAAATGCGATCAGCTAATAGTGTCCGATATTCTTGTACAAAAAGTTCTTTGCTTCCATAAATGTTGACCAACATACTTATGATATCAGAGGCCCTTCGGCTCTTTGATGTGCTTCCTGCAAGGAAAGATACATGTACTGTATACTGAAATTGGCTAATGTAAGTATATTCATCACCGTAAAGTGGTAAGAACTGGATTTGGGGTGAATTCAAAATGGGACCGTATTGTTTGTCAATGGGCAAAAATGACATGGGACAAAACTTACCAGAATGCAGCATGTAGAGGAAATGAGATCTTATTCCTATCATTCAATGAATTTGGGGTTGAGTATGACTTACGTGGATCAGCATCCACAGGGTCTGGCATCCAGCTCTCCCAGTCATCCAGTTCATCATCACTACTACAGCCATCATCCAGCAGAGGGTGACCCTTCTGAAGTTCATCCAGTAACTCATTACTTCCATCATCTGTCAGATTGGATACAATCTGTCTAACAGTGTCATCCCTTGACCTAAATCAAATTGAAGAAATGTCTATATTTAATGAATTTTCTGTTTCAAAATGAATTTTGTTTTTACTACATTCTAAATTCATGATTTCTTACTTTATACAAAGCCTATGGTTGTATTATTTTATGGCACTTTTAATTTCATGAATTCATCCTTCAGTGAAAATATTGCTTGTTTCTTTTCCGCTACACTCAACAATTTTTCAGTTATATGGTGGCGTCCAGTGGAACTGTTGGAGGAGAGATCCCAGATACAATGTATCCGGGAAGAGACCACCAACCTTCCGAAAGTAAACTGGCAAACTTTCTCACATATATCGACGAAAGCGGTATTCAAATCCGCGCCAACTAGAGGTGAGAGGCCTTGTGATTTTGAGCACTCGGCCACAGAGGCCCCTTTCAGTGAATATAAAACTGCAGAGTTTTTTTTCAGCACCTTACAACATATAACTTTTTCTACATGCTACAAATCTTTTCATGCTTTCAGTTCCTCAGTGTCATAAAACAAAGTAGTAAAATTTCCTGTAGTAAAATGTAGATGAATAAATCTTCATTTTAACGTACACCCATGAATCTATATATTTACATTCACCAAATGCTTCCTTTGTTTGTTCAATATTCATATTTCTTCATATAAGACTTCATGCTTACATCACAAAGAGGTTTACTTTGTATGGAAGGTTGTTCAGAGCATAAAATTCTATTTCTTTATTTTACAAAATATAAATATAGGGGATACATATCTAGGTTGTTTGCAATACTCAAATAATGAAAGCGTGAGGGTAATAGTAGTAAACATAAACCATTAATTGTATTACATTTTTTTTTTTTGTTCTCTTAGAACTGAGAACTGGATAAGAAGTAAGGACAGGTAAGAATACCTGGATAAGAAGTAAGGACAGGTAAGAATACCTGGATAAGAAGGACAGGTAAAAATGCTTGGATAAGCAGTAAGGACAGGTAAGAATACCTGGATAAGAAGTAAGGACAGGTAAAAATACCTTAAATACTTTCTAACTGGATCACATACAAGCTCTAGGATAACTCCAACTGGATCCAAAATCCGGAGTGCCCGGATAGCAGCTATATATGCTGTCAAAATGTCTGATGTATTCACACCTGAAAATATTAATGAAAGTACAGCAACACTCCAAAGAAGATGAATAACCACTCATATGATGCAGATACTCAGTATACATAAAATCTAAACCTGGATGCAAAAGGCGAGTCTCCAGTGCAGTCTTAAGAGATGAGACAAGGGTCCCTCTCAGGTCTGTCTTCTCTAAGCAGATCTTCAAGTCCAGAATAGCAGGTTCTGACTCAGGAAACTCAATAATGATGTTAAACAGCTGATCAATGTGAGTTCTAGCAAAGGTTTCAAACATAAAGTGCAACAGCCTCCCTTTAAATCCCTCTATACATTCTGAATATGTGTTTCTGCAGTTTTCAGAGAAGACCAATCTCAACCAGCCTAAGACTTTTCTATCCAGCCACTACAAAACAAGTAAAACAAGTACAACTATGTGGGTAGTTCTTATTTTCCTATACATTCCTAAGTAAAACTTTGAAGTCCTCTTATATTTCTTCCTTAGCCCTAGGGGTCATGGTATGAACAACCTTGGGTTTACACAAGGATGTTCACATATCAAATTATTGTATTGTAACCTTGTGGTTCTTTAGAATTTTTTCTTGTGGAACCAACAAAAACCTAGAGGTTATGGTGTGAACAACCCTGAATCTACACTACACTAAGAGACTTGCATATCAATTTAAAATATTGTACCCTTGTGGTTTTCGAGAAGATATTTCAAAAACTTTTCTATATATCATATTTTTATATAAAACTTTTTAAAACCCCATTGTGGGCCCACCTTGCCTCCGGGGATAATGAGTGGAAGAAACTTGAATTATATAACGGACCTTCAATACAAGTTATGGCTCTTTTGGATTAGTGGTTCTTCAGATACATCCCACCTTATTATACTACCATTTCACTACACCCTTGGAATCAGACATATTCTTTCATTGTAATAAACTCGAATCCACTGCACCTAAGGATTCTTTGTGCAAAGTTTGGTTGAAATTAGCTCCATGGATCTTGAGAAGTTAAAAATGTGAAATATTTACAGATAACAGACAGACAGATGCTGAAGAATTTTTCATCAAAATGCTTACTTGAGGTTTTTGCTCAGTTAACATAAAAAGTGGAGTGAATATGGCTTGCAGATTCCATTTAAAATCATCAGATAGAGATGGTCTATCTCAGAGAGCTACAGATCTGCAGCTATGAACAGATAGACAACAGACATACATAAAGACACACAGAAACACTGCATCATACTATAATACAACCCATCAATGATGGTTGAATACATGTATTAAGTTTAATTATCTTAGCCTGCTCAGTCCTGTTTCTATCTTGTTTTGTTGACTTTCACCTTTGACATATGAAAAAAGGGAAGTTTTTCTCTCTGATCATGATTATCCTAGCTTTATTAATACTGTTTATATCTTATCTGTGCCTATAGAATTACAAGAGCCCCCCTACTAATGTATGGAAATGGTATCAATACCCATTCAATTGGAAATGTAGAATGGGGAATATTCTTTCGTGTCAACAAATAATTTAACATTGAATATATGATATTTTAATGAATAAACAAGTATTCTAAAAACAAGCATCATTTTGTTGACCTCTACCCATTTAAGAGGAAATGAGGAAATTTATTAACTTGTACAATATTTCATAAAGCAAATTATGAATAACTTCTTAACTGTTTGTTACTGGGTATTTTTTAAGTCTAAAAATTGGGAAAATACAATAATATTTGGCATTGGGATTAGTAACATTTATCAGCACCACTTATATAAAGGGAAAAAACGCTGATGTCTAATCATAAGTTTGACCTTGACCTATATCCATAAAAAACAAGAGGCTTATTTTGAATTAAATAAGGATTATCTAACTGTTTATACAAAATGTAGCCTAAATATATTACTTAATTGAATTTCTCTTGACTGCTCACTGAATTGTCAGTAATGGTGAACTTAATACATTGAACAAAAGTTGATGATATATCAAGGGAGTACTGTACTATTAAATATAGAAGAAAAATGTCACCTTTTTGATTACTTGCAGAACTGTAGCTCTCCATAAAAAATTATGTAGACAGACTGGAGATTCTGTCAACATAATTCTTTTTAGAGAGCTACAGTTCTGCAGCTACTTTCTGATGTCATAATTCCAGTTTTATCATTTTGATTAAATTGAGTTGCATTGAAATCTTCCACAAAATACATTTAATTTTGAAACAAAAGCATAATTGTCAAGGTTTGAAGACAATTCCGGCCTTTATTATATATTACATGTACAGTCATTTTATTTTTTTCTGCACTAAAAAAAGTTTCAAACTCAAGTTTTACAGTATGTATTGTGAGTTCTTTTGGAGCACTAACCTCTTCTAGACTTTTTAGATATGATGTTTCAAAGTTGCCTTTACATGTGTTTTCAATGTGGTTCTTTATCCTTTCATGTACAATGGAGGTCACTGCCATGCCAGACACTCTCTCCAAAATTCCAATATCATCACTGCAAAAAAGAATTTGCAAACTGAATGATATATAGCTTAAATTGCAAAGAAGTTAAAATTGTATTTTGACCTAAAAGTATCTAGAAGGTAGAATGGCCAAAGAGTGATTTTAAAAAGGCTAAAAATACAGAGAGTTGACATCATTGCATTTTCTGATGAATCAGTTATCTAACATATGATTATGGTGTCTTAACTGTGTCAGTTACAATATAATTTGATCAAAATTGATTTCTTATTAGAAACTGCACATTAAGCATAAGGAGACCTTTACTTGCACATGTATGTAACATATATGGACATCAATTTATGCTCGCCTTTTTTAATGCAAAACTTCTGCTGGAAACAAGATTCTCATGGTCATTAGGTCAGAGTGCAAACATAAACCACCTTGTTTATATAGAAGATATATACATAAAGAATCACTAGTGTAAAACTTTAAATTCCCTAGTGTGGCCCTATTCTGACTCTGGGGTCATGAAATGAAGAAAAATCAATACTATAAAAGGATTTAGCCAATCTGAATTTATTCCATTTCTAGGACCAAATATAAGGACGAGAAGCAAAGGAGATTTGCATTCACAAATATTACCTCACTCAGACATAATTATTAAGTACATTACATGTAGTACACGTCAAACACAATCAATCATCATTACTATCCTTTGCTTACTGATTACTGGGATGGGTGTGTGTGTGTGTGTGTGCTAGGATTATTCTCTTCTGCCTCCTATTATCTAGTACTTACAGCTGCCTGTTGATGGTGTGAAAATTGTCTAGAATGTCTTTACACACACATTCTTCTTGCTCCTTGTCACATCCCTTACACTCCTCTTCCTCATCTGCAACATTTCACATGTACATTTCATATTAATTTCAAAATACTATACATTTCATAAGATGATCAGTTTAATTAATTATCTATACATAATTTCTACCAAAACACACATTAGTTAATCAACCCTATCCCTTTCTGCTGAACTGATATTTGAAACAAATCATTCTATAAATTTCATAAATTTATTTCTGAAAATTCATGAGGGCATCAACTGCAATGCCAGCATAATTCGTGAAATGTATTATATGATGGAGTGAAACCTTGCATTTCATACCCTCACGTATTTTCAAAATCAAATCTATTTCTTATATATACCGTTTACTTTCATTTTTGTCACAATTTCAAGTCATTAAAATAGACCTAGTATATTTGCATTGTTCACAACTGCAGTGCTTTCAGGAGGAAATGATCATCATTAAAATTTGCAAAGATACCTACGGAAAAATATTGGAAATGTAAACAGATATACCTTGTTCCTCTTCCTCTGATGTGCTGTGGTGAAACACTTTGAATGCTTGTGAATAAAACATTTCCACTGCAGTGCAAAATTTGGTAGGCAAAACAAAGAATATGATTGATTTAATCAACAATATGTATGCCTCAGACATATTGTTTGTGTTGAATATTGTGGAAGGTTTCCTGTTTTCCAGTATTACTTCCATAGTGTTTAATCTATCTATACAAGGCATATATCCCATTGTGATCTCATGCAGGTAATTCACAGCTGTACCAAGCTGTTTGGGTAAAATGTCGTATTGCTCCACATCAAAAAATTTCCAGAAAGTTTTTGCCACATTTCTTCTCAGATGCTGTTGAAGACATTCAACAAACCACTCCTCAATCATGTAGGACAACTCATTTTGTGATAGAACAACAACTGCATTCTGAAATTCTGTTTCATTGTGTTTCCTCTACAAAAAATAAAATGGGAATGTATCAAAGGCCTTTTGTTTTTTCTACGTTTTCAACGATTTTAACAATTCAGTGCTTGCTACTCTACACCAGCAATATTTGTACACATTTCATATTTTTTCTGCTGAAAATGTAACTCAAGTTCATGAAATGTGAAAAATTGGGTTTTAATAGATGCAAATAGGCCTTAGCATATGCTAAAATTTACAAGAAAATTATTTCATAACAGGAACCTGCATGGGGCCTCAATTCAAAAATTTTTCCCAGGTTAAAGTAATTTATATCATAAAGCTTTCCCCATCATCAATTCACAACCAGTGTCTGAAATGAAATTTTTTGTGATTTGTCGAAGATTTGGATCAATAGCACCTACAATTACATACAAGCTCATATTAAAGGTGCTCCCATTTTCAGGAATAGAATTCATATTTCTGGAATTAAGATGGTGGCCATTAATATATACATGACCGCTGACACCTTTTCTACATAGGTTATATACACAACATGACCATTGCAGGCACATTTTCTACTTCAACTATAGAGACAACCATTGAGCATGATTCTGGAAATTTCTTTTCACACAACTTGAGCTGTTGTAAATATCCACTTTATACATGGCCCATTATCCACAAGGTGGTCATTGATTTAAGGAAAATTATAAATAAAGTTTATATTGTGCATTACTGCCAAGTATAGCCACCTAGACCTGTGTAGCATGCCCACTGTTGTCTTGACTAAAACTAGGGCAGCAGGGTTAGACTAATGACAGTATTATGTACTGCAGCCAAATATCAAATTGCCCTACCTCTACTGTATGTTGCCAGTATGTTAAATAGAACAATACCCAAAAAGAACATGTAGTATCCTGCTGACAGGCATGGAGATTACCTACCCTTAACCTTTCTGTAAGATAGATTAAATTAAATCAAAATCTTTCCAGGATCATAACATTCAGTAATTACAAAAAATAGTTTTGTTTGCTTGCTGTTTATGTTCACACCCAATTCAAGATTTCATCACAAATGTAGAGACATTGTCAACTTTAGATAAAGTGCCACAAAATCAATCTGATTTTCTCTTAAATTCTAATATAAACTTCAATGATATTCGACAAAGTATTTTTTGTTGCTTTATTTGAATATGATTGAGTTGCTGTGTACATATGGCATATCCATTCACATTTTTACCACACAATGCAAATATATGATGAAGTGGTAGATCTGATAGAAGACATTTTCTATATGTAATCTGCTACACCCACTTTTTCATATACTCGATCTAAACAGATAGGTATGCAGCCATGCCACCAGCAATACTTGAGTTTTATTTGAACATTTGTCAGACACACAAAAGTAAAGTTTTTCAATACTGTAACTTCCTTATTATACACAAGGAATTTATTATCATGTAATTTCGCGAAAAGTATCATTCGTGAAATAAAATTATTCGCTTTTATTTTAATGTTGCTAAAATACATGTAAAACTCTTAATCAAAAGAGCACTCACAAATTTATATTTTCGTGATTTAACATGTAAGAATAATTTTTCGTGCAAAATAAGGAAACTACAGTATCTAAAGATAGCAAACTGCTTGTTAGTGTTATTACTCATTCATTCACTATCTGAATTTGGTCTTTATGATGCTGCAGTAGTCCCAGTTGCTGTGGTAGGCTCTCCTGACTTTTCTGTCATGTGGGCTGACACCAGATAAGTTGCAGGCATTAACATCTTCATACACACACTCCAACCATAAACATGCCCCAACCTTTGCAACCAGGGTTTTCTTGGTACCTGACATTGCTGATACATGATGAGGCATGTTCCACATGGCCATACCGTCATAGACTTTTGGTATGGAAAAGAGGTTATCTCCTCGATTCCCAGCTTGAACAAAAATATATCATAAGGGACTTTCTACTTCGGTCTAGCTCCAGAGATGAATCTGAACAATGTCCTATTGTTTAGCTACACAGATCCATCTGATCTTTGCCCTGTCATTGCACTGAAGCCACTGAAGGTCTGGTGTGTTTGAAGCCCAGGATTCATTGCTGTAGAGGAGGGTAAACTGGAAACATGTGAAGAGTATTATTCTATAGGTCTTCAATCACACATCTTCATGAAAGGATTGGTACATGCAATAGCCTCTTCACTTGCCCCATGCCATACAACATCCTAGTTCACATCTCCCCCCAGCACTGTGCATGTCACCAAGATGGCAAAAGTCTAAAGGATGTACCTTAAGTGTCAGCATCAGAGACTGACCTGCTGTCGCTAAGACAAATTTTTGTGCCACATCTTGGGCAGACGTAGTTGGGAACACTTGCCAACCTGCCAGTAAGGCCACTGCACTTTTTATGCACCCAGAATTGGCACCTTGTGCATAGCATTGAGTTAGCTCTGACTCATCTTTGGCATACTGCAAGAGAATGTACCCAAGTCATGCTGCTGCTCCTTCTTCGCGTGAACGAAAGTTTAATTTTCAATTAACATACTACATACGTTTCAAAATGACTCTGACTACATTGACAGAATTTTACCAGAATGCAGTGGTGAAACACTATTGGGCTATAGCTTGATTATCTTACATTGGCACTATTCGGCGATAAAACTTCAGTGATGATAATCCAAGCATTGTTAACACCTTCGCTGTTGAGTTTTGCCGCCATGGAGGTATATAAGTAGACAAATTTCTGGTCAAAACGGAATGCAAAAAACAGTGACGTTTTACGGTGCGCACGCGCATTTCGATTTTTTTGTCGAGGAAATTCGAAAGAGCGGATAATATGAAGTAGCACGATTGCACGAGGAGGTAATCACCAAACAATATGACTTTAATGTAGTTACATACATATTGAATATATTGCAGATGGATTTGGTGATTACAGACCGGGGTTTGGTAATCAAACCAGGACCATATTTTCACGTTATATTCATTTTACATGATTGGAAGTTGCTACAAAGATAGGCCTAGAACATATGTGTTTTTAAGAAGAAAGCACTACAAAAATACTGTTGATATTATGATACTATAGTACATTGGTATTTTTTAAAACAGAAATTACTGTTTATTTAACACTGCAACACTCTCATAACCCTGAACAATTTCTGTCACATAGAACAGCTAACATGTTCAACTACAATATTGTAAGTATCCTGAACAATTTCTGTTACATAGAACAGATACATGTTACACTACAATATAGCAATTATAATATGATACTGTAAGTATCTGGGACAATTTCTGTCGTATAGAACAGATACATTTTAACTACAATACTGTAAGTATCTGGGACAATTTCTATCACGTAAAACAGATACATGTTATACTACAATACTCTTAGTATCCTGGACAATTTCCATCACATAGAACATATACATGTTACACTACAATATTTTAAGTATCCTGGACAATTTCTATCACATAGGACAGATAAATGTTATACTACAATACTGTTAGTATCCTGGACAATTTCTGTCACACAGAACAGATAAATGTTCCATTACGATACTGTAAGTATCCTGGACAATTTTTGTCACATAGGACAGATACATATTACACTACAATATTGTAGGTATCCTGGACAATTTCTGTCACATAAAACAGATACATGCTATACTATGATCTTATAAATAGGCTGGAAAAGTTTTGTTACATAGAACAGATGCATGTTATAGTACGATGCTGTAACTATTATGGATAATGTCTGTCACATAGAACAGATATATGTTATAATACAAAATGGTTAGTATTATGGACAATTTCTGTCACATGGAACAGATACATGTTGTGCTACAATATTGCAATAAGCCTGGACAATTTCTGTCACATAGAATAGACACACATTATACTATGATACAATAAGTGTCCTGGACAATTTCTGTCACATAGAACAGATACATGTTACACTACAATATTATAATAAGCCTGGACGATTTCTGTCACATAGAACAGATACATGTTATGCTACAATGCTATAAACATCCTGGACAATTTCTGTCACATAGAACAGATACATGTCATAATACAAAATGGTTAGTATTATGGGCAATTTCTGTCACATGGAACAGATACATGTTGCACTACAATATTGCAATAAGTATGGACAATATTTGTCACATAGAACAGACACATGTTATACTATGATACAATAAGTGTCCTGGACATTTTCTGTCACATAGAACAGATACATGTTACACTACAATATTATAATAAGCCTGGACGATTTCTGTCACATAGAACAGATACATGTTACGCTACAATGCTATAAACATCCTGGACAATTTCTGTCACATAGAACAGATACATGTTATAATACAAAATGGTTAGTATTATGGACAGTTTCTGTCACATAGAACAGATACATTTTATAGTACAATATTACTACAGTAGTCTGGACTATTTCTGTCACACAGAACAGATGCATGTTCAACTACAATACTGTTAGTATCCTGGACATTTTCTGTCACATAGAACAGATACACATTACATTACAATACTGTAAGTATTGTGGACAATTTCTGTCACATAGAACAGATACATGTAACGCTACAATGCTATAGACATCCTGGACAATTTCTGTCACATAGAACAGATACATGTTACACTACAATATTGCAATCAGCCTGGACAATTTTTTTCACATAGAACAGACACATTTTACACGAAAATATTGTAAGTATCCTGGACAATTTCTGTCACATAGAACAGGTACATGTTTTACTATGATGCAATAAGTATCCTGGACAATTTTCTTCAGATAGAACCGATACATGTTAAACTATGATACAATAAGTATCCTGGACAATTCTCATCACACAGAACAGATACATGTTATACTACAATACTGTAAGTATCCTGAACAGCTTCTGTCACATAGAACAGTTACATGTTACACTACAATATTGCAATTAGCCTGGACAATTTCCATCACATAGAACCGATACATGTTAAACTATGATACAATAAGTATCCTGGACAATTCTCATCACACAGAACAGATACATGTTATACTACAATACTGTAAGTATCCTGAACAGCTTCTGTCACATAGAACAGTTACATGTTACACTACAATATTGCAATTAGCCTGGACAATTTCCGTCACATAGAACAGATACATGTTACACTACAATGCTATAAACATCCTGAACAATTTCTGTCACACAGAACAGATACATATTATAATACAATACTGTAAATATCCTATACAATTTCTGTCACTTTGAACAGATACATTTTATAGTACAATATTACTACAGTAGCCTGGACTATTTCTGTCACATAGAACAGATACATGTTATAATACAATAC